>JABTTQ020001729.1:600028-1087270 GCA_016081115.2 Rehmannia glutinosa | reverse complement strand
AGATATGGACAGGAGAAAGCCAAATGTCGAGCGATATTTTAGAATATTTAGATGTAAATGCTTCATCCACAACAATGGCAAGGATAATCTAAAGGCTTTTGATGCTAAAGTCAAGAAGGTATCTTTTTAGGATACTCACCGAGAGCAAAGCCTATAGAGTCTTGAACAAGAGGACTATGGTCATAGAAGAGTCTATTCATGTGGTTTTTGATGAATCTAATGTGAATGCAGATGACTTTGAAGAGTTAGCCGATAAATAAGGCAATCACCAACTATGCAGAAAAGTCCTTGTTGAAGTCAAGTAAGAATAATCAACAAGATGAAGATGAGATAGTTGAATCTCAAAGACAATCGAAAAACTCAAATGGTGAATGATGTTGAAAGAGCACTCATGACAACGCACTGTGAGGCAATTTGAACCCGGTGACTTGCTTCAACATGATGTGAGATGGCCGAGAGACCATCCACGAGCTAGTTATTGGAGATGTGAGAGATGGTGTAAGAACCGATCGAGCTCGGCAAGAGAAGCAATGTTCACTTACTTTATTTCCCAAATAGAGCCAAAAGATGTGTCTCAAGCATTGGATGAGACACATTGGATTCAAGCAATGCAAGAAGAGGCCGAATCGGTTTGAAAGGAACAAAGTATGGGAGTTGGTGCGAGACCAACCCATGAATGTGATAAGGGTGTTTTTATGCATGTTTTATGTGTATATTTGAGTAGAATTCGAGTTATTTTATTGTTAGTTTTGTAAATTTTTGATTGTACATGGTTCATATTACTCCAGGTGATTTTATTGATGTAGATTGACCATTCTGGGGCTAATTTTGGTGAATTTCGGACCATGGATTCATGTCAAAACATACCGAATTTAAGGATGCAAAAAACGCTCGAAATTCCAAGCCAAACGCGTCATTTCGGGCCTTTTTGGTCCAACACGGGCGGTGTGCTCGGGCAACACGGCCGTGTTCACGGAGCTAAAAACTTCAAAATTTTTGCGTAAAACACCCGAACACGCCTGGCCGTGTCGCATAACACGGCCTGGCCGTGTTGTACAACATGGCCATGTCGGCCCATTTTGATTTTTGTGCGGACGGGCACTGGCCGTCTTTTGCACTGGCGTGTCAGGACCTCTTTTTGCAACTTTTCTTTGCGGAATTTGGGAAAACTCACCAACCAACCCATTTTGGCCACTTTTGTACACTTTTAACACCTATTTTGCTGAAACATGTCTCCATGTCCCTCCTCATCACTTGAATACAAGAATTCACCAACCAACAAGGAAAATGGAGGCAATTGTTTAACAAAAGAGAGTACTATCAATGTATTGGTTTGCCTATAAAAGCCAAGGGTTGAAGTTGGGATAGGCATTCATTAGATACTCGGAAATATTCATTGTATTCATTTCATTAAGTAGAATTGGGATCGAGGGTCTTGGAGGAGAAAGCTTGGGGCAATATTGGAGAAGAAGGCTTGGAGCAACATCATCAACCAAGGAGGAAGTCTTGTATTGGTCTTGAATAAGAGCTAAGTACACCATGTTCATTTTCAAATCATCTTGTGTAGTATACTCTTTTATCAAAGCCATGTGTAGCTAAACTCCTAGTGTTTGAATGTAATGAACTCTAGAATGGATTTGTGATTAAGGTGTGTATGTTTTTAATAAAATCTTCATATTTTGTGTGATTCACTTATATTATGCTTCGTTCATTCGAATTGATATATTCGCAATATTGATTTGAAGTTTATTTTTCATCAGGAAATCGAGAGATTCATGGTGAAATAGAACTATATAAGTGAAAAGAGTTGCATGCAATCTAGATATGGGGCGACATAAATCTTTTGGATTAGGGTCAAACCTAATATGTGAATTCACAAATCGTTATAATCTTGTCTTGGGGTTTTAACTAGAAAGAGATTTCGTTAATCAACTTGAGATTAGAAGTTTTTCGCCTTGAGAAAGGGTTTAACTTAAATTGGGAATTTCTACGGTCCCACAAGACATGAGATTTTATTAAAAGAGGTTGGTTTTTGCTTAAGGGCTTACGATTGTATTTTTAACTTGTCAAATCACAAAAACATTCTAGAGGGATTTACATTCAAACACATTTCTATCTCTTGATTTCTTATTTTACAAATCTTCTTTCATTTTTACAATTTGCATTTTGATAATTTAGATTCTTTATTTTTCTTTTTCATCAAACAAAACTCTGAAAATTGTTAGATTAAATAACAAAAAGACGGTAATTATTAGTACTTACAATCCTCGTGGGAATGACACTCGGTACTCAATAATCTATACTATAAAACGATAGGTGCACTTGCCTATGGTTTTAAAGGTAACACGAGCCATCGAATGTTATTGGCACAAAATGGATTTTCGAAAACAAGATGAATGAGGAAGGATATGTGGTAATAAACAAAGCAATATTGGTAGCGAAAGGGTATTGCGAAGAAGGGAATAGATTTTGATGAAACATTTGCTCTGTTGCAAGTTTAGAAGCAATAAGGATGTTTCTTGCCTATCTTTGCGCACAAGAACTTCACCGTATATCAAATGGATGTGAAAAGTGCATTTCTAAATGGACTATTAGAGGAAGAAGTCTATGTAGAACAACCTCCGGCTTTGAGCGGGCGACCATTGGTGATAAGGTGTACAAGCTCAAGAAAGCATTATATGGATTGAAACAGGCACCAAGAGAATGGTATGATACATTATCTCAATTTCTAACTCGATAATGGATTCACCAAAGGCAAAGTGGAATGAGAACACTCTTGAGAATTCAAGATGGAGAGAGTATTCGCTTGTTCAAATATATGTGGATGATATCATTTTTGGATCCACAAATAAAAACTTGTGTGATAAGTTCTCAAACCTCATTCAAGCAAATTTGAAATGAGCATGATGGGAGAGCTGGCTTTCTTCCTAGGACTTCAAGTTAAGCAATTGAAGGATGAAACCTTCATAAGTCAAACAAAGTACACGAGTGAGATTTAATGAAGAAATTTGGTATGGAAGAGAAATCTTCGTGAAAATACCAATGAACACATTAGTCAAGATGGACATGGATCGATGGTAAAGCTATAGATCAAACAAGATATAGAGCACTTATTAGATCATTGCTCTGTCTAACAATTTAGCAAACCAAACATCACCTTTGCGGTAGGTGTATGTGCAAGATTTCAATTTGCACCAAAGGAGAGCCACATGATCGCTGACTAAGAGAATCCTAAGATATTTGAAGGGATGCGGGAAGTTGGCTTATGGTATCCAAAGGAAGGTGGATTCAAGCTTATTGGTTACTCGCATACGTATCTTGGATGTAGAGTTGATAGGAAGAGTACTTGAGTACATGTCAAATGCTTGAAACAGATTGGTTTCCTGGTTTAGTAAGAAGCAAACTCAATAGCCACATCCACAAAAAGCAGAGTGCGTAGGCTGACGCAAGAAAACACAGCTCAAGTCTTATGGATGAGACAAAGAAATGAGAGATTATTATGAAATTGAAGAAAAAGAGATTCCAATTATGTGTGATAACACAAGTGCTATTGCAATCACTCGAGAATCTGTGTTGCATTCAAGAACAAAGCACATTGATATCGGATATCATTTCATAAGAGATCATGTTGAAAAGAAAGACATCACTTTGGAATATATCTCAACCGATAAATAGTTAGTTGACATATTCACCAAGCCCTTATGTGAATCAAGATTTGAAGAGCTTAAGAATGAGCTAGGGTTAATTGAGGTGAGAAGACTCAATCGAAGAGATGGAAAATGAAAAGATGAGAATTGAATAAGTTTCTCGCATCGGCCAAGTGAAACTTGACCATATCGAGAAAGTCGTGATGTCGAGTTAGGCGACAATGAGTCCCTTAAAAGAAGAGAGAAGAGTTAAGTCATTTTTTGAGATAAGTAAGTCATTTATGAGCTAAGTGACAAAAAACGCGATCGTTTTAAATGAGGGAATGTTTTTAAGGATGACATCAACGTAATAATGAGCGGTCAAATCAAAAGCGCCGCGATAAAGCATATGATTGGATATAAATGTTGCCGCATTAAATACGAGGAATTAAATGCGGTTTGACGTGCTTCATCTGAGCGGGGTTGATTTTGATCAAAATTTCAAAATCCAAAGACCCGTCCTTTCATAACCCTTATATACATTTTTTTAGTTTTCTCTCTCACACTCAAAACTGTTCATCTTCAAGCAATAGAAAGCAAGCTATTTTCTCTCTCGAAACCCAAAGAGTCCTCAAACCAGTTCTTCAAGTTTTAATCGGTAAAAATCTCTAAAAATGGCAATCAAGTTCGATTTTGTCAAGCTATCAAAGAAAATCCACTCGGGATCGTCGGTGGACTTTGAAGGTATGGTAAAAGGGTTCCGATGAAACCCTAGTGAAGAAGATCGGTGAAATGCTAGAAAAATCAGGTCTCAAGGCTTTTCTAACTATGGAATACTCGCACACCTACCTAGAAGAGGTGGCGCGGTTCTATGTTAATGCGAAGTGCGGGATGAAGGAATCAAGTCCTCTGTCCCACCGCAAAGATATAAATCTTGGGACCTTGCGAGCACTTTGTTATTGTCGTCAAAGGCATGAAGAAGATTTATGAAGCAAACGTTGATTTGGCTGCGCATGGAAAGAGATAGCCAAGCAGTGTGCTACTAAGGTGGTCTACACAATGAGAAAAAATTATTTGAAGGACGACTATCACAAGGTTAATGGATATCGTCTCCAGTGTGTAGACATGAAGTTTGGCGACTTCAACCCCGTCAAAGATTAAGCGTCGTCATGGTTTTGCGATCATGCGAGGGCAAGAAAGTCAATAGGCTGAGTTCATGTACATCATACTTTGCCGAATGTAATGAACAAATCGCTTAAAGATGACGAATCCTTTGGAGGATCTCTCGGATATGGCTTGGTGATTGGCCACCTATGGAAGTGAAGGGCATTCCCATTCGACATGGAAAACCTTTCCATGTCAACAAGAAAAATGTTCGGGGCTAACCTCTTTGGAGCCCAAAGGAGAGACCTATGCGAAAATAGTGGACACTAGTGAGGGGAATTAGGGAACCCGAGGACACGGATGTTACCTCTCTCCCCCGAAGAAGAAAGTTGCCCTACAAAAGAAAGAAGAAAGTTGCCCCTACAAAGAAAGAAAAGGATGCACACCCCCGCACCGAGTTGCTGCCCGTGCGGCCGTGTCTCCTGCCCTGCGGCCGAGGCTGAGAAGGAACCTCAAATCCTTCTCCACCATACGGAAGAAGAGGACTGCTAAACCCAGAAGGCGGCTCCTCAAGAAGGATGTCCGGCCCCGCCGCCAAAGACTCGAGAAGAAGAAGAATAACTTTTCTCCGGTTCGGACCAAAAGAAGACTTTTCAAGCACTCGAGCTTGAGAAGACGATTGAATCTACCTCTTTGGAGAAAACACGAGAAGCTGACCGAAGCCCGGAAGTGCGATCTCGAAGTTATTGATGAAACGCCGTCTGCTGAGGATGATCAACGAGGCCTACTGAGAAGACCAGTGTGGAGAGGGACAGTGAGGACAACAAAGCAGTGAAGACAATCGAACTTCGGTTGGAAAATTTATCTCTCCACCTTTACGGACGTTCTGAAGGTGAAGAGCGTGCAGAGCATCTTGCCTTCCATCCCGAGAAAAGGAAGGCCAAGAAGAAGATGACGATGATGATGTCATCATGTATTCTCCCGTATACCCGGACATTCAGCCGTCTACATGAATGGAGCGTGGAAGCTAAGCCACTCAAGGGAACAGTTTGATCGCCCTGAGTTCATCAAAAAATTGTTGCAATTTCTCGGAGTCAACAACGTGCTTGGCCCTTGATGAAGATAATTGTTTGAATATCTACAAATCTTCAAGGAGAAGGAACAAGCAAAATCAACAGGAAGCGAAGCTCTCGAGAGAGCCAATATATGTCCGCTTTCGGAACTCTAGAACACACCCATCCTCATTTGGATGTGTTCTCGGAGTGATGAAGATTTGGATCTCATTGGTGCAATAGAAAAGTCGGTTGCGGCGGGGCTGCGAAGGAATCCAAAATAATGCATGAGCAACAACTATCGGAAGGACCATGAGAACCGCCTCAATCTCTCCTGCAAATTGACCCACCGGGAGTGGTGCGACATTGCCACATACATCGCTGCAGCCCACGTCCTCGTTATTTTCGGAAGATGGGTCCAAGGATTTGGCAATGAGGCTGGGACTTTGGGCACCCAAGTTGAGCCAACCCTACGAGAAGGTGTTTTACCACCTACCCCGTGGGCGAGCACTCAATGGAAGAAGTCGCGAGTGGGAGAAGAGTGACCCCATCATAAGTCACTCGGTGGTGTGCCCAAGGGAAAACTCACTCCATGGAAGCGGGGTCGGAGGATCTTTGCATATGACTCTATATTGAAGAAAGGTGGCGAAGTGGCGAAAAGAACCCGGCAAATTGACATTGACGCTTCGGACGATTGAGTCATCCCGATTGAAGTGTCACCGCTTTGAAGGTTGATGACACTGCTTTATTTGCGTCGAGGCACGAGATGAAAATGCCCTGGAGTTAACACTGGGCGGTGAAAGCGCAATCGAGGGGTTGAGACTCCTATGGATGCCATTGTTGAAGACCCTCGGGGCAGTGCCGCATCGTCGAAGGGAATGTTGAAGGCCTCACCGCAGCGATTGAGACTACTAGAGGTGTTGAAGGCCAAAGGGAAGTTGAGACCTCCTGGGTAAAGCTCAAAATATTCAAAACATCCCTCCTGTTCACGATCTTTGAATACGAGAAGGAGATTAGTGCACTTCATGACTCAGGAGAACCCCGACATATCATTTAAAGTGTCCGATGGGTCAGATTGATCCACACCCATTGCACATCAAAAGTTCTTGATATTGTAGAGGGATCCATACTTTATTTAGAAAATCTCGAGGCCGACTAAGTGTTGAGCAGTGAGGCTCGGTCGATTAACCAACCCATTTCAAAAGCCCGACTAAAACCGAGTCATCCCCCGGGCTCCCACAGTGTTGCGTCATCGACTCCACCAGGGAACATCACAGCATAGACCGCACAAACAATCCCATATGTGCGAGATGATGCTTTTGAGCAGTATTTCCCTTTTCTATCGATTTACATTCGAGCTTGAAGAAGAAAGCTAGAGAGACACAAACAATACATTGTTCGAGAAGATCCGGAATCCCTACGAGACTCTATTGTGCCGGCAAACTTTGACTTTGATGCGGAATGGTCGGCCTGAATCGGTGTGATCACTGAGATCCTTGAAGTCTTCAAAAGATCTGCGTGAAGAGATTGAGAAGATCGAACGGCACCAAGCTTCTCTTGACTTGCGCCGGACAATAGAGATGCCACCACAAATGATTTGAGAGGGATAGTGGTAAGGATCGGGGAGTGGTCTCAACAAACGAGTGCCATGCGACACAAGCAAGTCCGCTATTTTAAGGCGTTATACTGATAAGATGCTTGTTTGGAGTGTTGACAATCTTTGATATAAAGCAAAGAATGCGGCGTATATTGAAAGGTTTCATGCCTCTCATAAAACATAAATGGAGCTCTGCGTAAATTTCAATGAAAAAGAAGTTATGCATCTCGAGGAGACCATGAATGCCAATTGACCTTCTCATACCGAAATGAAATCGGTGGCGGCCGAGTCAAAAGCCACTCATTCGAGAATTTCGGACGACTTATGCCGCAACAGACTCAAGCATAACTCGGCTCTCAAATGGACTCGACTTCATGCTCGCAGCATGTTCCCTGGGTCCTCTCTCGCTTTGATGATGCCAAAAGGGGAAGAGGAGTACTAAGGAGTTTGAAAGAAGAAGCGACAAGGAAGAAGAAGAAGGAAAAAGCGGTGAAGGGGAACATTCAAAGGACCTCGACATTAATGATTACTTTGAAACCCCTCGGCGGTCATGTGACGGCCTCAATCATCGGCAAACTTCCGGTGACTCTGCCGTCGAACACTGTTGTGCAATGTCGGAGAAAAGCGAATTATAGAAGCGAGGGGATAGTAGAGTTCGATAAAAAGACGGATGCCCGCATTGAAGAAGTGTTGAAACAATACGGTGGCATTCCGGCAAGGAAGGATCAAGATACTATTCTAGATGATGGATCCGAGCCAAGATCGATTGAAGAATTCAAGACACTCGAATTCGAAGGCTATTTCCAAAAGATGTCTGTAGCCCAAGCTTAGGATCTTTACTAGGAGAAAGGTCTTAAATTGTGCAAAGAAGGCGACAAGCGATGAGACTACCGGCAGCCATTCAACCTGGTAAGCGGAAGACTCTTGTACATATACACCCGGAGGAGGAGGAAGAAGTGGTGGAGGAAGAGGTTTTCGACACAGACCACAACCCAAAAATATCGAATATATAGATCCCAAAAAGAAAGGAAGGATCTACTGGTATGGGTATGATGAAGTAGCAAATCTGGAAGTGGCTAGAAAGAATGCTGAATACGTGAAAAGACAAGAAGAGAAGAACATAAGGCAATCAGAGCAATGGCTCGAAAGGGGCCCAGCGAGGGATGATCTGCTGCGAAGAGAGCTTATGAAAAAGAAGAAAGCAAATTTGAATAAGAAAGAAAGAGAAGAAGAGCGATGACTCGACAAAAGTCAAGAAGAAAGAAAGAAGCGGCGAAGGTGATGAAGTGTTCTTTGCAAACCCTTCATGTATTTTACTCCTGTAAATACACTTTTGTGTAAGTCATCATGTGTACTTAGTGAAGTTTTTACGTAATTTTTCACTTTGTATTTGTATCCTAGCATAGATGTTTGTATTTTGCTTTGATATAGTATGCTCACGATCGCTTTGTACAAAGATGTGTAAGACAAGAATGTTATGATCAATAAAATGATTGATTCTACGCATACATTCTTTGTTCTTGCATTGTCTGTATGTATCTTTGTTGTTTACATATTGTTTAATGTTTTAAGTTTTGGCATCATCAAAAGGAAATTGTTGGGAATTTATTTTATAGATTTTGATGAATGCCATGTAAAACTTAAACTAGAAAGTTGGCACCCCATTTTCCTGTAATTTTTATTGTAATAGATAGAAATAGAAAAGTTGAGTCAAGTCATTATGCATGCCTGGAAATACAAGAAGTCAATCAAGATCAAGTGAAGACTTCTGTGTGGAACAACCGAGTTTGGCCAAGAAGGATGATCAAGAACTTTATCACATGTATCGGTGAGGAACAGTGTGTGAAATGTCACCAAAGTCATCTCGAGGAGCGAGTCATAAGTTGAAAGTGACGGATGAGTTTTCAAATGATTTAAGCGGACTCAAGTCACCTGGAAATAGGCACCATCCAAGAGGAGTTAAGCGAAAGGAATCCGTTGCCGAAGTCAAGAACATTACTTAAATAAGTAATACTTCCATGCTTTGCCAGTCTTAAAGTGCTCATCCCGAAGCGTGCAAAAGGAATAAACCAATGGGAAATGCCTCGCACCTCGTGTCAAAACCTGAAAAGCTGCACATTCATTTAATACGAGGAAAGGTCTACATCTCAAGATTGAAGACCAAGAAAAGACAAGCCAACGAACACAAGTGACTTTTGAAAATCGGATATCTCTTCAACGGCGATTTTTGAAAGTTCACTATAAAAGGCTGAGGAAACTCATTGAGAAGAGGTTACCTGAACCACGAACAAGCAAGCAATATTTAAGCTGTAAACCTGCAAACATTCTCAGAGACATTCAAGCAAATCCTCAAGCCCGAAACTCAAAGGAAATCAATCCAACACAAAGTCACAAGGAAAGACAACTTCAAACAGTTGAAGAGAAAACTTTTGAAGAATCAAAATGGGTCTACTTTCCAAGGAGGATTGTATAAAGGTTCAAGGTCGAACCAATATCAAGTTATTGGAGGGCTTCGTGATCAAATCCAAGAGCTTGAGAAAGTGAGTCAAAATGTAGCAAAGGCGGCCGCCTGAAGAAGAAGCTGAGTTGGACGAGAAGCCACCGTTTGTGTGACCAAAAATCTCTGGGATTTTCACCACTTTGTAAAACTGATCTGTTACTTTAGTGGATTCCTCTAGGAGTTGGAGAAGAGAAGATTAGAAGAATTACCCCATCTTGAACCTCTATAAAAATCAAGCTGTGTCATTTATTTTTTAGCACATTTATATTTACGCATACCTACCTTATATCTGTGATAAACTTATTTGCTATCCAAACGATTAATAACCAAGTGCTAAAATCAAGTGTTAAAACAAGTTTAAAACAAATCAAAGGGTGTTAAGTTTTCCCGATTAAACCAACACGGCCAAGTTAAGTTTCGAGTTAAACAATTTTGAGTTATTCTATCAACAGCTCTATCGAGTCTGTTGGGTGGCTAACTCTACTGAATAACCAACTTAGTTGTCCCTTAAGGACTTAGTTGTTTGTGTTAACTCTGTAATTTCTTTAAAAGGACTAAATCGAAAAGTTGGTAAGGTTTATTCAACCCCCTAAATCTTACTTACACCCGGCTCGGGACCTACATCCTCAATGCATGAACTAACTATGTCTAAGAAATTACAATTCTCCACAGTATCATGAAATTGCATAGCTTTATATATAGAAAATAAAACATGCTCATTATTAACCCGTAATGTGAGCTCTCCTTTTTGTACGTCTATTAAGGCTTTCCCGATGTGAAGGAATGGATGTCCAAGTATCGGTGGGGCGTCACGATCTTCTTCCATGTCTAGAACCAAGAAATCCACAGGGGAATATGAATTTGTCAACTTTTACAAGCATGTCCTCTATTATTCCCTTAGGATATGTGAGTGACCGATCTTCAAGTTGTAACGTCCGTGGTTGGCTTCACTTCTCCTAGTCCAAGTTTCCGAAAATGGACAAGGGCATCAAGTTAATACTTACTCCTAGATCACACAATGCTTCATTAAAGAAATTACCACCAATTGCACAAGGGATAGTGAAACTCCCCGGATATTTTAGTTTTGTGGTAGTTTCTTTGGATTATTGCGCTTCATTCGTCCGTCAAGCTCACTTTGTTTCAATACTTGTCATCTTCCTCTTCTTTCACATAACATCCTTAAGAAATTTCGCATAATTTGGCATTTGCTCTAATGCATCTGCAAAAGGAATGTTAATGTGCAATTTCTTAAATATATCAAGGAATTTTGCAAATTGATCATCAAGCTTTTTCTTTTGAAATCTTTGAGGGAAAGGAAGAGAGATATGCAATTTAGACACATTAGAGTTAGAAGAAGATTTAAGCTTCTCAGCACCTATTTGTTCATCTTTTTGTTTCTCGTTTTCCCCCTCGACCTCAACATTATTATTTATCATTGATTCAGCGTCGCTCGACTTAGATGTTCCACTTTCTTTTGGCCCCTCATATTCCGTACCACTCCTTAGACGAATGGCTTTACACTGCTCTTTCGGATTAACTTCAGTATTACTCGGAAATTGACCCTTTTGATGTTGCCCACCAACAATAGTAGCTATTTGACCCATTTGAGTCTCCAAGTTTTTCATTCGTGAGTTCAGTGTATTGGTCAACTGTGTCACTTGTAGCTCCATCTTGTCCATCCTTGATTCATGCCTTGTAAAGCGGTTCCTTGTTTCATTCATGAATGAACTTGATTGATTTATGAACGAGGTGAGGGCATCTTTTAAAGATAATTTGCCTTCTGCATTAGTGCCACCATTCAATGCATTAAATCTTGGTGGTGGTTGCATCACATTTTTGGTATTCGCATATGAAAAATTTTCATGGTTTTTCAATCCCGGGTGGTAGTGTGTTGGAGTTGAATTGTTCCGGAAATTGTTGAAATTCCGGTAATTCACATAACTGACCTCTTCCATCGGATATAGAGGAACTTCACTACTCGTGCTTGCGCTTGATTCTGCCCCTTTCGTAAGAACACTCAAATGATTTGTCAATGCCGCCATTTGCGCCGTCAACGCCTTAATTGGATCTGAATCTGAAATTTTAGCCACTCGTTGTAATTGGACCTCTCGGATGGCCATTGATAACTGTTCATGACCATTTCTTCAAGAAGATTAAGGGCGTCTTGCAAAAACCTCGCCAATAATGCTCCTCCCACATTCCGCGCATCAACAAAAGACCTCATTTACCCCATCAAACCGTTGTAAAAGAAACACAATTGTTGATCCTACGAAAACCGTGTTGTGGACATCTTCTTAGCAAATCCGGAATCGTTCCCAAGCCTCGTACAAAGGCTCGAGTCAAACTTGTCAAAATTGAGTAATTTCACTTTTGAAATGCAAAGTTTTGCTCGGTGGAAAGAATTTAAGCAAAAACTTTTTGCTCAAATCGTCCCATGTGCTTACACTTCCTTGCGTCAAAGTACCCAACCAACTCCTTGCCTTATCCTCAAAGAGAAAGGGAATAGTCGCAATCTTATGGCGTCATCCGAGACTCTATTCATTTTTATTGTGTTGCAAATTTGGATAAAATGTGCAAGGTGAGAATTGGGATCCTCGGTTGCGAAACCCCCAAACTGATTTTGTTGCACCATGTTTATCAATGCCGACTTAAGCTCGAAGTTATTGGCATTTATCGGTATATGAGCAATACCACCATAATTATGATTCGTTTGTGGTCGAAAGTAATCACGGATGGCTTGTCGTTGGACCGGTATTGGTAACTCGTTGATCCTGTTGATCCCATTGTTACCCCTATTTTCTTCTTCCGAATCCCCATAATCGGATTTTGTTGTCTTTCACCCGTCTAGTAGTTGACCGATTCTCCTTGCAAAGCCTCAATTTCGGTATGAGCGGTATTAATTCTCCTCGCCTTTAGAGCGAGTGTTCATGCACTACTTGGACCAAACTAAAAGAAACAAGTCAAATAATGCAGGATTAAAATCAAACAAAATATAAAGAAAAAACAAAAAAAAAGGTCAAAATTAAAAATAATTCTATCTATCGCAATATTAGCACCAAAAATTGTATTAGTCCGACAACGCGGTGCCAAAAACTTGGTCGCCTTATTTTTAGCTTCACCGCAAGTGTATGGTGTAGTTTATAGAATATGGTAAGCAAGGTCGCATCCACTGAGACTAATAAATTATCGAGCTAAGTATTGAACTAAAATAGCCTTATTTTTATTTAGGCGATCAAAATTGGATGATTGTTTTGAGATTAAGACAAAGTAGACTACAAAAACACAAGGTAAAGATAATGATAATAATGAAAGTATCAAGAGAATAAAAAAGGATTCACGGGTTATGGTTTCGATTAATATCTCTCTTGTTGTCCGATTTAATTAAAGCCAAGTTATTATCAATATTCCATAAGATGATCACAATGATATATTATCCTCTCTCTCGAGATGTATATAAAATGTAGATTGAAATATCTATGCTAGAATCTCTACTCAACATAAGATACACAACTTCCAAAAGCACAAAATCAAATGTCCTCACAAATATTCACAAACCTCTCGATTATGCAAACATTCATGTCAAGTACTCAAGTTCTAATATTGAAACTCATCTCTCGAATTATGAATCAATATATCAAGCATGTTAAACCATTGGCCAAGTGATAAAACAAGAATAAGCACAAAGTACTCAAATAGGCTTCAAGACAATAACTTCATCTAAGATTAAAACATTCAACAAGAGTTCAATTAATCTACTTCCAAAACCCGGAAATCACAAGAATATTAGCTAAACATGATGTTCAAACAACTCATAGACAAATTGTTCAATGTCATACTAAGCTCAAATAAAAGATTAAGATACAAGAGAAGCAAGAAAAACTTAGGATAGTCGATAATATCGCGATATATCTTGATCCTCAAGCTCCAATGCGGCCCGATTCTTCCATTGATGCCTCCTTGAAAGAGTAGTCTTTTGTCTTGTGTTCTAAGTCCAAGAATGCCGAATATCCCGGTGTGCGCCCCAAAAGTCCTTTTATACCTTTTAAAAAGTCTAGGGCAAAGTGTTGTCATTTTGTGACATTCTGAAGCCAGACACGCACGGGTCGTGCGCCACACGCACGGGTTACCCGTGCGTTATCCCGCAGGCATTTCCTACTTTTTCACCAACACCAGCCCACACGGATCGTGCATCCACACACAGGTTACCCGTGCGCCTCACCGTAGGCATTTTCAAATCCTTCAGTGCGCATGGGTCGTGTGCCACACGCACGGGTTACCCGTCTTGCGCTATTCCGTAGGCTCGATGCCGCTTAACCAGTGCACGCACGGTTCGTGTCCTTGTGCGCGCCCGCCGTCGTGCGTGCTGTTTTTGCCCAATTTGTCCGACTTCTTCTTATTTTGGCTTCTAATCCCGTTTGTTCACTCGATTCTTGGTGTTTCTACTTGCGATGCTCATATTTGTCACCAAATTACTTCAAATATCATTAAATTCCTACAAAACGAGCAAAGCGTAATATCTTTCCCACAAAAGAGTGAATAATAACCATTTCATATGAGTTATTGCATGTCTAAAACACAATTTTAGTCATAAATATGCCCCAACATACATGCAAAACGCACACCTATCAACATATTGATAATAATCTATTTGAGCTTAAGGTGTTATAAAGCTACATTGACATTGAAGGGCTTGAAAGTCCACCATGGCACTTATGTCGATTTGAAGTGGTTACACATGCTCATGGATTATATGCTCAAATATGTAAATATATTAATCTCAATCTTGCGTGCTAATTTGATTGAAGTGAAATCAATTATAAAATATAAGGAGAATCTCGCGGATCCATTTATCAAAGGTTTACCAAGAGATCAAGTATATCTGATTATCGAAGGGAATGGGATTGAAGCATATTACGCATGAATCTTTGTAATGGTAACCCAACCATGATGATTTGGAGATCCCAAGAACTTGGTTGAATGGGACAACTAAGTTATGAAGATTGATTAAACACTTAGGATAAAATTCTACCCATTCCTATGATTAAAAGTGCTTTTACTGCAAGTATGTAAGGTTAAGTTCAATTTTTAATGATTCATATAGCTTGGTTAAACCAGTGGGGTATGTGAGAATACTCTTTAATAGGATGTCACCTATGTAAGTGTGAAGTAGAATTGTCGCTTTTATGAGAATTAGAGGCTTGAATTCTCTAAATCACTTATGAAACCAAGGTTGTTCAATGCGAAAGAATGGACACAACCATGAGAACTGAAATGTTAGGGAGGTTATTGTGTGGTGTTGTTGTATTGGTTTACACCATCTACCAAGCGATTCAAGACATTATGTTCACTTTGATTAGCCAACTAAATCAGATAGTACTCCATTAGGGAAGGTTCAAAGCCGGAAACTTACCTCTCCGATGCAATAATTTTCCATTTTTACGCTCTTTAGTATGCTGCATTTACATGTGCATTTGCATTGATTCACGTAATTTCTCATTCATGTGGGGATTGTTGGGAATATAATAGATATTTCTGGGTGAATGAGAAATTGTTGCAAAAATGTGTGACTGTTCATTTGGAACTATTTGGATTGAAAAGGTTTATCCAAATAGTTGTGTTGTTTCGTTTGAAACCGATGGACGTCCCTGTTCTGATACATGGACATGTCTATTCGAACACTTGTCTTGTTTCACTTATGACCTTTGATAATCTATAAATATTTCCCTTTTCTGCAGAAAATTAATAAGCATTTTGGCATATATTCATAAGCATATTTTTTGTCAAAAAATTTCGATAAAAAAGAGAGAGTACAAAACATTCGAAGTTCGTCGTCTCTTATTGTTTGGAGTGTTACTACAGCAAGAGGAGACCGTTGTATCTTGGGAGACGTTTGCTATTGAACCGCGGGCACTATAGCGGGGCAATTCTTCTTAAGGACATAAGTCGAACTCTAGCCTCTATCTATCATTTCATTTTTACAGATTTTAAATTTCATTATAATTTGAAATATAATATCGCACGTAATAAATTAACATATTTTAATGAGTTGGGCTCTCGACCTCAAAATGATGACCAGATAAAATTTTGGCCTGACCCTTTTTTTTTCTTAGATCTAACGGGCTAACATTGACCCGACCCGATCCATTTGACACCTACTCAAAAACCTAAATTTGGAGAAATTAGTAGGAAAAATATTGAATATAAAAAACAGGGACAAAATGTCCTCGATCCAGTTCTAATTTACCGGGTAATCAAAGCTCACGTGTAATTAAACATTCAAGTAAGCCACTCTCGCTCAATCGATTCTTAACTCACTCGGTATATCAAAGCGACATGTGTCTTCGAGTATAATAGATCCGCGAGTGTAATTCTTCTGTGAACTCTGCGAGTGGGGGGTTTCTCTGTCCCCAAATTTCGAAAACAGACGCTCCTTACCAAAAAAATTGTTCCACATAACGACAGCGCAAGATAGCAGACAGACGTAGACTTGACGTTGCTCAAACCACACCCCCATTTCCCAGGCTTTGGCCATCTTCTCATTATTCAATTTTACATATTTTCTGCATCATATTTTTGTTTTTTATTTTAATTTTAATTTTTTTAAATTTTCATATTGAATTTTAAATGATTTTTTTAATATATACATTTCCTCCATCTCAAAATAAATAACTCAAATATCAATCTGTTGATGCAATTTTTTTATCTAATTATTTTATATTGTATTTTGAAAAACATTTTATATATTTAACGATAGATTTATAAAGTAAACTACAATACAAAATTAAGACTAGTTGATCGATGTTACTGACCATTATTTTTCTTGGCAACCTTATGAAAAATTTAAATAATTTCTTCAAATTTAATTAAATACATGAATTAAAATAATAAATATTAGATGTGGTAGTTTAACAATAGTGAAATTATCAAAACAACACCATAAAATAGTTCAAAGATGAATCCAATTCTATATAAATGGGTGAAATTGCAAAATTAGTCCTATAACTATTGGGAGATAGCAAAAAGATCATGTAAAAATCATGTTTTGTAAAAAAAAGGTATTGCAAATGCATAAACCTCTCAACTTTGGTCTTGCACGATTTGCGAGAAAAAGTCCTTATAAAAACCCTAATTTTGGCCTTAATTTCAATAAAAATAGAAACCACATGTTTACTCACGTGATTGAAATCAGATAAAATTAGCATCAAAATTAATATTTTCTATATTTATAGGACTATTTTGTAAAATTACATTTTGCGGGGACCAAAATCGAAATTTTCTATAGTTCTGATTTTTTTTCCCGCAAAACATGATTTTTACGACCTTTTTGCCACCATTCTATAATTACATAACCAATTTTGCAATCTTGCCTTACTGACACATCTCCAGGATAAAAAAAATAAATTATATTACCTTCAAATATATTGACTTTTTTGAAAATATCGATGTCATATATTCTAGTAACAATAAAATACAATTGTATTAAATACGAAAGGTCCCAAGTTTCTTAATGTCACAGTGCCACAACACAGTACTTATATTTATTCCCTTAATAAAAGTTTTGACCTAAATAAATGTAACAGTGCGCGTGGGTGCTCACCTAAGCGCCACTCCGTCTTATCCTGCGCCCCACCTTCACCTCACTGCCATAGCAGTGAAATTTCAGAGAGGAGCCGTTTTCACCAGCACATCTTTTGTCAGCTGCAAATTTTGCTCAGAAGAAGAACAACGAAGCAAAAAAATCTTCATTTTCAATTTTCTTGGGTTCCCCAAAAGCTAAGAAAGAACATTGTTTTCTTTCTTGTACTATCAAGCTTCTTCATATTTATTTTATCTGCATTTATTTTCCCATGATTATGCTTTTAGGTCCCTGATTCATTATATATACACATATATATAACACGCTCCCACAGTCTTTTGCTTCTTTTTCGCTCTCTGTACATCTGCTGTCAGTTTCAGAACCAGTGTTTTTTAACAGTTGCTATTAGCTTGAGGTGGGTAATGGTAAATAACGTAACTATTTCATCCTTTTTTTCGTAATTTTTTTGTTGTTTTTTAGTGGGCTTTTCTTGTGAAAGTCTCTCACGCCTAGCACATGGCATTGTCACGAATGTGGTTCATTTTGGGTAATTCTTTTTATTGAAACTATTTCTTGGGAGGTAGATTAAAATGTGACACTTGTAAAAAGGGAAGAAGATTGGTAATGTGTTTTTGTTCTTGAGTGATTGTCCAATAGGGGATTTGGGAATTTTTTTTTCCTGGTGAGATAAAGATTGGATTTTTATGAAAAAATATGATTTGGGTTTTGTGAGGAAGAGGTTTCTTGGTTGTTTTGAGAGGTGGGTTTTTTTTTTTTTTTTTGAGTGAGGTTTAAAAATGAATGATACATTGGAGAAAACGGTGTCGTCTTTAGCTGTTGTGGAGAAGAAACCCCAGAGACCAGGAGGATGTGTTGGTATTTTCTTTCAACTTTTTGATTGGAACCGTCGGTTGGCTAAGAAGAAGCTTTTTCCAAGAAATTGCTTCCACCAGGTCAGTTCTTTAGAAAAAAATTGTTAAAAATATCTATAATATATACCTTAAAGTTTGGAAGTGATTATTAATTTATTATAATCTGTTCTTGTTGTTGCATTTGTGTTTTTATAGTTCGATTGAAACAAGCTTCAAAGAAATTTGGTGGGGATGAAAAACAGCCAAAGCTTCGCTTGGTATGAATAGTTTGTTAAATCTAAAAAAAAAAGTGATTCTCAGCTTCTAACTGATACATAAAACTATTTTTTCCAAGGAAAAGCTGAGAATCACTTTTTTCCTAGATATATATACGCATATTAACATTGTGTAGTTGGATTAATTAATGCACTTAACTCTTTGGCTTGACTAATGTTACATTATTTCTCTTGTAATTGTGAATTATGATATAGATTGCTGATGAAAATAGCGGGGGTTTTCCTACTACGAAGAATAACAACGGGTCTAACAATGCTGATATAGATAAACAGCATGAGATGCGAGCTCCAGGATTGGTTGCCAGGCTCATGGGGTTAGAATCCATGCCGGCATTACAGAGAGATAAATCGAAAAAAGCTCCATCATCTAATTATGCGCGTGGTAAAACCGATAAATTTGTCGATAACGTCAATGGCTACTCAAAGGAAGAGTTAAATGTGGAGAAAGGAGGGATTAAGAATGAATTGAGGCCTCAAAAGCTTCAGAAAACGAACGTTTGCGAAAGGCAGCCAATAACTAGATTTGGGGCGGAGAAACTGCCGTTCAAGAGTGTTCTATCGAAATCAAGAAAGCATCACCCAAAACTTCCTTCTCCGGTGAGAAGTCCCAGAAATATTTCAAGGAAAAGTTCGTCTAAATTGATCGGTGCAGCAAGTAGAATTCTGGAACCCGGGTTGCAAACAGGTCGATCAAAATGTGCCATTACTTACTCAAACACCTTGCATCATCCACCGCAAGATACTGTTATGGATGAGAGGGCACAATCGTCTTGCAGAAATTGTGGCTACTTGTCGGATAATTTGGAGTCTAAACGTGACGTCATTGAAAAACCGTTAATTTTCGCGTCGCCCTTCTCGAATTGCATAGGATCGTCTTGTCAAGGGTCGGAAAGAAGTAAGCCCGAAAACTCTGTGTTTTATCGGGAGGAGTTGCGTGAGGACTATCCGGCAGTTGATGTTCCAATTGTTTGTGATTTACAATCTCATGTTAAATTTACGGCGTGTAAGAGTCCTTTTAGTGGACGGATTGAGAGGTATTCGAGTAGCCAACATTGCAAGCCTCCAAAGGGTGTGCCTTTATGCCTTAATCCTAACCATAAGTCTCAAAGCCAAATTCAGATGTCGAACAATGTGGACGGGAGAAAGAATTTTGTTTCGGTGAATCAAAGCTTAAGTGGTAGCACTAGATCTCGTTTTCCTGCAAGAATGGACAACGGTAAATTCGAATCGGAGAAGAGAATCTCTAACAGTCTGAACGACTCGGTGCCACCAGGGCAAAAGAGGAGGCCACCTAATGTTTCTAGACAAGCTGAAAATGTTGGTTTCATAAGCTCAACCATCAATAAACGAGGTTTTGGTTCTCCTCAATATAATAATGTTCACTTCGTTAACCATCTGCAAGAAACGAACTGTTGACAATGGTCGGGCGGACAAAAATGTTGTTTCGTTCACATTTAATTCTCGGTGAAGCAGAAGAACGGAATTCAAGAAGTTGATGAAAGAAGGAATCGAAATGGTTTACGTTGTGATGACAGTTTACAGAAACCTGCATTAGGAGAAAACGGTATGAGGATGAAATTTGAAAAGCCGTTGCCGTTAAGTGGAGATGCCTTGGGAGCACTGCTGCAACAAAAATTGAAGGAATTGACGTGCGAAGGGGAGGATATGGGAATTAATGCATCTAAAAAGACCACTTCTACGATTCTACAGGAGCTTATATCTGCCTTAACTTCAGAGAAACCGTTACAGCAGTATAATTTACCGTTATATCTGATAAGAGAAAAAATTGGTTTAATGACAGCCAGTTGTCTAACTCAACATCTTCCACTAGTTCACAGGTGAGCCGAAAATTTTCTATTAGGATGTCGCTGGATTAGTTACCGAGACATTTTTTCCTTGATATGATATATGATAGAGTGCACTAGAAATTATCATAAATATGCTATTCAGTGAGATTGATAGAAAGTTAGGATCTCCAAAAAAAAAAAAGTTAGGGTTAATTGCACTTTGCCCTCTAAACTATAGCATTTTTTGTACTTTGTCAACTGGACTTTCGAACTACACATCCTGCCCTCTGAACTATATGATTCGTTGCACTTTACCACTGGACTAACCTAAAGATGACATGTGTCAACTCATGATAGGTCCAAGTTAGCTTCCAAGGGGTTGAGTGCAAAATCTTCAAAGTTAGGCTTGCAAAAGAGAAATTTCCGAAGTTTAGTTGGCAAAGTGCAAAACTCAAGATAGTTTGGCGAGCAAAATACAGTTATCCCAAAAGGTTAAGTTAATGTAACATAGGATCTTTTTCATCAGAGTGCTCTCCCTTTACTAATAAGATGGGCCACTAGAAAAATTAAAAATTGACCCCTGAAATAAGAATGTAATTTTATCTCATTTGTTGAATCTAGCCTTCTTTTCGCTCGAATAAGAAAAGCTTGTATCATGGGATTTTTGGGAAATTAGTGATCACCCTTACATGTCTTATTACTTAAACCTGTTTACTCGAGTAAACTGTATGAAGTTTTATGAAGTTATCAAACTAAACTGAAATCTTATCTAAAGGTCACTTTACTGTCATTTTCCTACTATGTTAGCAGGTTAGGAATAGTTTGCAGATTCACTTGACGAACCTTGTTTAATTCTGAAAATGTAGCTTGAAGATACTATGATCATCCTTCAAATTAGTATCCTTGTGTCGTTTAAATTTCGGATGCCAGAGTTTGACGTGCAATTGAATTTTTGTGGCACATTCAAAATTTCCAGTTGATTTTGTTGCCATTTCGATTATAGTTTTGGTCAACTTTTTTTATCGTGAATACTTAATACTTATATTGGTATCTCTACTTAGGCAAATACAATGGCAGTGAAGGTGTCTGTTGATCAACCACTTGACAGTGAGCGCCCAAGCCCGGGATCTGTTCTTGAAGCTTATTTTTCGACTGAGAGTTGTCATTCCAGCAATCTAGATGATAGCCCAGGTAAGGATATCTTGGGTAATAAACTTTTTTGCTCCGACACCACCTTTCTTTGCTCGCTGTTCTATGTCCTCAGATTGTCTTCCTGTTTTACTAATATCATTTCTGAAGGGATAATCACAAAACACCCCCTCTGAGATTCGGACTAATTACAAAAAAACCCAGATATTTTTTAAAATTGGCAAAACCCCCATGAGATAATTATAAAAATATTACAGTTACCCCTTTAAATATAAGACATAATGAAACCTGAGGTTTCTTAGTAATTTTGAAACATCTCTGGGTTTTTTTGTAATTAGACTAAACCTCAGGGTGTTTTTATAATTATTACTTTTAAAATTATCAAAACTAACCTGGAGGTTAAGGCTATAACAAAAAAGCCAAGTTATCTTTCAGTTACAAATACCCCTTTTAAGGTATTATAAGCACCCCTTGATGTTTGTTTTTACTTAATGAATAGCCCTCCGAGGTATAACTTGTAAAATTGAAACAGATCTCAAGGGGGTAATTGCAATTTTGAAAGATTGTTGGGTGTTTATTTTTGTAATTAGAATGAACCACAAGAGTACTTTTGTTATTAACCCTTTCTAATATTTTCTACTAATTTCAGGCTGTAAAATGCTCACTGAAACAGTGGACTGTTCCTATTCTCGACCACGATCGCCTAATCCCGATTCGGACCCCTTCGATTCTGCAGCCTCTATGAATAACAGAGCCAATAGCAGTAAAGAATCGGTTATTAATATCCTCAACCACGTTTCGAAATTATATGCTGCAATACTTTCGCTAATTGTGGTCTGAAAGGGGACAAGTTCGACCAAGCTAAGGATATCCTTTCGAATGCCGAGTTGGTGTTGCATAATGCAGCTCTTACAGGTCCAGTTGTAGGAAAAGGCTGTCCAATTAAGCATTTACTCCTCGATGAATTGGAAACACTCGCGAGCGTTCTCTGGGATGAATTTCGGTAGTTCTCTTGGCGTTGAGGACGGTAAAGCGAATCAGCTCAGGCGATTTGTTTTGGATTCGATCATAGAATATCTGGACGTAAGATTCGAAAGATTTCAGCGTCGAGAAAATTGCCACTTCGGACGAACGCTAATACGTTGATCTTCGAGATTGTGGAGGTTATTAGGAGGTGGGAGGAGTTATCTAGGTATAGTCTTGATGAGTTGATTGAAAGGGAGATGAGTTTTCATTGAGAGAATGGACAGAATGTGAGAATGAAGCTTTTGAGAGTGGCATGGAAATTAGTAGATATTTACTGCAGATTTTGGTGGATGAAATTGTGATGGATCTTTGAGAAGGTTTTTCACCAGTTATCAAGTTTCCAAGAATTAAACCAACAACCTAAGTTAACTTTTAAGGAGATTGTATTTGTATCAATTGTACAAACTGATGTATCTTTTGGCTGCTTTTTGTTAACAGAAGTGATTAATGTATCTATTTTCTGACTGAGCATGTTAAAAGCTTCACATTTGTCAATGCATTCATTTCAAGAGTAAAGATCATTCTGTTCTTAACCTTGCACTATCCACAATCTTTTTCATTCTTATTTGTTCTCTCTTTTTCTGCTGTAATCCCTGTTCTAAGAACTCGCGCCTAACCTGCTTACACTCCTCTAGGCTGACAATTAGGGGTGGCCACGGTTCCCGAAACCGCCGGTTCGGTTCCAAAACTTGTTCAGTTCCTCATTTTGGAGGAACCGAATCGTAACCTCACGGTTCGGTTTGGAACCGAACCGACGGTTCGGTCGATTTGAAATCCGGTTCCTCCACGGTTTTGTTCGGTTTTAACCGAACCGTTTGTTTATCTTTTAATAATTTTTTGATTTCTTAAAACAGTTTATCAATTTTAGTTTAAAAAAAATAATAAAGAAAAAGACTTGGACTTAATATTCAATAAAATTTTATACTTAATATTAATAATAATATTAAACTATCTATATATACTATTAGAGTATTGAAGAATCAAAGTTCATGTAGTTAGCTTACAATATTTGGTCTAAAACGTATCTCATGTAATTACGAAAATAAAACATCATAATAAACATTTAACATTTATTCTAACATGTATTTACCAAAATAAGATTGTTGGTCTTAACCTTAAAAAAACGGTTCAATCACGGTTCCACATACGGTTCTAACCGACGGTTAAAACCGCCGGTTCCACGGTTTTTGAGACCGGAACCGGCCTACACGGTTCCGGTTCCGGTTTTAGAACCGTTGACCATGGTTACGGTTTAAGAACCGTTGACCACGATTCGATTCGGTTTGGAACCCGGTTTCGGTTCCATTTGGCCACCCCTACTGACAATGAGTGACACGACATAATTATAAACACGAATTACAAAGAGAAATGACACGATAAGGCACAACACGACATAGAACACAACGCGAAAGCAGAAAATTATAAATTAAGTTAACATTACAATTTTTGTTATATTTAAGATCAAATAAGACAGAAAACACGATATACGATGACACGAATTGCCATCCCTAGTATCCGCCTAGACGTTAGGCCTTCCTTGACTGATTACGGTTTTCTCCCGATCAGGCCTCACCTAATTCTACTCTATACCCGGCCAAGGCCCTTGGTTAGAAACAAATTAAAAATAAAAACCTCTAAGAATTGAAAAGACACAAAATTAAAAACACTGGAAACCACAGACATGTCCACCAGCCACAAGAAGATTAATCCTTAATATTGCATACTTATGAAATCATAATGCATAAGCTCCTCTCTCTATACAAAAAGTACAGTCTATACTAGGGGAAAAAAAAAAACACCACTCTCCAATAATCAAAAAATGAAGAACTAAAAGAATCAAAAAACCCAAAAAAATAAAATGAACCAAATATTCAAATATGACTATATTAATTTTTTCTAATGAATGAAAAAGCCTGCCAAATAATTTCTTCCCAACCTCAAAACTGTCTATTTCCCAAAACAGTTTTGCCAACTCCTCTGCCATTTTTCCATCCTCTGTTTTCACCATTGATTTCTTTCCCAGCAGCAGCAAACAACCCCTTCAATTCCCCCATGTTAGCATAGCTTTTTCTAGCCATTAATCCCCCACCACTCCTTTTCTCCGCCGGATTCGCCGACTTACTCCCTCCTCCAACCGCCTTCCCATAAACCCTCCCACTCTTCGCCGGCGGAGTCATCGACCGCTCCGCCACCGGCGGCATCGCCGCCGGTTTCCGATTCTCCTTCCGCAGAGCAGACGAGAAATCCGGAACGGATTGAGTCAAAACAGAAGGAACTCTACTACTCCTCCTCGGAGGAGTCGTCAGATTTGAACTGAATTTCACCTGCTTCTTCTGTGGAGTTAAAACCGAACGGTTTTGAACATTTTCATCCGCTTCATTTTCTAGGGTTTGCTGTTCTGTATGATTTTTCATCCGTAGCTTTTTCTCTCTGAGATCGGAGTACTCCTTGAATCTAGGCCCTCTCTCCATGACGAAACTGTCAGTTGTGAGCTGTAGGAATTGGGGGTTTTGGGAATCGGAGAATTGAGAGAGAATCAGAGATTTGGGATCGAGAGCAGCATGTAGAGATTGGAGATTATGATTCTGTAGAAGCAGAGAGGCGCTCGTCTCTGCCATTGACATGATTTTTTTGGAAGAAATTTAGGGGTTTTCTGTTTTTGATGCTACCTGGTTTTTAAAAAGATGAGAGATTACAACGGTCTGAATAATGATAGAGAAGAAGGGTAAAATGGGAAAATGGAAAATCAAAGTTATTTTTCCCCAACGTTCTTATTGAAGTGGGGGCCATTAACGAGCCAAGTCACACTAATTATTATTATTTAATTGAAAAGTGAGTTCCTTGGATTCTAATTTTAATGGTCAATCCTCTTTTTATTTGGACATTATTAAAAGCAGCTTTAATTTACTAAAATGTTTAGCTTTTTTTCTTTTCTTTAATTTAAAGTTCATAATTTTGCTTAGGAGTTACTAAAGCTGGTATTATTTTTAAGAGGGTTTGCAATGTGAGTAAATGAAAAATCCGCTCCTCCTAATTTTGGTATTATCTTTAAGATTAAAAAATAATTGGACGGCTATTTTTTGGGCTTTACATCTGGCCATGAACAACACGATGACGATAAAAGACAGTTTTTTTTTTGAGTCAACGATAAAAGACAGTTTTACTCGGTAGGGATATACTGAAATAAAATAGCTGATTTTGAGGATTGCTTATTATTAAATTTGGGCCATTTTTTATTTTTAGCTTGTTAAAACAACGTAAATTTTTAATTCGTAATTACATTGTTACAACCACTTTCACATTATTTCTCCATAAATTAATTATATGTTGCGATGATTGATATTTACATTTTGGTGTTTAAAAAAATCACATTATATATAATATAGAGTTGCCGCATGGATAAATATGAAGTCGCCATTTGGAATTGAGAGAATAAGCAGTTGACACATTTCTTAGAATAATGGGTGATGACATGTGTCATATTTATTTTTTTCATTTAGTATATAGCAGTTGATTACACCATATTTACATTGATTGACTTAGTTGCATTGGAAAGATTTGAAGCTAAGAATTTCAAATCCATAATAACAAAAAAAATAATCTCAAAATACAATTGATTTGAGATTCTTAAACTCATATTTTTGAGTCTTTAATTTTTTTGAGAAATATTTTGAGTTATTTTTTGAATTATTTTAGTGGATTTCAAGTCTAATCTTATTTGCAGTCATTTTTTTTTAATCATTGAAACTTAAACACACACCCTACCCCCCACCCCCAATAAAAATAAAAAATGGGGTTATTTGACAGTTTGTGGCAAATGCCACAAACTTTTGCGAAATTGGGGTGGATTGGGGAGATTTTGATATATTATGTGTAGGGGCCCTTAGAATTGGCGCCTACAAAGAAGGCGCAACCACCAAGCGCCCTCTGCACGCGTGTTTTTTTTTTTTTTTGTTCTGACGAGTAGGCCCAGTTTACTCCTATTTTCTTTTTTTAAGTTTTGAAAATTAATTTTAAATATTAAATAAATACACAATTATTTGGATACTAGAATGTGATATATTATGGAATGAAAACGCGATTACATAATAAAATTGTACAACACATAATTAAAAAAAACAAAGAAGAAATTACACATTAAAATACTGGAATAAGTTACGACATGCCATTAAAATATAAGTACGATTACACTAAATTATATTTGTGGGGTATTTGCGAAACCCGATTACACTATTTTTTTTCAATTTAAGATTTTTTTTTATAAATTACAAAATGCATATTATCATTTCATATAAGTGAAACTCATTTTTGGCTAATTTGACTAAATATCCCCACAAAATTACATTTGTGGGGTATTTGAGTTGCACAAGTTCCGTTTCTTCATGTATCGTATAAAGGATATACTTGGGGAAAAAAATATTCTTATTTGTAATATATTCAAATATATATGAATCAATTTGAATATTTGTATTCAAAATTCTAATCTATCTTTATTATTGGAAGATAATGTGTTTTCTTGATTCTTTTCAAATTTAATTTACTACAAAAATATATATTCGAATATATTAAAAATAATAATAAAAAGGGGAGTATGTCTGCAAATTTCCCAATTATACCCTTTATATTGGTACACGAACAATCGAAACTTGTCTAACTCAATTACCCCACAAATGTAATTTTGTGGGGATATTTAGTCAAATTAGCCAAAAATGAGTTTAATGGCATGTCGTAACTTATTCCAGTATTTTAATGTGTAATTTCTCTTTTCTTCTTCTAATTATGTGTTGTACCACTTTATTATGTAATCGCGTTTTCATTCCGTAATATATCACATTCTAGTTATCCAAAAAATTGTGTATTTATTTAATATTTAAAATTAATTTTCAAAACTTAAAAAAAGAAAAGAAAAAAAAAAAGAAGAATGCAGTCAGCGCCCTTGGAAGTGGCGCCTTCTTTGTAGGCGCCAATTCTAAGCGCGCCTACACATAATATATCAAAACATCCCCAACCTACCCCAATTTCGCAAAAATTTGTGGCATTTGCCATAAACTGTCAAATAACCCTAAAAAATGCCACAACTTTAATAAGTACTAGAAAACTAGTATATTGACACACACCATTATTATAAACATTGTACCCACTTGAAATCTTCAATGACAACCATAACTTTCCATACCAATCTCCATCAATGAAAATCTTGGTGCATGTTTACAAATGGATAGATTTTCCTTGAAAGAGGGAGGAAACTTACATGCCTGAAGGAGACTGCCGGCCCGAACGCTCGTTCAACTTTCTTTCTTGTATTCTACGTATCCGTATGATTGAATCCTCTCGGGTTTCAAACAAGTTTATATGCGCCGAAATGTCTCCAAAATACATCTACTACCCAGCTCTTAGCAAGAGAGACTGCATAAATTCGTCCAAAAATGTAAATTTTGCCCTTCTAAACGGATCGACTCCTTGGTGTCGCCAGAATGCAATTAAACTTTGTGATATTTGTATTTCTGCCCGAGATTAAATCTAGTAATTCGATTGCTGAATCCTTCTAGTACAAGCGTCCTTGTGGCCTCTACACCTTGTTCCAGTGCAGCATCCACCTGTTACAATAAATTTGAATGTTACGCCATATGTAGGGATAATTACAAAACTACGACTTAGGTTTAGTCAATTATTAAAACAATTTGATTATCTTTCAAAATTACAAACATCTCTTGACATTGTCTCTATTTCACAAAATTGTTCCTATAAAGGGGGTGTTAGTAAAACAATAACAAACTTCCAAGAGGGTATTTGTAACGCCTCGAGGGTCCTAGCACACTTCAAATTAAAACTAATGGCTCATGCTTAGAATATAAATTTAAATAATAGATTAAAAATTAAAGAGGTTTTATACTGTTTGTATATAATTGGTACATGTGCAGGCATATATAGGAGCTATGATTGCATGAACTTAAATGTAGTGAACAAGCCAAAAGAGGATCCGCTTAGCAATATACCTGTTCTCTTTCCAAGGGACTAAATTTCTGAAGAAGAAAAGCCTTCATATCCATCGTACCAGGTGGATTCCCAACACCTGGAATATCAGGGGTACTTAAATTACTTAAACCACGAATCTGACATGAAGGGTATAATAGAATAACCAGGTATTTAATTAAGAAACCAACCTATGCAAAACCGTGGAAATTCACGACGACCGTCTAAATGTTCCATAACGCTCTTCACTCTGTGGTACAAGAACAATAATCCTTCTCTTTTAATGAATAAGCTTCTATACATTATCATGCAAAAAAGTGTTTAAATTGATAATATGAGATGTGACTGGAGAAATTCGCTGATTTTCAGCAGAAATATTTTGGTAGTTCGATTAAGCATCTACAAACAGAAAATACAGAAATAGCACATAACACAGACCCAAATTCAAGTCTGACAAGTATAATTGAGCAAGAAAAGGCATGACCTATAAATAATTGAGTAGTAGAAATAAACTTGTAAAAGTGAAATTTCCTATACAATAGTACTACGTCGATGCACACAGGCACATATGCACATGTACGTTCATTCTCCAAGAAAGTTTGACGCAACGGGCCAATCTGAAGTTTAACTAAAACTTTTCGATCATAAGATTAATATCTTTAACAAATTTCTTCACAAGCTTTATTTAAAGACAATACCCATTGTGATGACCATGTCCTCCTTTCGGCTGAAGCCTCAATACACCATTTGGTAAGCTCATTTCATCATAAACCTACAAGGAGCATCCGAGACTAGAAGTTGTCAAAATTTCTGAAGTATGATTCACAAGAATTCTTGATTACTTTTACTGGAAAAATCCAAAAGGAAAAGTAGCATTCTGTATCAAAAGTTCATAATAAGAGCTCACCAGTAAGATGTGGCGCAATGGTACTTGATAATATGCAGCAAGTGGCCCAACCTGGTAACAGAGAGATGAGAGAAGAGATAGTTTATGAGGCAATCTGTGGTCAGAAAACTCAAGTTGTGGAGGGAAAAACAAGCAGAGCTTAATTGTACAATGCAGACGGTAATCTTAGTAGAAACTATATGTATGTCAGATAGTTTGCTATTCGTATACCTGAGTTATATTTAATCATAAACAATGATGAGATGATAATTCGCTATTTGTTTATGGAAGGCAAGAACTATCTAAAGAATCCATGGTATATAGACTAATTTAGCATAGTACCATAAAATCTTCACAAATTGCACCAATGCAATCATTTTGATTCATAATAGATCATAGTGTAACATTCTGAAATTGACCGAAAATGCTATTCTCCCTCAAATTTATTAGTAAATCAAATGTTTTAGCATTGACGACTAATCAGCAGGGGGTAAATATTACTCCAATCTGTTATTGTTTGAGCTCCTGGCATTTGACATTACCATGTCCCGAGAAAGTAATAAACATCCGCTATGGTACTCTAAATGATGCTAAACTATTCAGTACTGCCGCCGATTCTGGTAAGAAAAATCATCCTTCAAAAATATAATAACAGATTTTGGTTGTTGAGCACATTTTAGACAGTTAAACGTGATCGCAGAATTAGTAAAGAGGATATCTTTCCTGGTGATAAAACACCAAAGGGCAGAAAGCATACACAAATTTTTTTGAATCTGTGAGAAGGTCCAATACCAAAGCAGACAAAAAGTATCGTACTCATGGACATTATCTACTAAAAATACTCCTTTTCATTCAAGCGAAAACTTTTCAGGAAATAGGTGATTCTGGTTAGCTATAGGAAACAAATCCCATGCTGGAGTTACTGATTTCTACAGAAACTTCTTTCCTATGGATAATGTCATGGTCAGACTCTAAGACCTATAACGAAATCGGCACATGAAACATTATAACAGAGTTGGCAACCTTAAAAGAACTGCTAGGTGGCAATTTGAATCGAATTGCTACATTATCTTACATTTTACATAAGAGAAACTCCCTTCCTGAAGAACATACCGTCTACAATGAAATTTCTAAGTAGCAGTCGGCGCCGTTGTCAGATTATTTTGTTGTCATAATTGGACGTCACAAACATTAAAGAAAAAAAAAGGAGATAATAAAGGAAGATGGATGCTTCAAACATACAAGGCCAGTAAATTTCTCTTCACTCCCAACATACTCTGTCTTAGCATGAAATAGCTTTATCAAGCACTAAGATATACAAAATACTCCCAGACAAATACAGCAAAGCTAATAAATAGCAAGGGACGAACCGATTCTCCACTGAAATTCATGTATGTCTGAGGTTTGGCCAATAAAACTGGTACCTGCCCAATGGAACCTGCACTGATTGTGTTTAAACATTGTACTTAGTCAATATCAATCAATATGATAGAACAAAATCTTTACTGCATCAATGAAAATCTTTTCATTATTCACTCATTTTATATACTATTTCCACGGGGAGGAGGGCAAGAAATGAATAATAAGTAGCTGAAAAGGCACCTATGCCAACCAATGCTTTTGATTGTATAGTGTTCATCAAAATGCCTTCCGCTTGAGAGATGCGATCAACCATTTCAAACCCAACCTAGTTTTCATAAAATTCCCAAAAATTTAACAGTAATCGGATGTATATGCGCCATTTTCACATAATAAACTCAACCCAAAATCAATAACATATAACTGCCAATGCTAATACTGAGTAGGAGCAATTACATTGTGGCGAGTTCCATGATATTTGTTTCCGGGGTTCCCCAATCCAACAATCAGCCATGGAGTGTACTCAATCTTCACCCCATTGGGCTCCGCCGACGAGGCTGAAACCCAAAGCCTTGTTGAAACTAAACGTCTGTGATGAAAACATGGGCTTTTGATTCTAGGATAAGAGATGCTACTCGTACAAGTTTTAGGTGACGAAACTGCATACAACATTGACCTGATTACAGGAACGCTACATCAGATAACTTTTCCCAAAAATTGAAACTCCATAAATGTCAAAAACACACTTGAATTAGTATAAAATACAAAAGCCTACCAAATTATTGCGCAGTACAAATTCGAAAAACTGAAAAAAGGGCAAAATAGAATAGTGGCCAAGCTTTGTCAACACTCAATAGACATGCAAAGAGAGTTGAGAAATTCAAAATTTGAGAAAAAAACCATAGATAAAACTCCGACTCAATTAACAAAACCACAGACGAATAGAAAAACAGAGGGAGGGGACGAGACAGAAAAAAAACCTTTATCTTTGGGTGCCCAAATTAATGTGGTTGTGATTGTACTGTGAGCGCCAAGCACCAGTTATTGCCGTGGATTGACTGCTTGGATACAGTTTCACAGTGAAAATTAGCAGCAGACTAGCAAGATTTATGAGACGAAGCAGCAGATATTTTTTTATTTATCCTTTTATAAAGATAGAGTAGGAGATATTTTTTATTTATCCTTTTATATCCACTCTTAAAAGTGTAGGCTTTTATTGAGATTGTGATTTGTGAGCTGCAAATCAGTCAAATTGCTCGTTACTATTCATGGTTCACTCGGTAAAAGCTCATTTGACTTTATTAATGAAGTTCGATAAAATAAATAAATCAAACTTAAACTTAAAAATATTCGACTCATTTGTTCTTGAACATATTCATTCGTAAGCTCATGAGCTAGTTCATATAATTTTTATACTAAATAGTTTGCCTTTAATTTTAATTTTAATAGGTTGACCTAAATTTGCACATTTTATGTAATATAAGTACTTATAAATATAACTTAATGTCAACTAATTTGACCCTAAACTCTTATGCTCACTTATTAAAGCAATATATACACACACACTTAAGAATATAATATGCATCTATTTCTTTTGAAAATATAATGCCACTTCTCTGTATCATTGAAATTATATTAATATCCAATTATCAATTTATTTTAATAAAATTAGAGTTAAGTAAACATATGATCAAATATTGAAATTTAAAAGAAGGTTTCTTGTCGGATCGAATTAGATTACTATGAAATTTGCGGGTTAGCATGGATCTGCGGTCAACAAAAATCAACAATCCGCTAACATTTTAGATTGGTTCCACAATTGTGAATGGGAAGGAAATTTCTTTTATTGTGCTTTGGTTGGTAGTGTTTATTGTTGATTTTGATGAGCAAACAACATAAAACACTCTGTCAATCCCAACCTCCCATTTCAGTGAAGGGATGAATAAGTATTGTTGTATTTATTGACCCTTAATTTATTTGGCCCATTACAATAATTGAGCCCACAGATGCAACCCTTCTAGTAACAAGCCCAACTCAAACCCAACCCATCAGTGATCGTGTCACTTATTCGGATTGCGGGATTCGACTTTATCAACCGTAGATTCTCTTGTTGTATTCTAATCGTTCGATCTCTGTGAGTTGATCTAATCCGTTGGTTAACCCTATTAATACCCTTCTACAGAAACCCTAATCTCACAACTGATATCTCACTTTCTCTCTCATCTCTCTCGATTCTTCGATCCTCTCTGTGAATAATTTCTTTCTCTAGAAATCAACTCCTCATGATATTTACGTGTGATTTTGTAATAAAAATGAGAGATCTGAGTGTTATCTTCACTTGTTCACGTTCTTTGTGGACAAACTCAAGTTTTTGTAAACTAGGGTTTCTTTGTGATTTTGGGGGGGTATTTCTAGTGTTTCTAATCTTTGTGTTCTTGGTTCGAGTTAGTGAGGGTCGACGTGGCGTGCGATCTTTCGATGGGTACCATCTTCCGGTTCTTGGGTGGTTCTCGATGACAAGCGTGGTTTGGGAATAATCGGTCACGAGCCAAAATCTCTTAATATTTCGGTTTTGGGGGTTTTATCCCATATACTTCTTTTTTACTTTTATGTGCATTGCAATTTTTGATTCTCTTGAGTCCTAGAGTATTTGCCTGTATAATAGGACTGCTATTGAGTATGTGTTTGTGCTTGATTTGTACTATCTGAGGCGGATAGATTCCTATCAGTGGTATCAGAGCACCTATCTGCCTCGTGTGGGTTGGTGCTTCTGGTTCTTGACTGGTTCTTGGTGATTCTTGGCCTGTGGTGACTGTTCTGGATTTGGTATTCCCAGAACTAGCTTCTGGTGGTAAAAATCTCTTATTTCTCTTTACTCTTCTTCTTCTTTCTCTTGGCTTGGTTGAGAAACCCTAAGTATTCAGCCCCTTGACCCTACATCATAAGAGTGTAGTGGAATCCTGGGGTGCGAAGGGAATCTTTGCTAAGTCCCTTGTGATCCTGTTCTATTTTTTGTTGCTTTACTCTGATCTTGATTCAATCACTTGTGTGTAATATATTTCTGTGATCCTCTATAGTATTGCTTCCTGGCGATCCTGTGTGATCTTTGTGGTTTTCTGTTGATATCGTGATCTTGTGATATTCTCAGAAATATCTTGGTTTCTTGCATTATACGTTTCTGTGTTTGTCTTATTTCAATATTTGAACTATGACTATTGCATCTGGATATCATATGGAGCCTTTTAATGGTAAAACTGACTTCTCTATTTGGCAATAAAAAATGAAGGGAATTCAACAAAAATGTTTTAAAGCTATTGAAGGCAAGTATGGTGAGAAAGATTCTGAAGAACTGAAAACTGAACTTGGTGAATATGCTTATTCTTCAATTATTTTGAATCTTTCTGACTATGTGCTAAGAAAAGTTGGAAAATTGTCAAGTGCCAAAGATTTGTGGAAAAAAACTTGAAGAACTTTACAATGATACTACCCTACCTTCAAAACTTTTCCTTCTTGAATTTTTTTTTTAAGATTTAAATTGGACTTGACAAAAGATATGGATGAGAACCTTGATGTTTTTACAAAACTCATCTAAGACATTAAATTGACTAGAGATAAGAACATTGATGATTACTCCCCCATTATTCTATTGAATGTTATCCCTAATTCTTACAATGATGTGAAATATGCTATTAAATATGGAAGGGATCAAATTTATTTAGAAACTGTTGTGAATGGATTGAAGGGTAAGAAATTAGACCTTAAATATTCTAAAGGGAACAAACAGAGGAATGGGGAAGTGATGCATGTTAGGGGTAGATCTCGGAGAACAGGTCTTATAACCAGAAAATGATAGAAAAATGGCAAGAACAGAAATAGGTCTAAGTCCAGGCCTAAGAACAACATAAAATGTTACAATTGTGGGGAACATGATCACTACATTAAGGAGTGTACTAAGCTTAAAAAGGTAAACCAAAACAAAAAACAACAAAAACAGAATAATGAACAAGCGAATCTTGCTTCTACTAGTGATAATATGGGTGATGTGTTTATAATTGTGGAGTCTTGTGATGATTCTGTGAACTCTATTTCTAATTATGCTAAATCTGAACTTGAGTGGTTAATTGATTCAACATGTACATTTCACATGACACCCTATATACATATATTCACCGATTACACTAAAGTGATGCATGGCATTGTGTCAATGGCAAATGAAAAGAAATGCAAAGTTTTTGGTGTTGGAAATGCTTGTCTCAAGTTTGATAATGGCTGTATTTTGACTCTGAAAAATGTGAGACATGTTCCTTATCTTAGTAACAATCTTATTTCATGTGCTGCTCTGGAATCTGATGGGCTTGAAGGGAAATGGGGGAATGGTGTGATGAAAATTCTTAAAGGATCAATGATTGTTGCTAGAGCAACTAAAACCAGAAATTTGTATGTTTTGCATGCTAAACATGAACCCCCTCTGCCTGTTTCTGTATAAAGTTGTGAACTCTGCTGTGAATGATATGACTGATCTGTGGCATAAAAGGTTAGGTCATATTAGTGCTAATGGTCTTGAATTATTGTAGAATAAATGATGTTTTGGAAAATATAAGTTGATACTTTATCTTTCTGTGATTCATGTGTGTATGGTAAACAACAAAAAGTGAAATTCCCTTCCCCTGTTCAACCAAAATAGTCAGCTAGTTGTGATATCCTTGAACACTTGCATGCTGATGTTTAGGGTCCTTCTTCTGTGCCTTCACATGGTGGTAATAAATATTTCATGTCCATCATTGATGATTATTCCAGAAAACTGTTTGTTTTTTTAATGAAAAATGAATCTGATGTTTTTGATAAGTTCAAAACCTGGAAAACTTTCATTGAAAATCAAACAGGTAAAAGGATTAAGGTATTAGAACTGACAATGGACTTGAATTTTGTAATCAAATGATAGACTGTCTGTGTGATGAGTTTGGTATTAAGAGGCATAAGTCTATGCCTTATCCCCCTCAGCAAAATGTGGTTGCTGAGAGGATGAATACGACTCTCTTAGAAAGAGTGAGGAGCATGTTGGCTACCTTAGGTCTTTCATAGAAGTTCTGGGGTGAAGCTGTTGTAACAACAACCTATTTAATAAATAGGTCACCTTCAGTTCCTTTGGATGGGAAATACCCTGAAGAAGTTTGGACTGGAAAAGATATTGACTTTTCAAACTTAAAAGTTTTTGGATGCTCAGCCTTTGTACACTAAAAACATGATAAATTGGAACCCAGATCTGTGAAATGTGTTTTCTTAGGGTATCCTGAAGGTGTAAAAGGTTTCAGATTATGGTACAAAGGAGAACCTGGTTTTAAAACTGTGATTAGTAGGGATGTGGTGTTTAATGAACTTGAATTTCCTTGCATGAATCTTCCTACCCCTCAAACTATTTCTGAAAATACTGATACTCCAAGTGAGGTGGAGTCTTCTAACATGCCTCTTGTCATTGTTTTGTCTGCTGATGCTATTGTTAATGATGCTATGATTGATAATGTGAACAATGAAAATGTGCATATTGATAATACCATTCAGAATGATAATGTGCATAATGAACATGATGATTTTCCTGATGTTAATACTGATAATATTCCTACTAATGATAATGTGCAAGATGAACTTGGTGATTATGTGTTAACTAGGGATAGAACTAGGAGAAATGTTAGAGCTCCAAACAAATTTGCTGATTTTCACATGACTTCATATGTGTTTTCTGTGTTTGATTCTATTGATAGTTCTGAGCCTAAAACTTTTGCTGAAGCTATTAAGTCTGCTGATTCTGTTAAATGGATGAATGTTATTCAAGATGAAATGACTTCATTGCATGTGAATAATACCTGGGTGTTTGTACCTAAACCTGCTAATTGTTCTATTGTACATAGTAAATGGTTATATAAGGTTAAAAGTGAAGCGGAAGGTGTTAGGTTTAAGGCTAGACTTGTAGCCAATGGTTTTACTCAGAAGGAAGGGATAGATTATGCAGAAATCTTTACTCCTGTTGTTAAATTTGTTACTATGAGAATTATGCTTGCTCTATGTGCTCAGTTCAATTGGGAACTGAAACAATTAGATATAAAAACTGCTTTTTTACATGGAGACTTGGATGAAAAAAATTATGAAATAGCCTGAGGGCTTTGAGGACAAAATCCAAGCCTAACAGTGTGTGTCTACTCAAAATTTTTTTGTATGGTCTTAAGCAATCACCTAGGCAGTGGAATAAGAAGTTTGATCAGTGCATGCTTGATTTAAAGTTTGTTAGAAGTCAATTTGATCATTGTCTTTACTTTAAACTTGATGTTTCTACTCCTGTATTCCTGTTATTATATGTTGATGACATGCTGATTGCTGGACCTTGTATTAAATCTGTGGATCATGTCAGAAATTGTTTAAGTGCTAAATTTGACATGAAATATTTAGGTGATGCTAAGAAAACTTTGGGCATGAACATTGAAAGAGAGACAAAATAAATTTGTTATTTACTTACACTAGTTCTCTTACATAGAAAAAATTTTAAAAAGTTTTCTATGGCTAGTCTAAATCTGTGAATGTTCCTTTAGCTTCTCATTTTTTGTTAAGTAGAGGTCAAGTCCCAAAAACGGATTTTGAAATGTGTGCTATGAAAAATATTCCTTATGCAAATGCTATTGGATCTACTATGTATCTTATGGTGAGCACATGCCGGATATTGCCTATGCTATTTCTTGTTTGAGTAGATACATATCTAATCCTGGTATGGTGCACTATAATGCTTTAAAATGGCTATTGAGATATTTAAGGCATTCAACTGGTTATAGCTTGTGTTTTTCTAAAAGTGAAAATGGCATAACTTTGAAAGGATATGTTGATTCAAATTATGCTAATGATAAAGACAACATAAAATCTACAACATCATATGTCTACAATTTGTAATTCCTGCATACGCTGGAAATCTCAGTTACAACATATTGTGGCTGTGTCAACAACAAAATTAGAATATGTTGCAGTAACTGAAGCCTTAAAAGAAGCCTTATGGCTCAAAGGTCTTGTCTCTGAAATTGGTTTTCTAAAACAAAAAGTTGTAGTATTTTTTGATTCTCAGTCTGACATTCAATTATGTAAGAACCCAGTTTTTCACGATATAACCAAACATATTGATGTACGTTTTCATTTCATAAGAGATATAGTTTCAAAAGGTTTGGTTAATCTTGAAAAAGTGGCTTCTGAGTATAATCCAACTGATATGGGTAATAAGTGTCTACCCTTATCAAAGTTCAAAACGTGTTTAAAAATCTTAAATTTTGACACTGGCGACTAGGCTGTCCCTTGGTGATTTCCCTGGGCTTATTGGCTTACTGTGTGTTTGCTAATAAGTCCAAACTTGTTGGACCAAAAGCTTGCTTAGGTCTTACTTGAATAAATCCATCTTACTTTTGTGTTGGCTGGTACTGTAATTGACTTAGTGTTGATTATGGTGCAAGTCCTGCTGTACTCTGTGTATAGTACGCACTTAAGGCGATGATGATGACAAGTTTTTATTCCCTAGTTTGTCTAATGAATCTAATGAGCCAAAGGTGGAGACTGTTGTATTTATTGACCCTTAATTTATTTGGCCCATTACAATAATTGGGCCCACAAATGCATCCCATCTCGCAACAAGCCCAACTCAAACCCAACCCATCAGTGATCGGGTCACTTATTCGAATTGCGGGATTCGACTTTATCAACCGCAGATTCTCTTGTTGTATCCTAATCGTCCAATCTCTGTGAGTTGATCTAATCCATTGGTTAACCCTATTAATACCCTTCTAGAGAAACCCTAATATCACAACTGATATCTCACTTTCTCTCTCATCTCTCTCGATTCTTCGATCCTCTCTGTGAATAATTTCTCTCTCTAGAAATCTGAACTCCTCGTGATATTTCTTGTGTGATTTTGTGATAAAAGTGAGAGATCTGAGTGTTATCTTCACTTGTTCACGTTCTTTGTGGACAAACTCTGAAGTTTTCTGTAAACTAGGGTTTGCTGTGGTTTTGGGGGTATTTCTAGTGTTTCTAATCTTTGTGTTGCTGGTTCGAGTGGGAATCTGAGGGCTGTTGTGGCGAGGCTCTGTGGGTACCATCTTCTGGTTCTTGGGTGGTTCTCTGATGACAACTGTGGTTTGGGAATAACTGTTCCTGAGCCAAAATCTCTTAATATTTCGGTTTTATGGTTTTATCCCATATACTTATGTTTTACTTTTATGTGCATTGCAATTTTTAATTCTCTTGAGTCCTAGAGTATTTAATTGTATAATGGAACGCTATTGAGTCCGTATTTGTGCTTGATTTGTATTATCCGGCGTATAGATACCTAACAACAACTATTATTGGACTTAGGTTGAGCAAGCAATTTTGTGGATTTTAGTCTTTTAATGGGCTTTATCCTTTGTTCCTCTTTACGAAATTGAGCTTGTTTAGATTGATTTTTTTCTTTCCATTTTTGCTTTCAAAGGCTTCTTCTATGGCTTGGGATGACAATGGGCAGGTCGGCGGGACCCGGACACTCCGTCCCACAGTCTAGAAGCAGGCGGGCGGATCGACCGCCACGGGTCGCGGGCGGGTCGATCCGTTCGCCCCATTTTAAATTAAATTAAATTAAAAAATTAAAATAAATATACATTTATAAAATATTATTTACAAAATTTATTATTATCAATTTATAAATATTAAATATAATATAAGAATACACAAAAATTATATTATAATATATATTATATATGCAAAATATATATAAAAATATATTTTTAAACTAAAAATTCTAGGCGGCGGCGGGTACCGCGGGGGAAGTGAGACCCGGACCCGCCCCCCCCCCACCCCCAGAGTCACGGGGTGACCCAACAGGCGGACCGGGGAGTGCCCGTGGGTCGGTCAAAATTGCCATCCCCTGTCTATGGCGCACCCATATTGGTTCCATATGTATTCCGACTCTAGAAACAGTGCACGATGAATGTTCTAGATTGAGAAGATTTGTAAAAAATTGTTGGTTTATATGGTGTATGTCGGGGCATCGAGAGTTTATAATACACAACAAATATCTTGAATAAAATTGGCTCCCGGGGAAAGGCGGGAGGGGTCACAAATCTTCCCACTTAAAACCCGATCTCCATAGATGAGAACCGGTGATGGATCCGAGAAATTAGTAGTAGGATGGACTAAGTAAAAATTTCACCCATATATATATATATATAACAAATAATTATATTATATTATTTCTCAATAAATAGTAGAAACTACTTCCCAGGAGAAAAAACGTAGTGATATTTGTATATTAGCAATCAAATGGAAATATTATGTTCTTAATATTATATGTTTTCTATCCACAAAATAACATGAAGCCAATAACCAAATATAAAAAAAGCTTGAAAAATAAATAACTTTTTATTTTTAAAAGAATAGAGAATTTTTTAATTCACACCTTATAATGACACATGGGATCAAGACAAATTGTTTGGTCCCTTAAACATATGATATTTTTAAATATATTTGATACTTAGAATACATATTCTCATAAATTATCAATACAAATAGTTAAGTACAGTTTAAAAGTAATAAAAGTAATGACATAATAAGTGTACTAATTATAAATTAAGGATAAGAAAATGTCTATAGAGAGATCAAAACTATATTAAATATCAAAGTCATCATTATAACACAAAGTTTTAAGTTCTTTTTTCTTGATTTTTAAAATGAATTTGAATTTTGTATTGGTGGACTTGAGTTTGAGTTAAACTTTGTGGTGGGCTAATTATGAATATTATATAAATTATAGTACTAAAAATAAATTTACTAAAAATATGCCCAGTGCTAGCTATATTTAGATCTGTCTATGGACAGAACCAACTTAAACAACTAAAGCAGCGGACTAAATACCCCACTACAACAAACAATATTGACTACCAACTACAATAAGAATAATTACTACAAGAATAACTAGTACGAGAACAACTACAAGAATACCAGAAAAACAATTGCAGAAACTAAAAGACAGAAATGAAAGAACACAACATAATTAATAACAGAGTTTGGCCAATTTTGCCTACGTCTCCAGGCACCACAACGAAAACTTTACTAATCTCCCGAACAAATTACAACTTTAGCAAAATTACCCATAAGTCGAATGGTTTGGAGCCCGTTAGCAGAGTTTAAGGGCTTTCTCTACAAATTAGTTTGTCCACTATTTTGTGTTCCTTAACGTGATTTTCAATGTTTTGAAATGTTTCTGGATATTTTTTTATCCCGTAAATTAATTAAGCAATTACTGGGAGAAAAATTCACTTTTGATCCCATTAGACTTGCCCGCTGATGATTTAGTCCCATTAGACTCACTTTTAGTCCCAAATCAATATTTTTCACCAAAAATAGTCCCATAGGACTTGGAAACCGAAACTCCGTTAAAAACTAACTAAACCGTTCTTCAAGACAAAAATGGTCCCATAGGACACCAAAGTTAGATTTTTAACAACAAAAACAGTTCAATAGGACACTAAAGTTAAATTTTTAATAAAAAATGATCCCATTATTCTTTTTTTGGTTAAATTTAATATTATTGATGATAAAAATTATTTTAAATTTTATATTTTGAGTTATTTATTTAAATTAATATTGTGAATGTCCCACTTGAAAACTAAAAAAAGTCTCTGTCCTTCAAATATTTTTCTAAAAATACCAGTGCATTTTATTTCACTAAAACAAATTTTCTTACTTAAAATATTTTGAAAAAGAAATAATTTTCCTATATTGTTTTAGTTTAAATCACTTCTTGATTTTAAAAATACAAATAATTACAAAAATCACATTTACGTATTGGAAATATGTAGTTCAACTATCAATAAAATAAAAAATTTACGATATTAAATAATTTCATAATTTTTAAATATAGGAATTATTGTTAAAAAGTTTAGAAAAATACTATTAAAAATATTTTAGTATAGTTAAATTATAAATACTATTAAAAATATTTTAGTAATGTTAAGCTCACATTTTTTTACTTTATTATTTCCAAATATTATATCTTTTTTTTATGTTTTTAAATCAACCTTTACATTTCCACCAAAAACAATAATCAAACTTTACACATACATACATTTGGTTATATGAGACCATTATCCTGTGACAAAAACATAGGAACCCCCCATCCCAAAAAAAAATACATATATACACATACACGCACTGTGTTATATATGCTTGTATTTGATCTTTTATTTTCATATTACACATTCAAAAAAAAAACAAATTTAATTAACATCTACTTTTAAAAGTTATTTTTAGAAAATTTAAATTTTATAACTTGAGTTATAAATTTTATCATTTATTTCATCTTTTTTTTATTACACATTCACAAAAAAATTTTAATTAATATCTATTTCTAAAAATGATTTTCCAGAAAATTTATTTTATATAAGTTGAATTATAAATTATCATTTAATTTACTTGTCAAGTTTTTTTAATTATAATTAATAAAAAAAAGTCACTAAAATGATAATATATTTTTTAAAATAGATATTAGTTATATTTAGTTTTTAGAGAAAAATTCACTTTTGGTCCCATTAGACTGAGCACCTGATGATTTTAGTCTCATTATTCTCACTTTTAGTCCCAAATCGCAGGTTTGACTTTTAATTTGACATGTTTGACTATTAATTTTTTAACGGTGGGACCATTAGTGATCCAAAAAAAATCTTATAGGACTATTTTCAAGATATGAGACTAAAATCATTAGGGGTAAATCTAATGAGACCAAAAGTGAAATTTTCTCTAATTACTAGACACTCTTGGAACGATAAATGCACCAAGTATAAATCCTGGGAATCGAAAATTAGACATCAAAGATCGTTAAGTAAGACGTACGATCACTATATTATCTTCTTGGGCTCATCTTCCGTTGGATGACGAAGGGTTCTAACATCACCATCCAAATTGTGTAATTGCCATAGTTATGGCGATTGTGGTGTGATGAATAGTATGGTTGCTGCACCCCATAATGTGCCATAATTTCCCATGTATGCAAATATGAATGTTTATATCCATATGCCCCTGTAAGAACATAAAGGCTATGTGTCTTGAGAAATGCATGGGGACTAGACGAGAGCTACCACATGCGGTACACCCCCCGTAATATCCCATCCAAGGGTGGAGCGCCATACCTAATTCAAAACAAACATTCGCTAACCGTTAACTAAAATATCGAAACCTCGAAATAACCAAATTTGCCGATTGGTAAAACCATTAGTCCAATCGAAATTATATTTACTGAATTAATCAAACCGACTAATATTTCGGTCAATTCGGTTGGTTAACCAAATTAATTGATTTTTTTTATATTTTAGATAACTCGGTTAATTTCGAACCGAATTAACCGATAACCAAAATTTTTCAAAGTCTTTAACCATTCGCTGGGATCAACCTTGTGCTCTAATGGTTGAGACATGTGTTGTAAGGGCGAATGAACCGGCTTCGATCACATACGAGTGCGTGTGTTCCTTCCCCAAGTTCTCCCATTGTACTCAAAAAAAAAAAAAAAAACCATTCGCGAACCGCAACCTTTTGAGTGATCGAGTGGATTTTTCAATTCATCTCATGGCGCTGTTAGGAATTTTATTGTTTAGATTTTGATGAATGCCATGTAAAACTTAGAATAGAAAGTTGGCACCCCAATTCTTGTTGTAAAATGCATTGTAATGAATAGAGTGAGCCAAGCCGAGTCAAGACAACTGACGCGCCTAACATGCAAGAAGACAATCAAGACGGAAGGAAAACTCATTTGTGAGACAAATGAGTTTGGCAAAGAAGAGTAGACGGAACTCTATCAAAGAAGCGGTGAGATGCGGATGCAGTGGAGCATCGTCAAGTCAACTCAAGAAAAGCCAAGTCACAAGTTGAAGTGATGAAAGAGTCATCCAATGATTGGAAGGCGACTTAAGTCACCTGGGAAAGCAAGGAAATGCAATCAAGTCGAGATAATCAGTAAAAGAACCGCTGTTGCCTGAAAATCAAGAGATTTACTTAAACAAGTAATATCTCCATACTACCTTTCTTGGAGTGCTCACGGTCCCGAGCGTGCAAAAGGCGAACCAATGGGAAGCACTACACCGTGTCGAACTCGAAAGGTGAAAAGAATAATTCATACGAGAAACGGCAATTCCAAGAACTCGCAAGCCAACGACGCAAAGTGACTTTCAAAAATAAGCATATCTCTTCAACGGGCAAATTTTTGAAAGTTCACTATAAAAGGCTGAGGAGTTTGTTTCGAAGGAGGATGCATGAATGACACATACGTGAGATATACAAGCACATTAAAAAAAAAAAAAAAAAACAATCTCAATCCTCAAGCCTACATTTCAAGTACATGAATCCAACACTTACCCGTGAAGGAAAGAGAACTTCAACCAGATTGAAGAGGAAACCTTTGAAAACAAGGGGTCTACTTTCCGGGAAGGATTGTAGAAAAGTTCAAGGTTGAACTAAGTCTTAAGCATTTGGAGGGCTTCGTGATCAAATCCAAAGAGCTTGAGCAAGTGAGTCAGTAGTAGCAAGCAAATGCCTGTGAAGAAGCTGAGTCGTCGAGAAGCCACCGAGTGATCAAGCGTCTCGGTGAGTCCCAAAGGATCAAGTTGGCTGTTGTGATCAAGACTTGTATCTCGGATCTGTTACCACTTTGTAAACCGATCATTACTTAGTGGATTCCTCCAGGAGTTGGAGAAGAGAGGAGTAGAAGAATTACCCCATCTTCGAACCTCTATAAAAACTTTCTTGTGTCATTTACATTTCAACATTTAAATTCTGCACTTTTAATCGCTTATATCTCACGATAAATTTGCTATCCATTTGATAATTTACAAGTACTAAATCAAGCTCTAATATCTTGCTTAATCAAACTTAAGGGTGTTAAGTCTTCCATTTAAAATAAAACCACAATCGAGTTAAATTGTAGCCAACACCGAAGTTACTCCATCAATGGCTCGGTGAAATCATTTGAGAGATTAACTCTACGAGTGACTAATTCGATTGTCCATCAAGGACACAAATGTGTAGAATTAACTCAGAGATTTAAAAGGACTAAATCGAAAATTTGGTAAGGTTTATTCAACCCCCTTCTAAACCTTACACTTACACCCCTTGGGACCTACAAGTGGTATCGGAGCGGTTGGTTCATTGAACCCTCCGCGACCGGTTATCTTGAACTAGATCTCCAAACTTCTCAAAGTCCGCTTTAGTACTTAAACTTTCAAAACTCCTTTTATTAAAAATCATTATCATGGAAGCAAATTTGACACGCATCCCTATGTTCACTATTGAAGAATTTGATGATTGGAAAATTCGTATCAGCTCATCTATCAAAGATTACATGATGAGATGTGGATAGTAATAGAAGATGGGCCTCTACAAATATTAAAAGTGAACACAAATTGTTTAAGAGTTGCAACAAGGAGAAGAAGATGTTGCTCTAGACCAGTCATGGTTGAAAACCAAGAACGAGTGGACAAATGATGACAAAAAAGATACAACCTGGATAATGTAGCCAAGGACATCCTCTACAAAACCTTGGACAAAGCCATGTTCAACAAAGTCAAATCATGCAAAACGGCTAAAGAAATGGGGAAGTGACATTGATTTGTGAAGGCTCGTTCGCAAATCAAAGAAAACAAATTGTCGAAGAGCAAGACAAAAATTTGAAAATTTCAAAATGATCTCGGGAGAGAACCTGGATCAACTAGACGCTCGGTTCACGAAATCACAAACGAGCCTACACTTGGAAAGGAATATACACGAAGAAATGTGTATGAAGATCCTAAAAGTCTTCCAAAATGAATGGGAAATGAAGGTCATGGCACCGAGACATTCCATGGACCTATCAAAGACATCCAACCATGAACTATTCTCGGACCTCAAAGCCTATGAGTTTGAGCCGAGAAGAAAAGACCAGGAAGAGACAATTTGTACTCCAAAACAATTTTCTCTAATTGTCAAAGATGGGAAGAGAGTCGAGGTCAAAGAGGCAATTGACCCTAAGAAATAGCCCGATGGTTAAAAGATTTAACAAGTTCTTTAACAAGAACTACAAGAGAGGAAAGGGTGAATCTTCCGGAAGACACTCACTCCCTCCAAATCAAGGGATGATAGGCCAACCAAGAATGGATCATCAACAAGTTGAGTATCAAATGGCCGACAACTCAAGAGTAGAAAGAGTGATCAAAAGGCTGAATATCTATGTTGGAATTGTAGACAACCAGTCACTATGCCATTGATTTGCTCATATCCTAGTCAACAAGTACAGAAATGAAGAAGAAAGAAAGGTCTTGAGAGAAAGAAGAAAGAAAAGAAAAAGGCAATGATGGTGCAGAGATCTTCGAGACAAAAGTCAAGAGAGACAACATGATTGAGAGAGAGCAAGAAGTGACTACTCGAGTGACTCTGAAGAAGAAGCCTTGATCCGCTTAATGGCCAAAGAACAAGATCAAGAAGATGAGGTACAATCTAATTCAACAAGCTCGCACACTAGTGATAGTGATCGTGACACACACACTTCATCACCTACTAATCTTTATGATTCATTAGGCAAAATGATGAAAGATTTTGAGCACATTAAATCCTCACACACACTATTGAATGAGGAAAACAGCTACTTAAAAGTCAAAACTCAAAGCCGACTAAGGAGCCGAGTACTCTAAGTCAAATAGCATTGAAAATGAAAGTTTAAAGTTTAAAAATGCTAAATTAGTAGCGAAAATTGCTGCTATAGAAAAGAGGAGAATGACCTCAAAATGTTATTGCCTCATTCACTAAGGCATCTAAATCATTGGATGATCTTATTATGAGTCAAAGAGAATGTGGAGACAAAACAAAGCTTAGGATTTAATTCCTTTGTGCCATGTCAAACCTCAAGAGTAATTTTGGAAAAAGGATCTTCAAGTCATGAAGAGTCCGAAAAACCCAAAACTCTAAATGTTGCACACACATTCACTCCAAAGCACAATACTAAGCAAACTGGCCTTGGTTACAAAGGAAAAGGAAAAAACCGATTGAGTGTCTTTGAAAGGACAGAAAGAGATTCACCAGTCCTTCAAAGAACTCCTACCGTAAAATACTCTGTAAAAGAAAGCGAGCTACCAAAAATCCCGTAAAATCCATAAAAGAAATACATATGATGGGAATGGTAGAAAATATCCAAGCCAAGCCGATTGGAATAATGTGAACCATCAAAGATAGACTTATGGAATATAAGCCCAGTGGCAAAGGCCTAGAACTCAACAAAGGCCATTCCAAAAGTATAAGAGCTTTCATTAGCACACACATGCACCTAGGCACTACACTCAAAAGCACCACAATTACCTGGAAGGCAATTGCTAAAACACATATGCGCATACATACAGACAAAAGAGACAAATTGTATAAACCTAGAATCCCCAAGCAATTTGCCGAATTAATTATGATTATGGCACCGATAGATGGCAACCCCTTAGAGTCAAATCATTTGGCTATAGGTTGGTTGGATCATCTTACAATTCTAACCCCTCAGACCTGCACAAGTATGGGTACCTAAAACTTAATTTCCTTGATTGCGGTTCAAGGAACAAATGAGTGCCAAGGAACCTGGTACATGGATAGTGGTCGCCCGGACATATGACAGAAATAAGAGAAATCAAAAAATTCAAGGAAGTCAAAGGAGCCAAAGTCATATTTGGGGAAATGAAGCTCCTGGTGAAATAAGAGGCATTGGATCCATCAAGAGGAATGGATTAGAAATCACGATGTTGCATATGTTGAAGGACTCAACTTCAACCTGCGAGTATCGATCGGCTCGTGACAAGGGCTACAATGTTGGATTCAACATGGGTGTATGCCAAATCAAGGATATTGAATCAAATGAAGTTGTCTTTGCAAGGAAATAGACAAGAATATGTATGTAGTGGATTGGTCAACTCGCAACATCCAAAGACTGCCTACTAGCAAAGAGCACAAATGAATCAAGTTGGTACCGTGGCACAAAAAAAGTCGAGTCACCAATTTCAAAACAATTAACAAGCTAGCAAGAAGTCATCTTGTAGAAGGACTTCCGGACTCAAGATATCAAGAAGGAGAGTATATGTGATGCATGTCGAAGGAAAAAAATCAAGTCGTCATTCAAAGAAAAGACATGCCCATCCTCAACAAGAATATTGCATCTACTTCATATGGATCTATTTGGCCCAAAGTGGAACCAAACAAAGATAAGTGGAAAGAAATACACCTTGGTGGTAGTAGATGACTACTCAAGATATACATGGACAATATTCATGTGCAAGAAGAAAGAAACCCTACAAAAACTACCACAAATTGATGAAGAGAATTCAAAATGAGAAGAGTCAAACCATTATCAAAATAAGATCGGATAGAGGAACCGAGTTTGTCAATGGAATAATAACTCGATTGTATTGAGAATGGTATTGGTCATGAACTATCACAGCAAAGGACTCCACAATGAGAATGGAGTTGCGAAAGAAGAACATAACCCCTCAAAGCTGCAAGGACCATGTTAGCTAAGCAGGTTACTAAAAGATTTTGGGTCAAGCAATTAACACACTTGCTACACCCAAAACAGATGTATGATAAATAGACAAATGACAAAGACTCCCTATGAGATCTGGATCGAAGAAAACCAAATGTTGCATATTTCGGATATTTGGATGTAAATGCTTCATCCACAACAATGGCAAAGACAACCTAAAGGCTTTTGATGCTAAAGGCTGATGAAGGTATCTTCTTAGGATACTCACCGAAAGCAAAGCCTACAGGGTACTCAACAAAAGAACTATGGTTACAGAGGAATCCATTCATGTAGTATTCGATGAGCCAAATGTAAATGGAGAAGACATTGAAGAGTCACCGATAAGTTGAATCATCCAATCATACGAGAAGAGTCCCTACGCCCGGTCAAGCGGGATTATCAACTCGAGAAGAAGATGAGATAGTCAAATCTCAAAAGCGGTGGAAAATTTGCGACTAAGTGACCACGAAAGAGTCGACCACAAAGAACACAAATTTGCAAGTTGACTAAATCCAACTAACTCACTCCAACCTGATGTAAGATGGCCGAGAGACCATCCACGAGAACTTGTCATTGGAGATATGAGAGAAGGTGTCAAAACAAGATCCGAACTCAACAAGAAGCTATGTTCACATGCTTCATTTCGCAAATAGAGCCAAAAGATGTGTCACAAGCATTGGATGACACACATTGGATTCAAGCTATGCAAGAAGAGCTGAATCGCTTTGAGAGAAATAAAGTATGGGAACTAGTGCAAAGACCCATACATCAAAATGTTATTGGAACCAAATGGGTATTCATAAATAAGATGAACGAGGAAGGTTCTACGTGGTAAGAAATAAAGCAAGATTGGTAGCCAAAGGATATTGCCAAGAAGAAGGGGTAGATTTTGATGAAACATTTGCCCTGTAGCAAGATTGGAAGCTATAAGGATGTTTCTTGCCTATGCAGCTCACAAGAATTTCATTGTATATCAGATGGATGTAAAAAGTGCATTCCTAAATGGTTTATTGGAAGAAGAAGTATACGTTGAACAACCTCCAGGATTTGAGCAGAAGACTCTTGGAGACAAGGTATACAAACTCAAGAAAGCCTTGTATGGATTGAAACAGGCACCCAGAGCATGGTATGATACCCTGTCACAATTCCTAACTGAAAATGGATTCACAAAAGGAAAAGTAGATAGAACACTTTTCTTAATTCAAGACAAGAAGAGTATCTTGCTTGTTCAAATATATGTGGATGACATCATTTTTGGATCCACTAACAAAGAGTCATGTGTGAAAAATTCTCAAACCTCATGCAAAGTAAATTTGAAATGAGCATGATGGGAGAACTGACATTTTTCCTTGGACTTCAAGTGAAACAGCTGAAGGATGGAACCTTCATAAGTCAAACAAAATATACCAGGGATTTAATGAAGAAGTTTGGTATGGAAGAGAAGTCGTCGTAAAAATACCAATGAACACATCACCAAAATGGACATGGATGCGGATGGCAAGCTCAGATCAAACAAGATACGAGCACTTATTGGATCATTGCTCTATCTCACAAAGAAGCGGCCGGACATCACCTTTCTCAGTAGGTGTATGTGCAAGATTTCAATCTGCTCCAAAAGAGAGCCATATGACAACATAAATAAGAGAATATTGAGATACTTGAAAGGAAGCCAAGAAGTAGGCCTGGGTATCCAAAGGAAGGTGGATTCAAGCTAATTGGCTATTCGCCATTCGACTATGCTTTGGATGCAAAGTGGACAGAAAAGCACTTCAGCACTGTCAAATGCTAGAAACAGACTAATTTCCTGGTTTAGCAAGAAGCAAAACTCAATAGCCACCTCTACAAATGAGGCGAGAATACATAGGCATGCAGGCAACATTGTGCCCAAGTCCTATGGATGAGACAACAAATTGAGAGACTATGAAGTTGAAGAAAAAGAAATTCCAATCATGTGTGATAACACAAGTGCCATTGCAATCACTCAAAATCTGTCCGCACTCAAGAACAAAACATATTGATGTCGATATCATTTCATAAGAGATCATGTTGAAAAGAAGGACATTATCTTGGAATATATCTCAACCGATAAACAACTAGTGACATCTTCACAAAACCATTATGTGAGTCAAGATTTGAAGAACTCAAGCATGAGTTGGGGTTAATTGGTGGCGACACTCGGGCATCGAATCAAAGAAGAGTATTAGAACAGAAAAGAAGTGAAAAAGAGTAAAACAAAATCACCAAGAATCACCAGATCGAAAGACAAACTACACCGAGTCACCGATAGGTGAGTCGCTAAGAGAAATGTGAGAAGTAGAGTTAAATCAGCTAAGAGATAAGTCAAATAACTTATGAGCAAAATGACAAAAACGCAAATCGTTTTGACTTAGCGGGAATGTTTTTAAGGAACACGTCGATAATGATGATGTGTACGGACATAAAAAGCCGCACACTAAACTTATGATTGGATATAAATGTTGCCGCATTAAATACGAGACGTGAAATGCTCAATAACAGGCGTCAAAATCCAAGCCGTTGATTTCGATCACAATTCAAAAAAACCGTCCGCACGTCCTTTCATAAACCATATTTAAACCATTTTCGTCCGTTTCTCTCTCACTTCTAAAAACCTGCTTCATCTTTTTCTCTCAAAAGCAAAGGCAAACTACTCTCGAAACCCTACCAACATTCAAATCAATTTCGAGATTTTTCTTGATATAATCCCGAGAAATGGCACCAACTTATGACTTTACCAAGCTAGGAAAGCAAATCCACACCGGTTCGACGGTGGATTTCGACGGAATGGTGAAGCGGGGTCCGACGAAACCCTGGTGAAGAAAATCGCGGAAAAGTTGGAAACGTCCCTGGACTAAAACCGTTTCTAACGCTGAATATCCTATGACCTATGTGGAGGAGGTCGCACAATTCTACGTGAATGCCGAGATTCACGACGAGAAGAATCAAGTCATCTGCTCACGGAAGCAACACTATCACCGCCAAGGATTTGGTGAATATTGCTCACTACCTGCAGAAGGAGCAAATCAAATTAAGGAAGCGATGTAAACTTGGGCCGACGCATGGAAAGAAATAGCCAAGTCCGACCTTGCCGATAAAATTATATACACAAATAAGAGATCGGCTGAAGGAGGATTATCACAAATTGTTGGACATAGTTGCCAAATGTATCGACATCAAATTTGGCACTTTGACCAACTATCAAAGGCAAAGCTGGTTGTGATGGCTGCAATCATCGAAGAAAAGAAGATAAACTGGGCTGGGTTTATCTACGCAGAGACTCTGCCCGAACGTGGGAACAAGTCCTTCAAAGAAGATGGCACATTTGGAGGATCCCTCGGGATATGGCCTAGTGATTGGCCGGCTATTGGAGGTGAAAGGAGTCCCTCTTAGACATGGGAAGGCCTTCCATGTTAACAAGAGGATGTTCGAGCTAACCTCTCTGCGGTGCTCGAAGCGAGCTTATGCCAAGAGAGTGACACGGTGAGGGGGAATCAGTGACCCCGAAGATACAAATTTGCCTCTCCAAACAAGAAGAAAGCTGCCCCTGCCCTGCTAAGAAGATCTGCCGCCCCTGCAAAGAAAGAAAAACCAAACATGCTCCCGCCTGCCCCTGCAGCAGAGTCACCGCCCCAAAGAATCGTGTCACCCGCCCCTGCAGCGAGGTCGAGAAGGACTCACAAATACCTTCTCCGATCGTCAAAAGGAGGAGAATCGACAAGCCCCCGACGGCCAGGCTCCTCGAAACAAACACCAAGCACCGCCCCCGCCCAAGACTCGAGGACACCGCCTCGAACTTAAATTCCCGGTACAAACTAGGAGACGAAGAAGACTCGTCAAGCGGTCGAACAACAGAGAAACCACCGAGAGTCACTTACTCATTGCCTAGCACAAATACGGAGACTACTGGAGAAGTAGAGTCTCCGGATGTAGTTGATGAAAGCCAAGTCTCTTGAAGCGATCGTGAGAGGCAACTCAAGACACAAAACAGTAGCTCACACAAATGAAACACAAGAAGAACCAGCCCAAGCGGATAGTGATGTAATGATCCTATCTCCACCTTACCCGAACATCCAAAATCGTCTGCGTGAGTGGAGAAAATGGAAGTTGAGCAAGTCAAGAGAACAGTTCCAACGGCCCGAGTTCATAGAAGAAGAAGAGGAACTGCTAAATTTCCTTGGACTAACTATCGTGCTCCCAAAGACTTGATGAGGACAACCGCTTAGACATCCTGCAGATCTACAAGGACAGGAGAGAGCAAAGCAAGGCCGAAGCCGAGAAGCACGTGAGAAGGCAAGCATCCGCCTATCTCCCAAGCACCACAGAACACTTCCATCCTCTTCTTGATGTCTTCTCGAGCAAATGATGAGGATCCGAGAAAATGCCCCGCCACGAAGAGTTACAAATGCAGCAAGCATTGCATGAATCAAGAATTCTTCACGAGCAAAGACTAATTGAGGGACCAGGAGAGTCCTCCGAACACACGAAAATCGATCCTATGGGAGTGGTTCAAAGAAATAGCCACGATGTTGCCGCTTACCACTTCCCCACTCACTCGGAAGAAGCAATAAGGAAATGGCGATGAACCGGGCTAGTGGGGACCCCACGAGCCAACCCCTATTGAAGGTGTGCTACCACCCCGCCCAACGGCTGAACCATCAATTGCAACAAATGAGTCCGAGACAAGTGACCCCACTCCAAGTCACTCACCGGTGCGCCGGCCGAGGGGAAACTCCTCCACTCCACCGGCAAGGTTGGAGGATGCTGCAGATGACTCCACAAAGAAGCAAGGAGGCGAAGAAGAGAAATTACAATCACAAGAAGAAAGAAGAAGTTGCCATCAACGGCTCGAGGCTTGAGACTGCCCTCTCCGAGGTGCCAACCGCTCAAGGCTAATGACGCTAGCGATGCAATCGAGGCACGGAAGGAATGTACCACGGGAGTTAACACTGGGCGATGAAAGTGCAATCCATGGGGTTGAGACTCCAATGGATGCCATTTGTAGAAAGACCCTAAGGCACCGACACCGTCGAAAAGGGAGGACCAGGCCTCGCAGCAGAGAGACCGCCGGGAGGAAATGAAGGCCCACGGGAGGTTGAGACTTCCTGGGTAAAGAGGTCAAGTAGAGAACATCCCTCCCGCAATCATCGACCCATCCGAGAAGGAGATCGGCGCACTTCATGATTCCCAGACAACCCCGATGTCACTTTTCCCGGGATCAAGACGAAGAAGAAGGCCGAGTCAACCCCATGACAAATCCAAAAGACTCACGGGTGTTCCAAGCACGAGTAATTCGATCCCAAGACTACTCGTCAAACTTTTAACTTTGATGATGAGCCACCACTAGAAATCTCATCATCGTCCGATGACGCCGAGCATAAGGCCGAGGACAAGTCTACTTGAAAAGGAAAAATCACCGAGACCAACGAAGTCGTTAAGACAAAAGGCTCGGCAAGCCGAGTCTATTTCACAACCAAACCCAATTGAACTCCGAAACCACCGCCAGGCTCCTCAAGCCACACCGGATCGATTCCCAAAAGAACTTCACGCGCACCGCTCATCATTGAACAGATCCCGATCGGCGGTGATGAATCTTTTGTAGAATCTTTCCCTTTCTCACTGGAGATACCGAACTCCACGAAGAGTCGAAAAATGAGCAAGCACGATATCACGACCACCTCCTGTTTTTCACTCGAGGCACCATTGTTCAGTAGATTTTGATTTCGACAACAGTATGGCCATCACCGCAATGAAGAATCACCAAGTTCGAGAAGTGTTCAAGGCACTCTTTCTTGCTGAAGTTGAAAAGATGGAGAGGCATCAGCCTCTTTGGATATGCGCTGACAACAGAGATGCCAACCTTACTGTGACTTGAGAGGCATCACAGTCGGGATAAGGGAATGGTGGCAACAATGCAAATCAATGCGTGTGGAACAACGGTGAGATACTTGAACCTTGTTCAACAAGTCTGCTAGTGTGGAGAGCCGAGAATGTTGATGCAAAAACGAAGCTAAGGGAACACATTGAGCATATGCATGAAGCTCACACCGCCGAGATCAAGGCTGCTGCGTGAGCGAAATGCAAATGATATACGGCGTTTGGAAGAACACATGACGAAAAATTCACCTTCTCATGGCCGAGATGAAGCGATTTCAAACAGAATCCAACGCTACTCGATGCAATTCCGTGTTGCATACAACGCAGCCAGACTTGAAGCGAGAATTCAACCATCGGAAGATTTCGACTTCATGCTTGCCAAGATGTTCCCTGGGGTTCCTCTATCCTTTGATGATGCCAAAAAGGGGAAGAGGAATACCTTAAAGCAAAAAAAATCAAGTTTGAAAAGAAAGGAGCAAATGAGAAGGAAAATCACCGAGGAAGTCTTGAAATGAAAGAAAGGAAAACTTGTTGAGGGGAAGGATCGGGATGTAACATTGATGATTGCACAAACCCCCCAACAGTCCTCACACCGACATTATAAGCGGAAACTCCCTCGTGACTCGCCACTCCAACACTCTCTATCTATCTATGGCCGAGAAGAAAAAGAAATTGAAGCGCGAGGGATGAAGGAAGTGGAAGGAAGAATGGATGCCAGGGTGATGAACATCTTGAAAGAACATGGAGGCATTCCGGTTGACAGAGACACGTATACCATTTCGGATGTCGGGACAGAGCCAAGATCGGTTGACGAATTCAAAACGCTCGAATCAAGGATATTTTGCAAATATGTCCATGGCTCAAGCACGGGACTTGTATCTTTGGAAAAGGGTCTCACATTATGTGAGGAAGGCGACAGACAAAGAGACTTCCTATCGCTCTGCTTTCACTCGCTAGTCAATCACCGGGAAGAAGAAGACCCAAGACAAGATACGCCCAGGTAGAGGAAGAAGAAGGCGTGATGGAGGAAGAAGCTTCGACCTAGGCCTCTGCCAAGAATATCGAATACGTAGATCCCGGAAAGAAAGGAGGGATCTACTTTGGTGGGCTTGACCAAGTGGCAAATTTGCGAGTGGCTAAAACTAACGCCGAGTATGTAAAGAGAATAGAAGAAGAAAACAAAAGACAAACTCGGCTATGGCGGGAGAGACAGGAAAGACTAAGGAAAGATGAAGGCCGCCAGGAAGGCATATGAGAAGAAAAAGAAGGCGGTGACGAAAAAAGAGAAGAAGAGAAGAAGATCTTTGATCAAGATGAAAGAAGGAGACATCGAAGGAGATGAAGTGTTCTTTGTCCGACCCTTCATGTATTTTATTATGTAAATACATACAATGTAAGTCTTCGTAATAAAGTTATAAATTTTTTTGTGAAGACAAACTATATACTCCGATACACCTTGTAAAACATTGTGTTAAGTACAAGAATGATATGATCAATAAAAAGATTGATTATGCGCATACATTCTATGTCAATACACTATCCAGTATGTATCTTTGTTATTTGCATATTTGTATGATTTAAGTTTTGGCATCATCAAAAAGGGGGAAATTGTTAGGAATTTTATTGTTTAGATTTTGATGAATGCCATGTAAAACTTAGAATAGAAAGTTGGCACCCCAATTCTTGTTGTAAAATGCATTGTAATGAATAGAGCCGCCAAGCCGAGTCAAGACAACTACGCCTAACATGCAAGAAGACAATCAAGATCGGAAGGAAAACTCATTGTGAGGCAATGAGTTTGGCAAAGAAGAGTAGACGAACTCTATCAAGAAGCGGTGAGATGCAAACAGTGGAGCATCACAAGTCAACTCAAGAAAAGCCAAGTCACAAGTTGAAGTGACGGAAAGAGTCATCCAATGATTGGAAGGCGACTCTAAGTCACCTGGGGAAAGCAAGGAAATGCGGTCAAGTCGAGATAATCGTAAAGAACCGTTGCCGTAAATCAAGAGATTTACTTAAACAAGTAATATCTCCATACTACCTTTCTTGGAGTGCTCAGTCCCGAGCGTGCAAAAGGAACGAACCAATGGGAAGCACTACACCGTGTCATAACTCAAAATGTGAAAAGAATAATTCATACGAGGAAACGGCAATTCCAAGAATCGCAAGCCAACGATCGCAAAATGACTTTCAAAAATAAGCTATCTCTTCAACGGGCAAATTTTTGAAAGTTCACTATAAAAGGCCGAGGAGTTTGTTTCAAGGAGGATGCATGAATGACACATACGTGAGATATACAAGCACATTAAAAAAAAAAACTAAACAATCTCAATCCTCAAGCCTACATTTCAAGTACATCAATCCAACACTTACCTCGTGAAGGAAAGAGAACTTCAACCAGATTGAAGAGGAAACCTTTGAAAACAAGGGGTCTACTTTCCGGGGAAGGATTGTAGAAAAGTTCAAGGTTGAACTAAGTCTTAAGCATTTGGAGGGCTTCGTGATCAAATCCAAAGAGCTTGAGCAAGTGAGTCGTAGTAGCAAGCGCAAAATGCCTGCCCCAAGAAGCCGAGTCGTCACGAGAAGCCACCGAGTGATCAAGGCGTCTCAGGCCGAGTCCCAAAGGATCAAGTTGGTCATTGTGATCAAGACTTGTATCCGGACTGTACCACTTTGTAAACCGATCATTACTTAGTGGATTCCTCCGGGAGTTGGAGAAGAGAGGAGTAGAAGAATTACCCCATCTTCGAACCTCTATAAAAACTTTCTTTGTGTCATTTACATTTCAAAGATTTAAATTCTGTACTTTTAACTCGCTTATATCTCTGATAAATTTGCTATCCATTTGATAATTTACAAGTACTAAATCAAGCTCTAATATCTTGCTTAATCAAACTTAAGGGTGTTAAGTCTTCCAATAGTAAATAAAACCACAAAATGAGTTAAATTGTAGCCAACAAATGAGTTACTCCATCAACGGCTCGGTGAAATTCATTGAGAGATTAACTCTACTTGAGTGACTAATTCGATTGTCCATCAAGGACACAAATGTGTAGAATTAACTCAGAGATTTAAAAGGACTAAATCGAAAATTTGGTAAGGTTTATTCAACCCCCCTTCTAAACCCGACACTTACACCCCTTGGGACCTACAGCGCCATTTAAAATATTTTTCCCAGATCTTCTCCGTAAATTCAAATTATTCCATCCAAATGCAATTTAAGAGATGAATATTGTGGTAGAAAGAAATAAATAAAAACAATGGTAACTTTTAGCTTTCTATGTCCTAAAAAATCCTCAAGAAACGAAGAACTTGAACCTATTTAAACCTAGGGATAATTATAAAAAGAGCAAATGCCCATTTACCCACTTAGGATAGGAGAGAGGCTTTTTTGAAATGTATGACTTTTGGGGTTCTTTTACCACAATACCCTTGTAGCTTTAAATGCAAGCTTTAAGTAGGTAAGTTGTATTTCTCTCTCTTGTTAAATACATACATACATACGATTTGCTCCCATTTGATCTTCATTTTTTCTCTCTCTTCTTCTTCTTCACAAAATATCAAGAAGTTCTTTTTGTGGTCTTACGTAACCAAAACCGCACCAAAAAATCGAATAACAAGGTAATGTCTCTTCTTAGTTACTTAATCTTGTTTAAATTGTTCGAGACCAATATATTTACAAGATATGTGAAATTTCTTGTGAAAATTTCTGAATCTAAGATGCATCGTGCACGAGCACGATATCGTGCACAATATAGGCACGATATATCGTGCCTCAAGAAAAAAGGCACGATATATCGCGTGCCTATATTGTGCGATATCATGCTCGTAGTGTACAATATGGCACGATATATCATGCCTTGTAAAAATTAGGCACGATATCGTGCTCATTTTCGTGCCCAATTTTAATATCGTGCCTCGATTAAAATTGGGGACGATATATCGTGCCTAAATCTTGCCAATAATCGTGCCAAATTTTGTAGTTTTATTTTCATTTTGTGCCTTTTTTATGCTTTCATATCTTTAATAGTTTTCTATATTTCTTGTCTGTAGATGAACTCTAGCTATGTTGTTGTTGGATTTGGGGTCACTAGGAAGGTTTAGAATATAAAAATAGTGAAGAAGAAGTTGTACGTATTAAACCGGCAAAATGAATTATAGTGAAATATTGTAGGAGGTTTATGGTGTTGTTAAAGTTGATGGGGGCATATACGATGTGTGATGCATGCTATTGTAGATATTTAAAACAAACTTGGGAAGTTAAAGTTGAAAAACGCGGTGACATTGAAAGTGCATTTGAGAACACCGAGTTACCAGATTGTTTTTGTAACACCAAAAGAAAAAAAGATGGGTGAGACTAGTTCGCATAATGTATTGGGAAATCGATCAGGCATAATCGAGTTGAGAACGTTGAAGGTTGATAAGGTGTTGGTGGAAGTTTTATGTAACTAATGGCTACTCATAATGAATTTTCAACAACAAAATGGGCCTAATTACAACTACATGCACCATCTTGGTTTTCAACAATATGGTGTCTTGCACATCAATCTATATAGTCATGCAAAGAAGGCCTAGTGGATCACCTTTTATTCATATGAATAATGTTCCAATTATTTAAAATTTATATCAATATTTCACATAATTCGTTCAATATTTTCACATAGTTGTTTGTTTATTTGTAGAAAGGCGAATCTCAATATCTATTCATTCGTTGCCCATTATTATAAAAATAAAAACCTTCAACGAATGTGGGCGAATGAAGTTTTAACAGTTCTGATCCGAGTGAATGTGTTCTACCACAAGAGATGCGAGAATTAGTATGCAACCCTCCAAATAACTCGAGACAAGCAGGTCATCCTAGACAAAGTAGAGTTCATTCTGCTGTTAAATCATAAAGTAATCGTTTACGTAAGAGTCAAATTTGTTCAAAGTGTGGGGGCGCTAGCCACAATTGCGTCAAATGCACTATGTCATTGGCGCTTGATGAGCGCGGAAGTGCCTCAGTGACACAGTCGGGTCCTTCAAGACAAGTGTGTAGTATGAAGAAATGTGGAATATACTGAGCAGATGATCATACCCGTAGAAGATGCCCAAGACGTCCGGGTGATGAAAATTAGGCAAACATTATTTCAACTGTAATACTATGTTCAAAAAACACACTAAGAGCATCAAGTTAGTAGTCATTTGTGCCCCAAATATATTGGGGCACGATATCATGGCCAATATAATTAGGCATGATATATCGTGCCTATATTGGGGCACGATATCATGCCCCAAATATATTTCTCCAGCCAAGGGGATAAGGTCCCACTCCTGCGGACGGGCTCCAAACCTAAGTCGTCATAGTAGCCAACGTGAATGAGTACACATGGGAGCATGCGATAGAGTGGACGTGTGCCGACTTCCCGATTGGCATGAGTTTGGAATCCTACACATTGAAAAATGTTTATAAATTAACAAGTATCATTTATTAAGGTTGAAGTAAAATGCGAGACATATAATAAATAAACTAACCGAAAATATCGTAGATACAATCCTACAAGTTCCCAACTGCTTCTCATGAGGCTCAACCCCAAGAAACTGGGGATCGGACTGTAGTAATGAACATGTATGCATTTATATGCTGTACAAAAATGAAATAAATCGATATTAATCAACATGAAATAAATAAAATATTCATCAACTAAATAATACAAAAATTTAAGAAACTTACATCATTCTCCAACTCTACAATTGGATCCGCTATTTCCTTAAAACATGATGGCCCAACAAAGTACAATAGCCCCACGTTCCTCCTTCAATTGGACCCTCAAATATTAAGACATTGCACTAATATAAGATGTTAATAATAAGACGACAAGACAAATGCAAAAATATTTAATACTTACTCTTCAGTAGACTGTAAGAAGCGGGTATACTCCCTCTCGCTCGAGTCTGGCTTGAGAGAACTAGGATCCGTGAATAGGCTGCGAATGAGGCGCGACGGCTGCCTATCCCGAACCTGGATGAAAGGAGTAGGCGGAGAGGGCGCAACTGGAGAGGGCGCTTGTGGACCAGAGACCACGAGTGTCGGAGAGAGAGCTCGAATAGCAGGGACCAATGGCCTCAGAATCGTGACCGACACTCGTGGTCGCGGAGAATATACTAACACAGGCAGAATAGTAGTCGGCAATGGCGGAAGAGAAGTCAACACTACTGGAGGAGGGGTTGACTCTGCCGGAGGAGGAGTGGACACTGCTGGAAGAGGAAGAGTAGTCGAGACCAGCAGAAGAGGAGTCGATATCGATGGAAGAGAAATCAACACCATCGGAATAGTAGTCGAAACCACCGAATAGTAGTCGACATCGTTGAAGAGGAGTGGTCTCTCTTGGAGGGGTGATCATCGATGTCGATGCTACATCGATGATGGCGTCTCACGAGATGACTGACTAGGATATCTCTCGATCGCCATGCACGAAGTCATCATACTAATCAAGGTATGGGAGCACGCGCCTAATCTCCTTTCTCGAATAAGGTCGAACCCTACCTATCTCGTGATCTAGGCGTCTGTCCAAGAGAGAAACCTTCTCTCGAGATGAGAATCAGAATCGAAAACAACTTCATCGACTCGTGACTCCAATGGAGATAACCGATCCTCTATGTGTGTCTCTAACTGTCTAATCTCCTCCCGTATAACCCCCCTAATCAACACCGATATATCTGTCTGCCCACTGACTGATGGATCATCGCGCATACTCCCCACGGACTGATGGATCATCATGTGCATCTGTCTGCCCAGCTGATGCATCATCTGTCTGGCGATCTAAGGGATCATCAGCCCAATGGGATGATGGGCCGTCTATCCTACGCCGCTTCTCCGCTTCTGAATCATAGGAGTAGTAGTGTGGGCCTCTGAATCAGCTCTACCTCTCCCCCTGCCCCTGCCCCTAGCAGTAGCCCCTGCCTCTGCCGTCTCTGACACTCTGCCTCTGCCAATAGGGACTCGGGTCATCGAATCTGTACTCGTCCTCTGCTCCGCCTCGCCCCTCCCCGCCACCGCTTAAAAACTGTTACGCCGGGGTGAACCAAGGAGGACCTAACAAAATAATCGGATCATCGACTCGTTTCATATATATCTGCTAGAGCTCCTCCTCACTCGGATCCATATCTCATGACACACTCAAGTCTAAATAAATATATAAATAAATTAATAAAAAATAATTTATTAATTAAATAAATAAATAAGTAAACAATGTTAATGCATACCGTATCAAAAAAAAACCAATCATGTCAACTCGGTCTTGAAAACCTTCAACGGAGGCACCTAGGCATCCGAGTGTCGGATATTCGAGTCGCCGAGGGCATTACCCGAGCGAGGTATCGCCTCAAATGCCCAAATCTCTCGAAATTGATAAGTGTCAAAATAAGATTTTTTTAAATATTTAAAAAACTAAGTACAAATATAAATAAAGTAAAAAATATATGTACCAGCAAGACATGCGTGGGACCATAAAAATGATTACTAGGTGGGCGATATCGAGGTGGAACGTCATTAGTATATCGGCCAGGTGGCGAGAATATCATGCACGGTTGCGAATATAATGAATCAATATCTCAAATGAGTATTTCTCCCAAGGGAAAGCCTCCCACTGTGCATCATCCTCGATCAAAAACCATAGCCAACGGTCCACTGCGGTCTGTCGGCCATCGAAACACGATACCATATAAAAGACAAATAACACATTCGTCACCTTTAGGGCATCGTCCTGTGAGCTACGGAAGGTGCCATCGGCAAATAAATTGCGTAACTGCGCGGCGGTAACACGATCACCCGGAGGCCAATACCATCCATATATATCAGTCTCGGTACCTCAAAACACCGTTAGGGTCAAATATGGACCACGAAAACCGCAACTGGATATCTTCACGCCGAGAGAATCTAATAGTCTGCTCTCCGACATGGAACCAACACTCCGATTCCAGAGCATCCGACACACGCACCTCCATTGCAACCAATGCATGAAGTGCCGCATTACAGCTAATTCTGTCATACCCAAAATCCATAAAATAGCCAAAATCTGACCGTCTAAACTGCCTAATAAACCACTACCGATCTCCTGCAACTCATCTCTGATTATTCGAATTATACTCGGTCGAACGTACCCCGCGATCTGGGCCCTCTCTCGATGATATGAGGGTCTCATCCACTATGGACTGATCTACACCAATAATTAATTGCAATTTAGCAAGATGAATTATTGAAAAATTGAAGAAATGTAGTGATAAACTGAAAGGAAACAAAAATTATGGAAAAAAACAAAGATGTGGCACGATATGGATATCTAGGCACGATATGCACGATCTGATTTATCACTACATTTCAACATAGGCACGATATGCACGCGATATCGTGCCCAAAATAAACCTACGACACGATACCATGCCCAAAATAAACCCACGGCACGATATCGTGCCCAAATAAACCTTGGCGATATAGGCACGATATGCACCACATAGCATGCTGCATATCATGTCGTAACCCTAGTCGCGCCTCATCGTCTTCTTCGACATATAGTGCCGCATTAACCAGAAAATTGCAAACCAATTTTCGAATCAAAACACAATTATCAAGTAATAACGCAAACCCATTTTCGAATATACTAATCAATACGCCAATTCTCATTATCAACCAACAACTAACATACTAATTATTGAAAATCCAACATATATTTCGAATTAAAAATTAACTACCATATATATTTCGAACTAACATAGATTTGATGATGAAGCTCTAACCTCTATGCGGGCGGAGGAGGAAGGTGCGTTGGGCGTTTCGGTGGTTGCAACGACATCGGCGAAGGCGGACGAAGGTTGGTGTGAATCCATGGAGCTTTTGGTTTTTTACTTGCACGAGTTAGGCATGATTTGGAACTGAATTTTGCTTCTTTTTTATTTCTTGCTTTCGCCTTTTACTTTTTACATTTGCCTTTTAACTTTTGTCTTGGAGAATGTGTGTGTGTTATGGAATACATACGGTTTAATGGGGGTATACTTGAATTCATTTTAAAATTCAAAAGTCACCAACTTAAAGGAGAGACAGTTTTGTCAATTTGGGTAGAAAATAGTTTTGTTATGTTGGTGGGTAGAAAAGAGTACCCACTATCCATAGTGGGTACTTAAAAAAATTTCCCCTACAAAAACTACCCATGAGGTTGACTTTAATTACAAAAACAGCCCTTGAGATTTGATTATGTATTACACTTTACCCCTCACAAGCAATACATTTGTAAATTCAAATATCTCTGGGTTTTTCTGTAACTAATAGAGCCGTCAAAATGGGATCGTCCCGCCCCGCTCAAGGTGGGGGGCGGGTTAGGTGTTTTGAGGCCGTCAAAATGAGGGCCTAATCGGTCTAGCCCGTGGGGCTTGGTGCGTTGGGTCGGCGGGCTTGCCCCAGAAATAGAAAAAAACAAAAAAAAGAGAAGAAAATATAAGAAGAAAAGAAGAAGAAAAATAGTATAATTGACAAGATTAATTAAAGTGAAGGATAAAAAAACATGACAAGATTAATTAGAGTGAAGGATAAAAAGAAAAAAAACATACCAGCAAAAGGAGAAATTGTATTATGCTTGTTGTAAATGTGATGTGTGGCATGAAGATGCTTATAGAGAAATTTTATGTCATGTAGCTCCCTATGCACCCAATATGTCCCAAACTCCACAATTACTAGATAGACAATCAGATACACAACGTAAGCAACCCAACCGACGTTGTTTATCCTCGAAAAACATTTTGTCCATCCATGTTCAATCATGTACTCAGATACTGTTGGAAGAGCAGAGTACCATGGCAAAGCTTTCAATGAAACTCTTATCTGTAAAAGCATGGCTTTTTTTGAAGGGATGGCATCTGTAATTACACAGTATATCAGAACAACATAATCATACCAAGCTAATTCAGTATTTTATAATCTGCTACTTCCGAAGATGAAATTTTATTCCAAAATTGTATTTCATCTTTTATTCAGTTGTCGTGGATAATTGTCACGTGTATAACATTCTTGGAGAGGCAAGATAGGGCCAATCTGCCACCCCCAAAAAAAAAAATCCTATGTAATTTTTAAGGAAAAAAACTTAGTTAATGTTTGATACATGTTTTTATCTTAATTTTGATGATTTTATTTTATCACCAAAACAATGTTTTTAAAGGTTGTCCAAATACTCCTAAATGATTTAAAATGGTTTTAATATTTTCCGGAGTATTTCTTCAAGTTTATTTTCGTCTAAATTGGACAACGCTTTTAATGATTTTTTACGTTATTGGGTTTTCACTCTCAAACGATGTCTCTAAATGTTGTCCTAATACTTCCGATCGGTTTAAAATGTTTTTACTAAATTTTGGAGTATTTCTTGAGTTTTATTTTCGACAAAAATTGGACAATATTTACTCTCGTGGTCGACCGGTGCATCTATAGGGCAACCCGTACTGAAGATGTTTTTAGAAACAGAAAATGAGACGGAAGAAAACAAGCGGTCGGCCAAATTATCATGTCGGCCGGTCAGTCGATCCGACGAATCGGCGACCGTGGCCGCCAATGATCGGCCGTACCGGCACTGCAAGTTTCTTTTTTGAAACAGACTCAAACCCTTCCGTTTTTGTTTAGGGGACCGGTTGAAAGGGGTCGGCCGGTCGAAGCCCTCGTCGGCCGGTCGCCTGTTGTAATTTTCAAAGTGTTCTCTTTTTCTCTTATCTCTGTGCGACCGGTCGCCCTATGTATTAAACAAAAATATGACCGTTTGACAATGAGACAAACTTTCCTTAAAATGTGGGATTGATTTCTAACAGCTATATTCTTGATCTTAATTGTATTTTTCAAGATTTTTAATCCCCAAGAGGAGCCTATGCTTGATCAATCATCTCCTATAAATAGAGGAAGTCTTGGAGCAACCAAAAACAACAATTGAGATACAACACAACAAGATACACTTCAAGCAAACACTTGGTCCTTCATAGTCATTATTCTTGTTGTAAAATTGCCTAGCTTATCACTTTCACATTCTTGAGGTCTAGGCTATTCTTGATTACACTTTGCACTCAAATTGTATTATTCATTATTGAGTTGTAATCTTGATTTTTGGTTATCATTCAAACACAAGATATCCTTGTGAGTGTTCTTGTGGTAAGAGCACACTTGGATGATTTAGGTGATAGGTACAAGAAGATTGTGGTAATCTTCTTATTTGAGGTGTTGAAGAATTCGGTATTCTTCAAGGTTGAAGATTGTGGTAATCTTCACAAGGTGCCGTTGAAGGAAGATTGTGGTAATCTTCAAAGGAGATTGTGGTAATCTCCAAAGGTGGTGTTGAAGAAGAGTGTGGTGCTCTTCAAGGTGTTGTAAGTTGAATTTGTATTAATTTTGGTAATTAATAAAATTCTTTTTCTTTTCGAAATCCATCCGGATATCTTTGGGTGGTAGAGGATTAGGCCCTAGGTGGGTTGAACCTCTTTAAATCGGCGTGTGTTGTTTATATTCCGCACCTTTGTTATTGTAATTTGAGCATTCGGTTTTAAAAAGAGGCGAAATCAAAAGATGGAGATAATCTATTCACCCCCTCTAGATTATCGTAGCCGCTTGGACTTACAAGTGGTATCAAAGCCAAACTCTTTGGCAAGCTCGTTTCACATCGCGAGTGAAGAGAAACGATCGACGACTCTGAACGAAGCTCATCTATCCGGCACCTCCACCACCAAGCCACCACTATTTGATTCCAAGAATTTTAATTTTTGGAAAGAAAGAATGGAATGCTATCTACAAGGTTGCGGGTTCGACATTTGGAACACCGTCATTAATGGAGAATCCATTCCGATGAAAGATACACCACACACCTCAAAAAGGCTTCAAAAAGCTCGATGATGAAGAGAAGAAAATCATCTCCTTAAATGGTAAAGCTCTTAATATTTTACATTGTTCACTTACCACTTTGGAATTTGATCATGTTGTAGGTATTCATTTTTGCACATAAGTATGGCAAAAATTAGAAGCCATCTATGAAGTATATGAAAATGAAAGGAGCAACTCAAAAGCATCTACTTCACAAATGGATACAACATCAAATTCAACAACATGGTATAAGCCTTCACAACCTCCCATGATGAACAAGTTGAACAATGCCTCATGGGCATCGAAGAAAAAAAAAGCGAGGTAAGTTCTAAACCCTCTACTTCTTATGACAATGAATTGGAAAATGAATATAGTGACTTGCAAAATGATTATGATGAGCTACAAGATGAATTCCAAAACTTACTTGTTAAATACAAAAATTTGAAAAAGGAATTCATTGTTTTAAAAAATGATAAGGATAGTTTATTTACTTCCTATGAATCACTATCATGTGCTCACACCACCACACTTGATAAGGTGAGAAACCTTGAGAAAGAAAATAGTACTCTTGTTGAGAATATTGATTGCATGAAAAAGGATTTATTAAAATCCAACTTGAGTACCAATAAAATGTCCAATATTGTTGATATTCATAATTGTGATAAGGAACTTGATCATAAGCCTAATGTTGTTAATCATATGAAAAAGGATCAAGTCACTATGCATATTGGGCATTATGCTCCTAGAATTATTACTTGTTTTTATTGTGGCAAAAAGGGTCATACGGCTAATTCTTGTCGGGCTAGAAATAGCTCTAAATATTGTTGGAGACCTAAAAGTCTCAAAGCTAATCTTAAAGGACCCAAACACATGAGGGTACCACAAAACAATGTGCTATTAGGTACCCGGCAAAGCAAAAATTGGAGAAAATTCATGCCACCAAGAAAACATCAAATGAACGTTTCATTTGATCAAAGAAGGAGAAACTACTCTCAACAAAGCCAATTTCCAAGAAGAGCGTATAATCAAAAATGGGAAGAACACAATCCTTGGAAATGGCAAAGACATCATCAACAAGATGATTTTCAAAGAAGAAGAAACTATCAACCATGTGAAGGTAACCAATCTTGGAAATGGAGAAGTCATCATCAACAAAGTGACTTCTCAATAGGAAGATATCATCAACAATGGGAAAGACACAACCCATGGAAACGGCGTAATTGGTAAACCGTATCTCCCCATTTGTATATATGCATACTTTTAATTGTGTCTTAATTGCAAAATGAGTTTTCAAATATTTATTTTTTAATTAAGGTCTTCAATATTTATACTTGTGCTTTTAAAATATTTTTGAAAAAGAAGACCTTATATGATGTTCTTAAAACTCTTGTGCAATTTTTTTTCTAAAGTGTATTATCATCTTTTATGGATTTTTATGGCATGAGCTTACTTGTGATATCTCTTTGCCTACACTTGTATTTTCTATGCAAAAGTTGTCTAAGAATTGTGTAGGATACATTTTTCATACTCATTGGATATTACGTCATCAAGTTTCTTAAACCATCGAGGTATGTCTACTCGTATTTTTTTTTAAACTCGATATTATGCTTATGCACATATCTTTCAAGATATTTCATTTTGACCACTTAAGTGCCCCTATTTGATCTTGCAAATATTTTCTTTTAAAAAGGCACTACGTGTTTTAGTCTCGATTTTATCATTTCCCAAAACCCATATTTGTTGGATATAGTCCATACTTATATTTTTGCAAAGTTTTAAAACTTTTGGGGTGGAAAATCGAATTTTGGAAAAATGCGGGAGAAAGAAAAATCACCTGGGGCGGGTCATAAGCGGGCGGCCGTCGTCGCTTCGCACCTCGACCGACGTCGCACCCCACCTCGGCCATCGCCCAGGTTATTTTTCAGTTTATAAACGATCTGTTCTTCACTTTCGAAAGCGAACAAAAATCCCCCAAACCCTTATCGCGTATTTCACCTCCTTTCTTTAAAATCTTCAATTCTTCATCATTTTCACGATTCTTGTTGCTAATCTTCTTATTTTCACAAGAATCTTACATATATGGCACCTCCAAGAAATTCTACCCGAACGAAATCCTCAAAAGAGAGAAGGAGGCAAAGGGGTGAATCTTCTTCCAATCTCCAACAAGATGATATTCTACAAAGAGACCATCAAAATCGACTTACGAGAAGAGGAGATTGTCGAATTAAGAGTGGGGTTTCAAAATCGAGCATTCATTGGGACTCTAGTAAGTTATCACTCCTCTATGAGCCTCCCTCTAGAGCTAATAGATTTCAATTTTTAAATAAACTTGCGGAGGAACATTATGAGAATATTGGATTGATTGATAAGAAAATTGCGTGCACTCGTATGGTTCGTTTTCAAGCATTTCATGATGAATTTCCGGATATTAGAGCTTACTTTGAAATTCAAGGATGGGTTTCACTTTGGGATAATCCGTGTTTGCACTATGATGACGAGCTTATAAAACTTTTCTATGCAAATATGTGGATTGTTGATGCTACGATAGATAATCCTTTGGAACTTCACACATTTGTTAATGGTAGGCATTTCTCATGGACATTGGCGATATTTGTGATCACTTTAACGTGCGAAATGATGGAGTAGTCAATGTGAATTGCACCCGTTGGGATGATAACATTTTCGGTGTCTCACTAGATGATGTGAAAACCTTTTTAGGAGTATATCCCGTGACATACTCGGCAATGCCGCCAAATTATCGGATTATATCTATCATTTGCTCTATTGTGTTTGTGGAAAGGAAGTAAAACTTCCAAGTAATCTCGAACTCTTTCTCACCTATAAGATTGTTCGAGGAGAAAGAGTAAATTATGGGGCAATTTTTGTATATTGCTTGTTAGAATCTAGAAAGCTTACCAAGAAGAAATATACCTTGGGAAATTTGATTTGCCGACTCTTATACTTATCGGGATACCCGGAAAATGAAATGAATACCGAAATTCGTCACAATGATTTTGATAATGCCAACATTCTACAAATGGTAAGAATGCAACGTCATTTACCACGGTTCCTACCAAAGCCGCTAGGGGGCGTTCCCGACATCAACAACAACCTCGGGATGATTTCTTTAATGACAATGAGGTTGAAAATATTGGAAGAGGTGAGCAAGGAGATGATGTGGGGGATGAAGAGGAAAATGAAGAAGAAAATGTGGGAAATGAACAAGAAATTAGGGAAGAAGAAAATGAGGAAGGAGATGAAGACGAGTTGGATGTTGAAGATCTAAATATCAAAGAGAGAATGGCCAAAGTGGAAAGAGAAACATTTAGAGATGTGGCTTCTCTTAGAAAAGAGCTCCGGGTCGTGAAAAAGGAAAATTCTAGTTTGAAGAAGTCAATTGGCAAATTGAAGAAATTCATAAAGGACCTCATACCCGGAACTTGCTTCTCCTCGGATGAGGAATGATGTTACCCCACCCCCTTTACTTTCTAGCATTTTCATTAATGATGTTTTGTATTTTGATGAATTTTTGTAAAACTCATTTGTACTAATGATATTTGCTTGTTTTTCTTAAAGGGTTAAAATTGCAAGTTGATAATGACTTGTGAATAATCATGACTTTGATGGAGTATTTGATGGTAAAAATACTCTAAAGCATTGTTTGATAATTGGTATGAAGTACTTGATGGTAAAAGTGCTTCTTTTATTGCTTTGTTATGCTTAGTTGAATATGTTGGGACATTTGATACATGTATTGTTGAAAGCATGACTTATTACTTGATGGTTGCTCTAATTTTTGGCATTTGTAATGCCTTGATATTTCTTAGCTTATCTCAATTGGGTTGAACCCTTGAGAATCTACTTTGAGCTTCTAAATTGATGAACAAATTATTGCATATGGTGCATATGATTTTTGAGCTTTGAAATGAGGTTGATTGATGATATGAAATTTTTTGGCTTGAACCATTTACAAGGTTATATACAACCTCTTACTATTTTTCACGCACACAAGGTGTTTGTTAAAATGTCGCAATACAACTTTCAACTTCTACATGATTCTCTCGCTTCCAAAAGTCTTCTATACTCATTGAGATCATGTTTTGGGAAACAAAACGAGCGTATGAACTCATCATGATACATTTCTCCCATTTTCCTTGGTTTTTAAGCCTACATTGCTCGATGGTTGATAAACCATTTCTTTAGCGCACTTTGATATACTTCTATGATGTGTTCACCATCCTAACATTCTTTTTGATGATTCCAAAGGGGAGAAAAACAGGATATTGGCTCATTAGCTCAAAGAAGCTAATAAAAGCTTGTCATAAAAGCTATAAGCTATGGCTCATAAAAGCCATATGTTGTGATTTATTTTTAGTCAATTGTTGCTTGATGGACTTATATTATTATTTAATGTTGTTTTGTGACGGGGAGCTTATAAGCTCTTGAACAAATTGTAAAAGCTAAAGCTTTTAGCTTAAGGATTATTGCTCTTACACATTATTCTTGATGTGCTTGTGGATAGGGGAGCTTGTGCTTATTATTGAAAATATTTACTCCTACTTGGTTGCTTTAATATTTTTGGAAATTTTGGTTGCTTCCAAAACGGTCAAATGTTTTTACCGGAAAATCATTTCTAAAATTGCTCTCTTAGTTTGTGTAAAAATTGTTTTGGTTTGTAATCATCAAAAAGGGGAGATTGTTTGATACATGTTTTTATCTTAATTTTGATGATTTTATTTTATCACCAAAACAATGTTTTTAAAGGTTGTCCAAATACTCTAAATGATTTAAAATGGTTTTAATATTTTCCGGAGTATTTCTTCAAGTTTATTTTCGTCTAAATTGGACAACGCTTTTAATGATTTTTTACGTTATTGGGTTTTCACTCTCAAACGATGTCTCTAAATGTTGTCCTAATACTTCCGATCGGTTTAAAATGTTTTTACTAAATTTTGGAGTATTTCTTGAGTTTTATTTTCGACAAAAATTGGACAATATTTCTGTCTCGTGGTCGACCAAATCGCCTATATAGGGCAACCCGTACTGAAGATGTTTTTAGAAACAGAAAATGAGACGGAAGAAAACAAGCGGTCGGCCACCGTCGCTCTGGCGTCGACCGTCGGTCGGCCGTGCATCAATGATCGGCCGATACACTGCAAGTTTCTTTTTTGAAACAGACTCAAACCCTTCGTTTTTTGTTTAGGGGGACCGGTTGAAAGCAGGGGGCCGACCGGTCGAAACTCGTCGGCCAGTCGCCTGTTGTAATTTTCAAAGTGTTCTCTTTTTCTCTTATCTCTGTGCGACCCGGTCTATGTATTGACAAAAAAATATGACCGTTTGACAAGACAAACTTTCCTTAAAATGTGGGATTGATTTCTAACTATATTCTTGATCTTAATTGTATTTTTCTGTAGATTTTTAATCCCCAAGAGGAGCCTATGCTTGATCAATCATCTCCTATAAATAGAGGAAGTCTTGGAGCAACCAAAAACAACAATTGAGATACAACACAACAAGATACACTTCAAGCAAACACTTGGTCCTTCATAGTCATTATTCTTGTTGTAAAATTGCCTAGCTTATCACTTTCACATTCTTGAGGTCTAGGCTATTCTTGATTACACTTTGCACTCAAATTGTATTATTCATTATTGAGTTGTAATCTTGATTTTTGGTTATCATTCAAACCAAGATATCCTTGTGAGTGTTCTTGTGGTAAGAGCACACTTGGATGATTTAGGTGATAGGTACAAGAAGATTGTGGTAATCTTCTTATTTGAGGTGTTGAAGAATTCGGTATTCTTCAAGGTTGAAGATTGTGGTAATCTTCACAAGGTGCCGTTGAAGGAAGATTGTGGTAATCTTCAAAGGAGATTGTGGTAATCTCAAAGGTGGTGTTGAAGAAGAGTGTGGTGCTCTTCAAGGTGTTGTAAGTTGAATTTGTATTAATTTTGGTAATTAATAAAATTCTTTTTCTTCGAAATCCATCCCTGGATATCTTTGGGGTGGTAGAGGATTAGGCCCTAGGTGGGTTGAACCTCTTTAAATCGGCGTGTGTTGTTTATATTCCGCACCTTTGTTATTGTAATTTGAGCATTCGGTTTTAAAAAGAGGGCGAAATCGAAAAGATGGAGATAATCTATTCACCCCCTCTAGATTATCGTAGCCGCTTGGACTTACGATTAATATTTACAAGGTTTTAGTTTCTTTTATTTTGTTATCTTGCCCACCTCAATTTCGTGTATTAGCTTTATCCCAAAAAATTTACAGCTCCATTGTATAACACTTTCCATCATAAATTGTGGTATATAATGCGAAAAGTATTATACGATTGTCAATCCAAACAATGAAATATGAGATTAAACACGATTTTGAAATAGAATATTCCATCTGGCGGATATATCATCTACATACCTACTGGTCTACTTCAATTTTTACTCCCATTAGAAAAGAACATACATGTTTTATTTACGATGGCGGAACTAGGAGACTCTAATAGGTGGGCCGATGCTTGAAAATAACATAGGCCAAATATGAAAGTCAAGAAAAATCAATACAAATTATAACTAAATTTTTTTTTTTAAAAAAATAATTCTCATTAATTTTTTTTTGTTTAAAAAAGGTGGGGTTCCGCCGGTGTTTATTTAGTTGATTTGTTTAAGTTAAAAAAAAATCAATACCTGAAATATTTTCTAAACGGAATGCAACAAACACTTTGGTATCATAAAAATAAGTTTAAAAGTGAAAAACAAAAATATAAAAATGCTTGCCTTTTGGAAAATAGACATTGCGCTTCAAGTAGTAGATATAGAAACACCATAAACCCGAAGAAACCAAATATAGCAATGTTCCTGCAATGGTGTTTCTCAGCCACTCTCTGTACAGATGGGGTAGTAGCTCCCACCATTTCCCCGGCGACATCGAACCCAGAACGATGTCGTTGTACCATGATGTTTCCTCCACGAATAACTTCAACTGCTCCTCCGCCATCATGACACCTCAGATTTCCGGCGGGACCTCCGGCGGCCGATGAGATTAGTTAGAAAGCTTGGTCAAAACTCTCTCTCTCTCTCTCTCTCACATAATAAACTATGATGTCTCAACATGATAAAAACACAAGTTACACAAGCATATAAAATGCACATTGAATGTATAAAATAATATTATAAACACGTAATATCAGACGTAGCCTAATTAATTAAAGAGCGTGTTACTGGACAAATAGTCCTAATTTGAATCTCATACCTTCCCATGATGAGAGCTCGGCAGCTCGCAATGGGTCAAGGTCGAGCTGGACCGCTCGAGCCAATCGAGTGTGTATTTTGTACATAAAAACTAGAGGAAATTACACAAAATACCTTGATTTTTAGAAAAAAGACAAAAATACCCACCTATCACAAAAATATCCCATCCGCTCCATCCCATGACAAAAAATACCCTATCTTTGGTTTCATCACCTCCCTCTCCGCCGAGGATTCCTCCTTGGACCGCAAAGACCACTCGTTTATCCACGAGGCCACGATATCGGCTTTGCAAATACTAATTGAAATTTCACCGTTGGGAAGAAACATAACGAAAATCGTCGGCGGAGCCGTTTTCAAGCCGATCGAAATGGAATTAGGAAATCGGGAAAAACTACGGAGTCGATATTCATGCATTGGCGCAATTGTGTTCTGCGATGGCCGATGGCCGGCAATGGGCGGTTGGAGCACGCCGACAACATCGCGGTGGTGGAAGCGCATCCATCTTTCGAATTCTCTTTCGATTCGAAAGTCGATTCTCCGACGGTGGTCAAATATTTCGAATTCTCTTTCGATTCGATGATGCCGAGGCTCCGTCTCCGTCGAAAGAAAGTAGTCGTGTCTTTGAAAGCCGCCGTCGATTCCAGCGGTCGGTGGAAAGCGCATCCATTTGAACGCTTTCGATTCCGGTGAGCTATGTCATATGTTGTTTGTTTGTTTTTCTCTTGTTTTTTTGGCAAAAATTGTGAAATGCCTCAATTTGACATGTCGGTTCATACTTTATCCGTCGATTGTTACGATTTGCCCATGAATTCGCATGATTATGCCTGTTTGGGTGTTAATTTTCAATTTTCATGCTATGCTCATCTTTGAATTGATTTGAGTTTCATCCTACGGGGTGAGGCTCGCAATTGTTTGATGAAATGTCGGCGAAGACTCGGAGGTTAAACCCATTTTATGTGTTCTTTTATTATTTTGTGATTTGAAGTTTTTCGTTTGTTTTTCGATGTTGTTTTGAAGTTGTTTCTTTTATGTTTCTTTTATTCTTTTACTCGTATTTTCCATTTATTTATTCTTTTTTATTGTTTTTGATTTGTTATGCTATCTATCCGATTGTGTATTTTTTATTTCTTTTTTAGTTAATGTGGGGATTTTTGTTGCTTGTTATGCCGAGCATTTTATTGTTGGAAGAAGCTATGGACGTTGAAGCGTTCGAGATAGAGAATGAACAAGCAAGGCTCGATGTCTAATCGCTTCACAATAATGCTAAGTTGAAGTTCGCAAAATGGTGATGACGATGACAACGACATTGAGTTTCTACCTCCGCTTTCTAATGATTTTAGAGAATTGTTGATATGTAAATCTTAATGATGGTGTAATCGGTTGAAACATGTAAGAAACATGTAAGAAACAATTGTGAAACAGGGGATCATGTGATAAAAATTTGTAGTAAATTGCTTCATTTTGATGTTTGCATGTCTAATCTTGAACTAAAGATCTCACGTATTCTAGCAAAGTTGTTACTAGTAGGTCGTTCCCGCTACGATTGATGCATTCAATAATTCTACGATGTTGGAAGTCAATACAAAGTATTTTTTTTACGACGGTGAGTCATGTCCATTTTCTCGTAGCGATGATGGACAAGTAAGCTCAAATTTTCTCAATTGAATTTGTTGTTCCAAGATTTCTTTTAGGGTGATGAATGTGCAACCATTGGAATCGATATTCTTGTTAACTCAAAGTTGGTATACTACTCTATTTTCTTCCCATTGTCCATTTTGGCATACCACAAGCGAGATTTTCACCATGCAAATCGTGGAATGCAATGAAAAGTTGGCTAAGTGAAACATATAAGAAACATAAATGAAACGGTATTAAACAACAAAGAAACAACAAACATGTTGGAAACAACAAAGAAACCAAAGCAAAAAATCAGTTGGAAAATGAGTATTTTTGTCAAAAATCAAATGAAAAATTGATATTTTTGTCAAAAATCAGTGGAAAGGATACTTTTGTCAAAAATCAGCGGAAAATAGGTATTGTGCGGGGATTGAGTATGAAAAATGGGGTATTCATGTCATTTTTCCTAAAAACTATCGGATCATGCTAAAAATCGAGCTAATTAACCATGCCCCCCCACCAATCGGGTTGGATCAAAAGACCCGCTCCTTTTGGGCCTAGAAAATCATGGTCCATCCTAGCCCAAACCTCGGGCCGAACAAAATTTTGCCAACTCTACCCATATATCCCATTTCCCATTTTCCCTTAAAAAGAAGATATCATTTCATGGACGAAAGAACTTATTATAAATTGAGTATCCGAATTGATTTTTATTGCATGTAACATGTAAATTTACAATCCTTTGAAATTGTTTTGAATTTAGTTTATTTTTAAAAATTATATTCTAATTTAATAGTATTTTTTCTAAAAATAAATTAGATATAAATCCATCTTAATAGTTTAAGTTTTTGTTTCTATTTTATTGTTTTTACTATTTGAATAAGATTCATTTTGAACAATTAATTTACTTTATTGTTTTCAATTTTAATTTAAAAGATTTGTGTATACCATTTTCTTTTAGTAGATATCTAGAAATTTGTAAATGAACCAGGCCCGAATGAGCGAGGTTGTTCGTGTTCGTTCGTTTATTTTAAAAGGGTGTTTGTGTTTGTTTGTTTATTAATCGAACATGTTCACGAGCGGTTCACGGGACATGCTCATTAATTGTTTATGAACAACTATATGAACACGCGAATAAAAAATTAAATACACCTTGTTCATGAACACTAACTCAAAATAAATGAACATTATGATGATTGCAAATGTATATAGATTGTAATATTAAACTAAAATAAACTTATTTTTCATAATAAAGTAATGAATATTAAGCGGTAAATATATAATTGATATTTAAAAAATGAATAATAAACAAACATCAAACGAGCGATAAATGAACATGTTCGTGAGCAGTTCATGAACATAAACAAACAAATTTTCTTGTTCGTTTATGTTCATTAAACTTAATAAACGAACGCATTGAGTTCGTTCACGAACCTTTTGTCGAAAGTTCTTTTCGTTTACAACCCTATAGATATCGGAAAAGGACTTGTTGGTCACAATCACATTTTGCACATAAAAACTATTGGACCAAACTAAAAGTCGGGCTACGGGTCAATTAAGTTGGGCCAAATAGGCCCGACAATTTTTAGGCCTAGAAAATCATGGTTCACCTAGCTTAAACCTCGGGTCGATTAGGCCGACCAACAAGCCGGATCATGCGTTTTGCGAGCTCTAGCTACCCATTACATCCCATTTCCCATTTTCCCTTAAAAAAACATATGTATCATTTAATGGACGAAAGAACTTATAAATAGAGTATCTGAATTGATTTTTATTGCGGCAACATGCAATTTGTACAATCTTTTGAAATTGTTTTGAGTTTTAGTTTATTTTTGAAAATTATATTAGAATTAAATAGTATTTTTCTAAATATAAATTAGATATAAATCCATCTTAATAGTTTAAGTTTTTGTATATCTTTTATTGTTTTTACTAATTGAATAAGATTCATTTTGAACAATTAATTTACCTTATTGTTTTCAATTTTAATTTGAAAAGACTTGTACATTATATATATATATATATATTGAGTACATATAATGGGAGAGGACTTATGCAGAACTGATACGAATGAATTAAAGAGATTATTTATTATCACAACTTGTCACCATCGCATTTATTTTAAATGAGAATTCACATTACCGGAAAAGTAAAACGTGGACGTAACGTACAGATCCCATTATATATAGGTTTTTTCGATGATGGACTCCATTCATTAATGGACACATGTCCTTTTAACAATATTCTTTTTCCAAGGATTACTATGACCAAACTAGGGGTGGCCAAATGGGCAAAATTGGGTTCCAAACCAAATCAGAATCGTGGTCAACGGTTCTAAACCGTAACCGTGGTCAATGGTTCCAAACCGGAATTGAACCATGTAGGCCGGTTCGGTTCCCGGTTCCTAAGTCTCAAAAACCGAATGGGCAGGCGGTTTTAACCATCGGTTAGAACCGTATGTGAAAGTGAAACCGTGATGGAACCGCTTTTTTAAGGTTAAAACCATCAATCTTGTTTTGGTAAATACATGCTAGAAGAAATGTAAAATGTTTATTATGATATTTTTAATGTTGCACAACGATTACTTAGGGAAAAAGCAAGCGTTCAAGGGGTTCCTCTAACTCAAATGTAGAGTTTAAATTATTTAACTACTTCTTTCGAGTTTAGTGAACCGGATATTGAAGACTTTGATATTTTGAAATGGTGGTCACAAAGAACTCAACTTTATCCAATCCTCTCAATCATCGCAAAGAGGTTTTGGCATTAAGTCAACATGCGACCTATTCGATGAGTTTGACACGGAGACAAATACAACCGAACGAGCGGAGAAAATAAGAGTGATTGATCAACGTAATGAGGGTAAAAAAAAGAGGTAAGCGAACTACGTGGACTTTGATTCCTCTATACTCTATGAGGATACGTAGGCAACTTAATATTATTATTAATATTAAACTCAAAACTTAATATTATTATCAATATTAAGTGCAAGTTCTTTTCTTTTGTTTCCTTTTTTCTTTTTATTTTAAACTAAATTGCTAAATATTTTTCTAAATAGAATTAAAAAAAGGTTCGGTTTAACCTAACAGAACCGTATAGAACCGTGTTTGGTTTGGAACCTAACCGTGAGCATAAGGTTCGGTTCCGGTTCTTCAATTTGGAGGAACCGACGGTTCCTAACCGTGGCAGTCTAGAAACTACTATTTGAAAACACTTTTTCGAAATATATTTATCAAATTTATTTTGATGTCTTTGTTCATTTATCAATTTATTTTGATGTCTTGTTCATTTATCAAGTTTATTTTGATGTCTTGTTTTGCCAAAATTTGGTATCGAGCCATGTATATGGTTCAAAAATTAAATTATTTTGTTTAATTAATTTTAAAACATGCCGGGATTAACTCTTGATAGGAGATTGAACTCCTAAATAAGGAAAAACAAGAATTGATTATTCAAGCTAGATGCTTAAATAGTATTTTGAGATCGCAATTGAGAGATTGAGATCTCAATTGAGAGATCGAGATCCTATATTAGAAGATCTTCGATCTATGCAACTAGATAAATAACATTAATGATTATCTTTTACAATTAAGAAATCTTAATGGAAATAGACGATAAACCTAGGCAACTAGACTTTTCTCAAGACCAAAGAAAATTATTTTTGAAGAAAATACGAGGTTTTACTCGATGTTATCTTTAAACAAGAAAAACTTTCTAAGATCATTGTTACTCAAATTTGGATCCGAAAAAGAACAAGTTTTAAATTTACCAAATTTATTCCAAAAATGATGAATAATACTTTGAAAAGAAAAAATGAAAATTTTTATTGTGTTTCTAGCAAGGAAATGCATATTGATATTTCGATACAAATCGATGTGTTTATTTACTATTAATTACTCGTGAAGAAGTTAACGAGAAATTAGCCAAGATTCCTAGAGATATTCGCACAAAAATTAGTGTTTTACATCTTGGAGTGATTAAATACTAATCAAAGCAAAGTTTAGGAAAGGAATTGATTCTCCCATAAAAATGGCCTTAATTGATAATCGAATTAGGGATAAAAAGATTGCATCTTAGAGCCGCACAAGGTAACTTAATTCACAATAAATTTATGTTTGCGCTTATCCTAAGTTCGGATTGAGTTTAACAACTCAAAACTTAGATCAAGTTTTAAGTTTCATAAACAAATTTGAAAGATCAAATTTGATAAACAAAGGTGATAAGGTTTTTAGCATAACATATCTTGTAGGATATGCATTAACCAATAGTCATCACAAAGATTATTGACTATAAGAAAAAAGAATACATTGAAATTTACGATGTATTTTCTGATATTGGAAAGATTGAAGAAACAAAGTTTTCTGAAATCCCTCCTATAGAAAACTCATGGGCTATTGATATAGCTAAAGGAAATGACTTATTGGGTCTAAACCAACATTAAGTCATCATAAACGTTTAGGAGAACCTTCTAAAAGAGAACTCCTAGAAACTATGTCTAAAAGAATAGATCAATATTCTGAAAATTTTGAGAAAATGAAAAAAGTTCTTGGAGATGATTAACTCTATAAAAGTTTTCTAGAATATGACACTTCCTGAGATCAAGTCTTTGATTGAAACTTTTATCAGTAAACTAATAGATCTTGAGAAAATATTTGATACTCTTGAAAAGAAAGAACTACCTTTGAATTCTGAGCATCTAGAAATTGTTGCAGGAAAGATTATACAAGAAATTTCTGATAAAATTGACAAAAGCAGTCATCCTTTAGTCAATAATATTGAAAAGGATATATTAAAAACAGTTAGTTTTAAATACTCACCACCAAATCATCTTGTTGGTAATAAGGAATTAGGTTCATCAGAAAATCCAAATGCTTTGACTTGGCCTTTCCAACCTAAAAAATGAGTTTCTAAAAAACTTGAAACTTATTTTTGGAATCATATTCTTGACAACCAAGAAGAAATCAATGGTGTTGATCCAATACAAGAACTTGTTAAATTAATGACTTTTGATGAGTCAGGTATTATACGACGACTTGAAGAAAATCCTTTTCTCAAAACTCTTTTTAATCTTGAAAGTGAAATAGAAAAATGTTTTGTTCAAACTCAAGAAAAGAATTGGGAACTGACAATGAGGCGAAACCAAAGTGAAAAGAAAGCCTAGATCAACCTCTAGGAAATTTTAGAATGAATAGACCTAAAACAGAATATCTTTGAAGCATCTCTTTGCAAGAGATAAAAAGAGGAAAACACAAAAGGTGTTAATGGGCAAAGATAAAACAAAACTCCCGATCAAAAAGGGGGACATATTCTCATACTCGACATCGATTGTGTAACAAAAGAATCAAAGAAGAAATTTGATTGACGCTTGGGCTAGAGATATTAGTCTCCTTATTCAAACAAACCCCCAGGACGCTTATGAAGAACCAAATACTTTTCTTCTACTCATGGAGCATTAAACTCGTAGGTATTGTTCAATCTATGGTAAAAAATACCAATTGGATTATAATAGGAAAAACTTCTAATATGCTTTTTGAAGAAGTCATTAATAGTTTTTATACTATGTTCATTGGTATTAATTTAACTACCAACTTGTTCAAGAAATATTAATCGAGCAAGATATTACACGAATCAAATTAGCAAATATGATCCTTTGTGATATTTGTTTACTTGATGATTTTACTTGTGATTACGAGAAGAATCTTTATAAACTTCCTCGGATGAATATCCATCTTTAGTTAGACAATATATCAAAAACTTCCTATTATAGGAGAAAGAGTTTTACAAGAATTTGAAAAATAAGCAAATTATGTAAAAATGTTCTCGTTAGGCTTTGCGACGATGATGCGCATTGCTAAAAAAGAAATTGCATCAATTTGTGAACTTTCTAGCAAACAAAAAAGTTTAAAACGTTTTAACAAAAAATGTTGTGACAAATTAATTGAAGAAAAATCAAAACTTATGGTCATTTCTACTTCAAACAAAAGTTTTTACAAGAAAAAAATACAAAAAGAGATATAAATGGAAAAAGAAAAAGAAACCATTTAAATCGGAAAATGTTTCAAAAAGAAATTCATTCCTAAAAATGATCCTAAAGATAAGAGTAAATTTTGCTCTAAAGGAAAAAAAAAAAAAACGATGTTGGATTTGCAATGAGCAAGGATACTATGCCAATGAATGTCCCAATAGAAGGGATTATCCTAATAAGGTGAAACTTCTATACGAAATTCTTGAATCATTTCTAGAATTTGAACTACGAAGAATTCTTCGATGAAGAATCAAAAGTTTTCACTTGAAACAATCATTGAATCGATGGAGATAATTGGAGGATTCATCACAATCTTGATTGAAGAAATTCCTTGGGAAAACCTAGATTCGATTTGGAATAAAATCGTATGGGAACCGTACAAATCCAAATAAAGATCTATATTAAAGGTCACTTAAATTTTCGGATATAAGCTAATCAATTTGCATTGTTATGTAGATACAGTGCTAGCCTATGCATAGCCAGTAAATATGTTATTCCTGAAGAACATTGGGAACAAGCACCATACCCTATAAAGGTAAAAGTTGCAAATGGTGAAACAATTCTAATTAATAAAGTCTGTAAAGACATAAAAATTAGAATTGCAGGGGAAATATTTCATATCCCAACCATTTTTATCAACAAGAATCTGGTATTGATCTTATTCTTGAAAAAATTTACAATTATATGAACCTTTCATACAATTCACGATAGAATAAGCTTTACCCTTGAAAATGAGCCAATTATCATTGCAAAAGTAAAGAAAGCTTTCTCAATTGGTAAACCTGGTTTTCTTGAGTTTATGAAAAAGAATTCGAAAACTCAAAAACCCGAAGCTATTAATATTACTCCCAAAAAAATAGAAGAAATCTACATTTTCAGAATGGGGGAGATGGTATTATAGAAGAAAAAGTTTTCAATTTTAATTTACAAAAATTCAGTATTATTGAACAATTGCTTGACAAAGTTTGTTAAAAAATCTATATACCCTATTAAGTCTAAACAATGGATGAGAGCATCTATAAAACTCTTAGATCCTAAGAAAATAGTCAGGGTGAAGCCCATGATCTATAGTCCTAAGGATAAAGAGGAATTTACTAAACAGATAAGTGAACTCTTAAAGTTAAAACTTATCACACCAAGCAAATCTCCTCATATGTCTCCGAACTTTTCTTAGTTGAAAACGAGGCAGAAAAAAGAGAATGGTGGTCAACTATAGAGCAATCAATGCTTTACTATAGAGATAGCCACAACCTTCCTAACAAAGATGAACTATTAACCCTCATCCGAGGAAAAAGATATTTAGTTCATTTGATTGTAAGTCCGGATTTTGGCAATTCTTTGTTAGATGAAGATTCTAACCATTAACAACTTTTACTTGTCCGGATGGACTTTTCGGTGGAACGTTGTTCCATTTGGTTTAAAACAAGCACCAACAATCTTTCAAAGACATATGCAAAATGCATTACGGTTTTGAAAAATTTTGTTGTGTTTATGTAGATGATATCCTGGTTTTCAAAGATAAATGCAAACGAGCATTTTAAGCATGTTGCTACTATATTAAAAGAATACAACAATTAGGGATCATTCTTAGAAAGCTCTATTGATTAAAACAAAAATTAATTTCTCGAGGATTAGAAATTGAAGAAGGAACACATTCTCCTCAAAACCATATTTTAGAACATTTGCATAAATTTCCAAATCATTTACAGGACAAGAAGTAACTTCAGAGATTCTTAGGAGTTTTAACTTATGCCGAAAGTTATATTCCTAGATTGGCTGAAATCAGAAAGCCTTTACAGGCAAAACTGAAAAATGATCATATCTGGAATTGGACTAATTTTGATACTGATTATATTGGAAAGATTTAAAAAAATTAACACAATTTCCTAAATTGTATCATCATAATCCTGAAGATCAATTGATCATTGAAACAGACGCCTCAGATTCCTTTTGGGGAGGAGTTTTAAAAGCTAAAGTACAAAATACTTTAGAAGAAAAAATTTGCAGGTACACTTCTGGTAGCTTTAAAGCGGATAGTTAAATTACCATAGCAATGAAAAGGAGTATTTATCGGTTTGAGAGTCATTAAAAATTCTCAAAGATATTTAACTCGATCAAGTTTATTGTTCAGACGACAATAAAAATTTTACTTATTTCTTGATATTAAAATAACAGTGATTATAAACAAGGAAGACTTGTTAGATGGCAAATATGGTTTTCGTTATGAATTTGATGTGGAACACATTCTTTGAAATAAAAATGTTCTTGCGATTGTTTAACCCGTGAATTTGTTACATGATTGCGAACAATTCCGCTAGAGGAAATAAATTAGGGCCTAAAAACCCAGAACTAATTGTTCTTATCAAGATTCTACTTGACTATTCAAAATAATAGCGGATGGATGAAATCAAGCGGCTTCGTCTCAAGAAAAAGGTTCTTGAAACCGAATTACAATTTATATGTGCAAAACCGGAACTACTTGAATCATCACTGAGCGAAACAAAAGGGTAATTTTGAACCTCAACGTAGTAATACCGCAAATCATGAATCTAGTCCGAACTACAGTCTCCTGGTAAAGACTCAACAAATCCTGTTATCCCTGTTGCTTTGGGAAAAAGCAAAAATGAGGTACAAACCTCGTCAAAGTTGGTTATTCCAACAAAACTAGTTACTCCGGAAGATTTTGTTATTCGGGTTACGACCTAGAACATCTTCCATAGAATTGGGATTCAACACCCAAGTCAAAAATCTAAATCTCATGATTTAGTTTTCTTGAAAGAGAAAGAGGAGATTCCAACTCCAAAATTTTATTATGTGGTATTCAATGGACCTCAACCTGGAATATACACATGTTGGGTGAAAGCCTCAATTTTTATAAAATGATTTAATGTAGTTCATAAAAAATTCAAATCATTTATAGAAGTGTTAAGTTGGTTTTATACCAATGTATTGAGTGCTCTAGAGTAGGATTTTGCATTGTTTTCGGGTATTTTAGTGTCGTTTGAGCCGAGTTTGTGTCATTTGTTGTCGTTCGAGGTTCGAGACCCATCTTTATAGCCGAAATTGAGCAAAAATGGTGAAAAATGTGTTTGGACGATTAAAATCGCATTTTAGAAGTTGAAAAGCGAAAACATATCGAGCAAGACGAGCGCCAAAAGGTCAAAATTGGTACATCAAAGATGACGATGGTGGCGGCTGCGCTTCCAAACAAGGCTACATCGCCCGATCTATGTAGCAAGATCGAGGGGCGACAAAGATCGAGGAAAGGCGCGCTGCAGCGCGTGCCAAAGGCGGTTAGCGGCCAGCGCCAGCGCAAACATCAAGCAAGCAATGATGACATCCATGGGCGCTGCGGCTGTCCTGGGGGTCGCAAATTTGCCGGACCCGATAGCAGAGATATACAAACAGCGCGCACGGACGGACAATGGATGCAAGCACGACGAGCAAAGACGCGGGAAGAGAGTCGCAGCGGCGTCGACGACGGGCTTAACTTGGGCCTTTTATTTTTGGGCCTTATTGATGGATTTTCGAGGGTGTTGAGCTTATAAATACAAGAACGCACGTACAAACAGGGGGCGGGCATTATTTTGAGCACAACGCAAGGCAAGAGACACAGCTAGGGTTCGGGATGACAATTGGAGGAACTTCTCGTGCGGACAAGAGAGAATTCCTTCTCTTTTCTTCTCAATTCTTTCTTTGCTTTTCTTTGTCGATTTCTTGAGATGTATAATTATTTCTTCATGAGTTTTTGTACATCCAATATGAGCTAAACCCATCTTTCTATGGGATTGATGTAACTTACGTTTGAACCTATGTTTCGATTTCGATTTATGACATTCGCATGTTTATTAATATATTTGTGCTATTTGATTTGATTGCATCCCGAATTATCCGATCAATAGTTTAGATTGTTTCGCGTGTTTGATTTGACACTCGAGAGAGGTAATTGAATGCCTGGCCATAGAATAGCACAACCTAGGGTTTCATAGAATCGAGAGGTTTATGAATCTTTTGAAGCCTGTGATAGAATATTCATCGAGCGTATTAGGGTTTAATTTATGATTTTTATAGAGATATCGAAATCGAAATTGGAACCTAGAATCACTTGGCACTCGATAGAGGAATTGATAAACGGTAGGAATATTGACTTAAAGATTAATAACTTGTGAGTAATAAACCGGATTGAAAACATAGGGGATAAGTAGGTAAAATCAACCCTCTAGAATTCATATTTTAAATGTTTGATTAATTATCCGAACCAATTGTTTGCTTATTTTTAGTTTTCTTTTTAGTTTAAAATAATTAATCTCTTTTCGATTTCTAGATACAATTAAGCTATTTTAATTATAGTACTTAGTATAAAATTCGATAACAATCCTGTGGAGATGATAATCCTACTTTCAAAACCTATACTAAAACTTGACACCTTACGTTTGTGGTAAGAATTTCGTGATCAAGTTTTTGCGCTGATGCTGTGATTGTTTTATCCTATTTTAAACTAATACTATTACCACGTAGTCTTAATCCTAATCTAGACTAGTATAGGAATTATAATTTCGTTTTTCTCATTTGACTTTTCTGTTTATGCAAGATTCCAAAGATATTAATTTGCTTTCTTTTGATCCATAGATTGAAAGGACACTTGAGCAATCCGAGCAGAGAATCGAGCAATGGCGTAAGTCGGGAAGATGAGAACACCGAAATTGGTCGTAAATGTGCCACAACAGCTGAGGCACCGTAGAAAGGTAATCCGAGATTACTTCCGACCGTGAACCGAATTACTCCAGAATGTCGCCACCCATAAAGCGAATAATTTCGAATTGAAACCGGGCCTCATAAGCATGGTTCGGCAGAATCGGTTTGGGGAGTCCAGTGGATGATCCGAATACATATCCGGCCACATTCTTGGAAATTTGCGACACAAGCAAGATGAATAGTGTGGACTGATGAGGCCATTAGATTGAGGTTTTTCCGTTTTCACTCCGGGATAAGGCCAGGCAAGAGTTCTGACATTCGCCCGGGAGTATTACAGTAGCCGGATGATCGACTTTCGAAAATTTTTAGCAAAATTCTTCGCTCCCAAAGAAGACACTCCAACTAAAGAGCGAGATAGCCCGGTTCAACAGATTGATTTCAAGCCGTTATACGAAGGTTGGGAGCACTTTAAAGATCTATTGCGAAGATGCTCACAAAGATGGCTATCTGAGACCGGCAGAGGGTTTAATATTTTTACAATGGGTTGAATGGGCATACGAGACGATACTAGATGCGGCATCAAGAGGTACATTGATGGCTAAAACCCCGAGTGAGGCCTTACTTCTACTTGAAGAAATGGCCACAAATAGCTATCAATGGCCCTCTCGAGAGGTCAACACCGGCCGATTGCGGTGTTCTTGAGCTTGATACAATGTCGGCTTTTGCGGCTCAAATCTCGAGTCCGACAAAGCAATTAGTAATCATGAATACCAGCGCACACCACAAGCCGCACTTCCACCCGCACCGTTCACGCAACCGCCACTCACGAGGCCGAGCAAGTCAATTATGTGAATAACCGGGATTTTAATAACCGATATAATTCATTACCAACTCATTATCACCCGGGACTTTGCAATCATAAGAATCTCTCTTTTAGCAACAACGAGGAATGTATTGAATCCACCTCCGGGTTATCCAAACCCATCCAGTTCCAATGCACTCGGAGGTGAAAAGAAGCGATCGCTTGAAGAGATACTCGGCTCATTCATCGGAGAGACCGTGAATCGAATAAATAGGAGTGAGGCGTAGATTGATGGTCCAATACTAAGATGAGCACAATGGAGACGCATATTAGGTCGATCGAGACAAAAATGGGTCGATTAGTGACAAATGTGAATTTATTACGCCAGAGAAGGGAAAGTTCCCAAGTGATACAGAGGTTAATCCGAGAGAGCACCGCAATGCGGCTTATGTGAAAAAGGAAGAAAAATTCACTGCCCCAGAAGAACCACCTATTTATGCGAAACCAAAGGAATCCAAGAAAATGAAGTTGGAAGAGTTTGAAACCTCTGTTTGACAGAGAAATGTAGTGCAATAGTCCGAGTAAACTACATCGAAAAATGAAGGGTTCGGGAGTTTTACTATTCCTTGTACTATTGGAGGAGTTTTCTTTGAGAAACCACTTTGTGATCTTGGGTCCAGTGTGAATCTTATATCTCTTTACGATGTGACGAAGTTTGGGCTCGGGGAGAGTGAAACCGTCCAACATCACTTTGCGTTTCTTGATCGATCCGTCGCTTATCCTTGGGGAATCATTGAGGGCGTGTTGGTAAGAATTAATAATTTTGTTTTTCCTGTGGATTTTGTATTGTTGGACGCGAACGAGGACAAGAAAATACCTATCATCTTTGGGCGACCGTTTTTAGCTACAGCACGGGCTTTGATCGATGTAGAAACGGGGAACCTAACTCTACGGGTAAATTAGGAGAAAGTTGTATTCACCATCCATCCAACCAACAAGCCAAAATTTGAATCAAATGATGGTAAGCAGATGGTTCGGAATATCGTTGAAGACATTGGAGGTTGGGAAGTATCTAAGGGCAATGTGGATAACATGCCTATTGATGCCCCAACTTGAGGATAATCGACATAGTTGGTCAAGACTCAAACTTAGCGCTTCTTTGGAGGCAACCCAAGCCCCTTTTATTTCTTTCTTAGTTTTAATATAATTTAGTAGTTGTTTTTGTTTTTTCTGATTTTTTGTTTTTGCATTTTTAGGAGTAGTAAGTTGCATCACATCCCACCCCTCTTATTTGTGCAAATCCCACATATCTCACTCCATCTTCACAAAGGAGCACTCTAACACCGCACACACCATCTTCATCTCATTCATTCATTATTTGGTAAGTTTGCAACTTCCAAACCCCACCCTATGGTTTTCCTCATCTTGTGATTTTTGGTGTGATTGGATTATAGTAGTGCTAGGATAATTGTTGTTGATTTGTGGATTGTGGATTGGTTGATCATGCTAGACTTAGGCTTGGTATTGAATTTTGGGATTGAATTAAATTATCCATTGCATTTACTATCTTTGCCCAAATTCATGCATATGAGGTGTTTGATTAAATGCCCCAATGACAGTTTCACATTGTTTAGTGCTATCTTGCATATCTACGCTTATCTTTTGACATGACACTATATTTTCCACTTGGGTGCATTATGTAGGTACTCGATTTTTGATTTTTCACCCATAACCGAATTCCTTGGTTCCACAAGTTTTGTTTTCTTGTCTACCTTTGTAGGTTGCAAAGATGCGAAACCAAAAAGGGGTCGGGCCAAGGCGAATGGGAAGAACAAGCCACACCTCGGAGGCATACAACACCCACGAGCGTGTGCACCAGGATGCATTGTGAGCTTATACGAGACACCGCATACACGTAGTAGTACCACATGACTTAAGGAGCCTTCGCTCTTCGGCTACCTAGAAAGTCCTTTTTCCCACATCTCCATTGGGGACAATGTCGTTTTAAGTTTGGGGGTGCAGTCTATTTTTATTCATCAAGTCGAGTCTTGAGTAAAAACAAAACGAAAATAGAGTCTAGAGTCGAGTCGGGTCATTTGTAAAACTGTGAAACTACATGACTAAGTGAATTTGTTGAATATGAGTTGAACGGTCAAGAGAGCATGTGTTTGAACTGTGATTTAATCTTCTTTCCATTAATTCCATCTATGTGCTTAATTCTGTTGATTTATTTGGGGATGGTTTATGCGATTGAGTGTTTCTTTTATGATCCCACCGGATTCTAGAACTTGTCTGATCACTAGTCGAGGCGAAATCCTAGGCGAAGTAACATTGAGGAAGTGATTTAGGCCATCTTTGAACAAGCCAGAGCCTAAAATGCCTACCTTTGTATTATATTTTCTCTAGTGTCCCCTTTGAGCCTTATAAACCTGTTTCTTTGGCAACTAGTCGAATACCCAGAGCCTAAATGTGAAAATCCTAATTACCCATCAATCATACACACATAATATAGAAAAATGTTGAAGTTTGAAGAGGGTATGATGAGAAGGGTATGTGTTTAATTGCATGAAGTTGCCCGAGAAAAGAAAATATGAAACCCCATGTTTGCAAAAGAATAAGTTTGGGGGTTCCAAAAAAAAAAAAATAGAGAAAAAACAATGGGGGATTGAAGGTTCATAAACATTGGGGATGTCAAAAAAGTGAAGGGTAGTTGCTTATTGATAATTCGAAGTGTTAATTGTGTGTTTGGGTGATTTGAGCCACTTAATCCCATATTTTCCTACCTCACCCTAAGCCCACATTACAAACTTTAAAAGTCCTCTTGATCCTTGTGTTACATTAGCCTACATTAGTGGAGATTAGTGTGAAAGACAAGCCTATGGAGTCCGGTGAGCATCTCATCTCTATATTCAAAAAGTGGATCATCTTGAAAACACTTGATTGCGTGAATCTATCTGGATAATGAAAACGGAGTTGGCATGAACATTCCACCTTCATGATCACATTGTGAAAATACATGCTTGATTGATAGTGAAACGAAATTTGACGAATGAGTTTGGTTGTGAAGTTTTGCAGTTAGTCCGTTTGAGTCAGTCGTCTTTAATTTTTTGTTTCCTTCATGTTTGTTGATTTTTAGCGTTTGTAATTGCTTGAGGACAAGCAAACGTCTAAGTTTGGAGGTATTTGTTAAGTTGGTTTTATACCAATGTATTGAGTGCTCTAGACTAGGATTTTACATTGTTTTTCGGGTATTGTAGTATCGTTTGAGTCGAGTTTGTGTCATTTGTTGTCTTTCGAGGTTCGGGATTTATCTTGATAGCCAAAATTGATCAAAAACGGTGAAAAACATGTTTGACGATTAAAATTGCATTCTAGAAGTTGAAAAACGGAAAAATATCGAGCAATAAGAGCGCCCAAAAGCCCCTGCTGTTGCGGCGGGGGTCGAAATCTGATACAAAGAAGATGACGATGGGGCGCCGCAGATGCCCAAAAACAAGGGCTGCAACGCCCGATCTATGTAGCAAAGAATACAGGGGGCGACAAGCGGCGGGGAAGGGGCGCTACGATGCCAGGCCAAGGGGCGCGGCTTCAACCGGCATCAAGCAAGCGGCGAGATGACATTCGATGGCATAATCTGCGGCGCCGACCAGCAAAGAGATATACAAGCAGGTGTCTTTGCACCATGCGAGGCCAAGCACTGCAGCACGATGGACAACAACAGATGCAAGCAACGACGAGCGCACAGCGGGAAGAGAGCTACAACGCGCGGACGACAGCAGGCTAAACTTGGGCCTTTTGACGGATTTTCGAGGTTTTGAGCTTATAAATACAAGAACGCACGTACAAACAGGGGCGGGCATTATTTTGAGCACAACGCAAGGCATGAGACATAGAGCTAGGGTTCGGGACGGCAATTGGAGGCACTTCTCGTCGAACACGAGAGAATTCCTTCTCTTTTCTTCTCAATTCTTTCTTTGCTTTTCTTTGTCGATTTCTTGAGATGTATAATTATTTCTTCATGAGTTTTTGTACATCCAATATGAGCTAAACCCATCTTTCTAGGGGATTGATGTAACATACGTTTGAAACTATGTTTTGATTTCGATTTATGACATTCGTATGTTTATTAATCTATTTGTGCTATTTGATTTGACTGCATCTGAATTATCTAATCAATAGTTTAGATTGTTTGGCGTGTTTGATTTGACACTCGAGAGAGGCAATTGAATGCCTGGCTGTAGAATAGCACAACCTAGGGTTTCATAGAATCGAGAGGTTTATGAATCTTTTGTAGCCTATGATAGAATATTCATTGAGCGTATTAGGTTTAATTTATGATTTTTATAGAGATATCGAAATCAGAAATTGGAACCTAGAATCACTTGGCACTCGATAGAGGAAGTGATAAACGGTAGGAATATTGACTTATAGATTAATAACTTGTGAGTAATAAACTGGATTGAAAACATAGGGGATAACTAGGTGAAATCAACCCTCTAGAATTCATATTTTAAGTGTTTGATTAATTGTCTGAACCAATTGTTTGCTTATTTTTAGTTTTCTTTTTAGTTTAAAACAATTCATCTCTTTTCGATTTCTAGATAGATTTAGCTATTTTAATTATAGTACTTAGTACAAAATTCGATAACAATCCCTGTGGAGACGATAACCCTACTTTCAAAACATATACTAAAACTTGACACTGTCGCTTTGCGGTAAGAATATAGCGATCAAGAAGCAAGAAATGAAGCTAATTGCTTTACCAATGCTACTGGTACAACACCATTAGAACTCATTTCTGAGAAAGATACTCTTAAGCCAAAAACATTTTCCGATGTGCTTAAAAGATCTCCAGAAGAAATGAAAACCTTGGGAAGAATTCATTCATTTCCTGAGAAGGTCAATTTTGAAACTAAAAACAAAGTTGAAATTAATCTCACAAATCGAGATTTTATTGAAATCTTTGCAAAAGCTCATACAACAGGTACAAAATCCTTGCTCGAAGAAAGATTTTTTACCATAGACAAAAAAGATATCAGTTATTTCAACTTCATAGAAGGAGCTGATCCAGAACTAGTTTACAAGGCCTTTAATTGTGGACTAGTCAAAAATATTTATCCATCAAAAATTTTGTTAGAGGTTAAAGAATTCCCTGAAGAATTCATGAAAGCCATCAAGATTTTCAGAACAAAGGTCCTAAAACAAGCAGATCGAAACATCTTTATAAGTATCTCAAGTACAATCTGCGATTGGGATGAAGAAGACCAATTTATGAGTCCTTATCATTATATCGAAATAGTTATAGCTAGGGAACAAGCAAGTTATCATCCTTCCGAACAGATGGAAACAACAGTCTTTGTGCAAAGACAGGACCTCATTCCTCTTCGTATTCGAGGATTAGAAAAAGTAATTACCAAGTTACTAAAAATAATTGATGAAAGTAACATCAAGGTTAATTATTGTCAAGAAAAGGTAATCATGACTTCTTGGTCGCCTAAAACACTGAAAAGGATATTGAAGAAATCCTCCGGTTTGAAGAAAAATTTAACAAAGGACAACTTCACATGGGCAATGGGACCCTTACTTCTGTGTGCCATCTACTTCGCAGAAAACTCCAAGAAAGCCATGAATGCAATTATTGCAAGCATGAAAAAGAAAAAGGAGATAATGACGGACAAACAGCTAGCACCAATTCAGGAGTCACTAGCTCAACTGAAGACAACGCCATGTGATCATCTACTTTAAAACAGCTCACACTCCACCAGGTGGGCCAATAAAGAATAAAAATCGTCATGGATGACGTAAAATGTAAATTATTGAAGGATCCTTGCATCTATAAAGGGGTCTTCATTTCTCTTTAGAAGGGCATCAAGTTGAACACACAGAATACACCATTCCTTGTATCTTTAGAATGAATAGCTAAAATAGCCTTCCTCGGCACATAGAAATTCAGGAACTTCTCATTCGGAGAAGAACTCTTGTATCCTTGTAATATATTTCTTTGAATAAAAGTTTGTTTTCATCTACCAAATGTCCACTTTATTTCTGCAAATACATCTGAATAGTCCAAATTTAGGGAAAGTAGCACAGGCAGGAGGCCGCCACGAATAGTACCACCTCGGATTGATGAAAAAAGCGAGAAGGATTAAAGAGACAAAAGGAGCATTGAAAAAACAGAGACGAAAAAGAAGAAATTTAATCAAGGTACAAGATGTTCTAATCTGAGAAAATTACCTATAATTATCTGCTGCTCTATTTTTAAATTGATAAACAAATTTTTTTTACAAATTTAATTCTTATGCAATTTGCCAATAGTAATTTTTTTTCTTTGAATAGCAAAAAGAAATACCATGGGCACTGCCCGACGGTTAGGATCGAACTACCCTTATATATAATTGCATGAACGAAATAATTGCGTATAATTATTGAATATAAATAGTTAATGGGAATCAAATAATAGTCCAAAGAGTTAACACTCTCATGTCGAGACCGGATGTCTTGAATTCGATTCTCGACACTCCCTAGCTCCTTTCCAGGATATGTACTAATATATATATATATATATATGGATTTTTCTCTAGCCACTATGGATAGTAGAACATCTTTTCTACCCAATTTTATAAAAAATCAACTTTTCTACCCACAATGACTAAAATACCCTTACTAATGGGCTGGAGACTGACGAGTACGATCGTGCCAAAAAGGACGGGTACGATCGTACCCACGAAATATTAAGAGATAGATGCGATCGTGCCCGAAAAAGTAGGTATGATCGTACCCTCAAATATTAAGAGATGGGTACGATCGCCAAAAGACGGGTATGATCGTTCCCAAAAATATTAAGGTGTGGACACGATCGTACCCACTGAAATATAAAGGGATGGATGCGATCGTACCCCTTGAAATAATAAGAGACGGGTATGATCATATCCCATAAAGTATTAAGAGATGGGTGCGATCGTGCCCTTTGAAATATAAAGGGATGGGCACGAGCATGCCCTTGATTCTTGTGAACACTTGGGTTGTGGATTTTGTGTTTGAACACATGTTGTGGATTTTTGTGTTGATTCTTGTTGTTGTTGTGTGTATGTCGATTCTTGTTCTTGTGGGTGTGGTGTTTATGTTGCGGGTATTGTTGTAAATTATGAAGTTTTGCGTGAATGAAGGGGTTGACTTGTGATTTCTTTCGATTTTGCTATTGTGATCTATATGGCACGATCGTGCCTTGTTGAAATTCATGGTGGCACGATCGTGCCTGTATATTCATGAGCATGATCGTGCCATGTATATGAGCCCGGTTATGCCACATTAAACTTTGCGATTTTTTTAGTTCTGAAAACTAAGCAAATTTTCCTTCTTTATACATAAATATTTGCGAAAAGTAATACATTACTTTGGTTCAAAATGACTTACACCCTTCTTCCAATCGTTTCTTATATCTTTAAAATCAAAAAACTAAGGTTGTAGCTAAATTATAATTTGTGGAAGGAAAAAAAAAGGAAGAAGAAGAGAGAAAAAGAGAAAAATAACTAAGGGAGGGAATTTGTTTTACTTGAAACCAAGAAAGAGAAATAGTTAAGGGCATTTTTGACTTTTCATTATAAAAATGGGTAGAAAAATTATTTTTATGAAAGTTGGTTAATAAAGTGTTTTGTTAAACCCAAATGAGTAAAACAAATCATTCTCTCTCTCTCTAAGGTCGAGTTATATGAGACCACCTCATAGGGTGAGTCTATAGGGACCAATCTTAGCCATATATCTAGTTTTTTCAAGGTTTGCGATTTAAGAGGTAAAATTACAAATTACAATCTAGTTAATTAAACACAGGGGTAAATTAGCCATCCTCCAAAATAGTTCAATATTCACGATATTCAACAATATTCACGAGATTCACGCAATCTTTCCAAATCTCAAAGCAAAATCAATGTAACAATTCTCCTCCTCCTTCTTCAATTGCTCTACTTGTGAGAAATCATTAATCTTTCTTCTTCAACGCATTACAGTGGGTGTAAAAACAAATGCTGCATTCCTAGAACTCAACTACCATTTGAAGGTTGCTTATGAAGATGAAATTTGCTGCTTGTATAGATGTGTCATGTGGTTTTAGATATATTAATTACATATGCAAGTCATGAGCAACAAATCTATACTACATAAGCAACAAATATACACTATGTATGCACCATACATATATTAATTATAAAAGCAAGTCATAAGCAACAACCCCATACTACATAACCAACAAGCCTATAATACATAAGCAAATCGAATATACACTACATCCGCACAATAATTATATTAACTACATAAGCAAGTAATAAGCAACAAACCCATACTATATAAGCAACAAGCCTATACATCATAAGCAACAAATATACATGCACCACAAATACATTAACTATATAAGCAATTCATAAGTAACAAACTTATACTGTATAAGCAACGAATATACACTACATATGAACACAAATACATTAACTACACAAGCAAGTAATAAGCAACAATCCTATACTACATAAGCAACAAATATACACTACATATGCAACATAGATATGATTAAAATACACATGCAATATGGTTATACTATATATGCAATATGATTATATTACATAAGCAGTTAACAACAGAATATGCTTGAGAGAAAAAATGAGAATATGAGAGATATGGGTTACTCAAAAATTGAAAGCGCGTGTCGCGTGAAAGGGGTAAACAAATTGAACATGATTGAGATCTCATCAAATCTCAATAACTAATTCTATATTGTAAAATGACCACCCTATCCTTCTTAGTTGTTGAAATAAAAAAATAAATATAAAACCCCCTAAAAATGTGGATCACTCAATAATGTTAATCTATGGTTAGGATTGGTCCTATGGACTCACCCCGAATGGGAGGACCCATTTGATCAATATCATATATATATATATATAGGTGAGTCCATATGATTTAAATAAATACGTGAAACCAAATCTAGAGCGTTGGTCTCTTTTTTTTAATGATGCATATTTAACTAATTTTTATTTTCATTTTTACTTAATTTAATATTGTGGAGGGTATATAGGTAATTTATTTGCATATCAGTCAAAAGTGAGAGTTATATTTTACAATGTCTTTTCATGTTCCAAGATTTCTTGGATTTTTTTGAGTCGTATCTTTTAGTATGTCTCTTCCTGTAAAATTTTATTCCCCTGCCATCCAATTTTTTTTCGACGAATTGATGTGGATTTTTTTTTCCGTTGAGAAAACAATTCGTTGAGAAAGGGTTTAAGATTCTTCCATTCTTCATCTTTGCTTTTGAATTTTTAGCTTTCGTTAGTGGTAGAGTTGGGCGATCTAGATAAGGGTTTTGGGGACGAAGGTTGTTGGGAGACGACATCAATTTTGAAATTTAAATCGCGTGGAAGGCGAAGAGTTAGGTATGTTCTTCGTGAATCACTTTTTAGTTTATTTTTTTTGAATTTGGGTGGATTGCTTTTGCTAAAAATCGAACAATTTGTTTTGAGTCATTTTTCTGATTTGTTTCTACATGCATGTATGGTTGCTTACATTTTAGAAATTTATTGCTTATTTAGACATATAATGTTGATAGAATTTTCAACCGTGTTTGATTTTAGTGTATGTCCTCTATGTAGGTCTGTTTTTTTTTGTTAGATGTTACGCTTATTAATGACAAATATATTGCTTATATGGTGCAACTGTGTGTTTTAGATGATTCATTTAGCTTTGCCTAGTTTAGATCGATAAATGTATCGAGTTGGTTATGTTGCTCACATAAATTGCTTAAGTTGGATAGGTAAATATATATCTGCTTAGGTGGTACAAATGTGGACGAGATTGTATTTTCTTTCCTCCGTGTAATTCTTTTGTTTTTGTCAAATGATTTGCTTATTCTGAGACAAATGTATTGCTTATATTGGCTGAAAATGTTGGTCGGGTGATACAAATATGTGTGATTTTAGTGTATGTGCTCGGTCGGTTGTGTCGACTTTTTAATGTTAAATGTTTTGCTTATTAAGATAAATATATTGCTTATGTAGCTAGAAAATATTGCTTATATGGTGCAACTGTGTTGTTTTAGATGATCCATGTGGCTTTGCACCTTTGCCTAGTTTGTATAGATAAATGTATATGCGTTTCTTGTGCTGCTCTTATAAATTCTTATGTGGATAGATAAATGTTGCTAATGTTTGCTTATAAATTGCCTATGTGTAGTTACTTTTGCTTTATATTGCTAATGTTTTGCTTGTGTATGCCAAATATATTATTTATGTAAGCCGAAAATGTTGCTTGAGGACAAATATATTGCAATCATGTAGGCATAAATTATATTGGATGAACCATATATTGCAAACATGCAGGAAAAAATAATTTCACTTATCTATTGTATTGAATTTATATCTTGCTATTTCATTTATTTTTAATTAAATTATAAATTTTAGTTATGTAATAAAACTTAATTGAAACTTAATTGTTGGAGAAACAAAATATGGAACTAAATATTTTAGTTATTTTATGGTATTTTTGTCCATCGATATATCCTTTACTAGTTTAGAGGGTATTTAAATATTTTAATAGTAGTGGGAATTGTTTGAACTTAATTTTACCCCAAAAATTATAAACTCATATTAACATTTGAGAAAATTCCATATTATAAGATACTTTTTATATCAATGCTCAATTTCATCCGTAATATTTAACAATACAATCAAAACTATCAAATTAAACTCAAACAATAGCACAATGTTCTCATATCAACACTGTGTATTTATTTCAAACTCTAAAAAAAGAAAAGTAATTCTCATTTCTCAGTTTTACTTGAAAAAAATAAATAGTTACATTTATTAGGTAGAAGGCCGAGAATCATTTCTTCTTTTTGACGTTTACGGACACTCCCTGTGACCATATAATTTCTTCAGCAGAAGGTTCTGTCTCATCATATGATGAAAATGAGGAGGAAAATTCTAACACAGGCAGAGTATTAGGAACAAACAGGACTGGTTTTGGAGGAATTTGTATAGACTGTAATCTTCCTTCTAACATCTCCACAACCTTAGAAATCGAAGGCCTATTCGATGGATTTGTCTGAATGCACCAAAATCCTACCAAAAATATTTTTCTCGCATTTTCTTCTTCTTCCTCTTCAATCACAAAACCATCTAATCTCCCAGTAACATCACCAATTACATGCCCGTAAATTTTGTCCGAAAAATAATTCTCACTACTCGACCCGAACATCGTTTCCGTTCCATTGACAAATTTATTTGCTCCATCCATTTCAAGAACCATCATTCCGTAGCTATAAACATCCAATTTATGCAAAACTACTCCGAAATTTCTAGAAAACATCTTTGGAGCAATGTACCCGATTGTGCCACTCATACCAATCACTGACAATAAACTCTGTTTCTTCTTGCACAATTTAGCAAGACCAAAATCTGAAATCTTGGATAAAAGTCTTCGTCTAGAAGAATGTTACGAGGTTTGATGTCGAAATGAACAATCCTAGTGTTACAACCCGTGTGCAGATATTCTAAACCTTTGGCAACACCGACTGCAATCTCGTACAATCTATCCAAATCAAGTTCTTCTGATCCTATGAACTTGTCCAAAGATTTATTCGGCATATATTTGTAAGGGAAAATCTTTTAAGTACCCACTATGGATAGTGAGTACTCTTTTCTACCCACCAATATAACACAACTTTTTTCTACCCAAATTGACAAAACTGCCCCTCTTTTAAGTTGGTGGCTTTTGAATTTTGAAATTGAATTCATGTATACCCCGTTAAAATCGTATCAAAACCATATGTATTCCATAACACACACACACACTCCAAGACAAAATAATACAAACGTTAAAAGGCAAAAGTAATAAAAGGCAAAAGCAAGAAGTAAAAAAGAAGCAAAATCCTAAACCAAATCGTGCTTAATATCGTGCAAGTAAAAAACTAAAAGCTCCATGGATTCACACCAACCGTCGTCCGCCTCCACCCGCTGCCATTGCCACCACCGAAACGCCCGACGCACCTTCCTCCTCCTCCGCTCGCATAGAGGTTAGGGTTTCATTCTCAAATCTATGTTAGTTCAAAATATATATAGTAGTTGATTTTTAGTTCGAAATATATGTTGGATTTCAAAGATTAGTATGTTAGTTGTTGGTTGATAATGAGAATTGGTGTCTTGGTTAGTATATTCGAAAATGAGTTTGCATTATTACTTGATAATGGTGTTTTGGTTCGAAAATTGGTTTGCAATTATCCTGTTAATGTGGTACGATATGTCGAAGAATATGATGAGGCACGATTAGGGTTTGAGCATGATATGCGGCACGATATGTGGCACATATCGTGCCTATATTGTGCCGTAGGCTATTTATTGGCACGATTTAGCTTATATTGTGTCTATTAGGAAATTTATCTTGTAGATTTTGATGATACCTATTAAACTTAAACTAGGAAGTTGGGACCCCATTTTCATTTGTATTGTAATAGTTAGGGCTGAGATAGCTGAGTTAAGTCAGCTATGCCAAGGAATACAAGAAGTCAACTAAAGACTAATTTGAAGACTCCACTCAAAATCAAATTGTGAGTATGGCCAAAAAGAAGATCAAAACTCGATCAAAGGAGTATCACCGTGGGAACAAGCGTGAGAAGAGTCGGTCAAGTCAACTAAAGAAAGCTAAGTCTCAAGTTGAAGTGACAACAGTCATCCAACGACCGGAAGATGACTCAAGTCACCCGTGGTAAAGACATCGATCTAGTCAAGACAATGACTTAGATCCATTGAGAAAAGTCAAGAATGTTACTCGAGAATAGTAACATGCGAGTTGTGAGTAAAGTAAAGTGTTAGTCCTTGGATTTTGTGCAAAAGGAATAAACCAATGGGATGCATTGCACCGTGTCGAAGTCTGAAATGTTGCAAGACATTTAATATGAGGAAATGTCAACATCAAGGATCGACAAGACAAGACAAGCGAACACAAGGTGACTTTTGATATAAGTCTATCTCTTCAACGGGCAAAATTTCAAAAGTGCACTAAAGAAGGCTGAAATTTCTTGAGAAAAGGTTACCAACCACGAACAAGCAAGCAACATTCAATCAATTAACCTGAAATATTCTCAAGTACATTCAAGCAAATCATGAAGCACGAAACTTGAAGGAACCGATCCAACACAAGTTTGTGAAGGAAAGACAACTTCAAATCATTGAAGAAGAAACTTTTGAAGAATCAAAAATGGTCTACTTTCCAAGGAGGATTGTAGGAAGGTTCAAGGTTGAACCAAATCAAGTTATTGGAGGGCTTCATGATCAAATCCAAGAGCTTGAGAAGTGAGTTGAAGTAGCAAGACAAATTCCCCGTGAAGAAGAAGTTTCTAGTCGCAAGAGAAAGCCAACCGTATGACCAAAGGCGTCATCTCTCTGACTGTCACCACATTGTAAACGATCTGTTACATAGTGGATTCCTCCGGGGTTGGAGAAGATAGGATTAGAAGAATTATCCCATCTTCAAACCTCTATAAAAATCATTTGTGTCATTTATTTTTCAAAGATATTTACATTTCTCGCACACTTATTTCATATATCTTTGATAAAACTCATATTTGCTATCCAACCGATTAATAACCAAGTGATGAAAATCAAGTGTTAAAAAAACTTAAATCAAATCAAGGGTGTTAGGTCTTCCATTGATAAAACCAATACAACCAAGTTAAAGTTTAGGTTAAACAACCGAGTTATTCTATCACAAATCTATCGAGTCCGTGAGTTGCTAACTCAAATGAATAACCTACTTAGTTGTCCCTCAAGGACAAAGCTATTTGAGTTAACTCTTTATATTTCTAGAAGGACTAAAATTGAGAAGTTGGTAAGGTTTATTCAACCCCCTCTAAACCTTACTCACATTCCTTGGGACCTACAAGTGGTATCGGAGCGGTTGGTTTATTGAGCCTTTCACACCCAGTTCTTGAACTAGATCTCTATCTTTTCAAAAAGGTTTTAAACACTTGTATTTCCAAAATCTTTCATTTAAGCAAAGTTATTATCATGGAAGCAAATTTGACACGCATTTCTATGTTCATTGTTGAAGAATTTGATGATTGGAAAATTTGTATGCGAGGCTCATCTATCTGCTCTACACGATGAAATGTGTCTTGTGATAGAGGATGGGCCACGCAAATATCAAAAGTGAACACGATCGCAATAAGAGCATTGCGGTGAAGGAGAAGAAAAAGCTTTCTTTGAAGACCAACCATGGTTGAAAAACCAAGGACTCGAGTGGACAAATGAAGATAGGAAGAGATACAACTTGGACAATGTGGCCAAGGACATACTCTACAAGATATTGGACAAAGCAATGTTCAATAAAGTCAAATCTTGCAAATCTGGAAAAAAATGGAATAAACTGACTTTAACTTGTGAATGATCGAACAAATTAAAGAAAATAAATTGTCTGTTCTTTGTTCAAAAATTTGAAAATTTCAAAATGCTTGCGAGTGAAACCATAGATCACCGGATGCCGTTCATTTGAAATCACAAATGAGCTTTTAGCTCTTGGGAAAGAATATACACAAAAGGAAATGTGTATAAGAACTTAAGGAACCTCCCAACTGAATGGGAAATGAAGACTATGACCACTGAGACATTCCATGGACCTCTCAAGAACATCTAACCATGAGTTATTCTTAGACCTCAAAGCCTATGAGTTTGAGCCGAGTAGAAAAGAGCAAAAGGAGACAATTGTACCTAAGGGTGGCAATGAGTGACACGACATGATAGCATGACATGACCACGACACGATTACAAACACGATTATAGAGACAAAAAGCACGATAAAGCACGACGATATGACACGATCACGATAGCACGATAGGAACACAAATTAAAAATTAATTTAAAATTATAATTAATGTTATAATAAAGATCAAATAAAATAGATAACACAAAAACACGATAGTGTGAGACGAACACAACATACAATAACACGATTTGCCACCCCTAGTTGTACCCAAGACAAACAGACCGATAGTCAAGGATGGAAAGAGAGAGCCAACCCACTAAGCCATAGGCGAGGAGGAGATTGCCCTAATGGTAAAAAGATTCAACATGTTCTTCAATAAGAACTCTAAAAGAAACAAGGAGAAACCTCCGGGAGATATTCTCCCTCTAAGTCAAGGAAGATAGGCCACCCAAGAGAGCTTGAACATCAAAGGGTTGAATATCAAAGAGTTGATAACCCAAGAAACGAAAAAAGCTGATCAAAGAGTTGAGAACTTGTGTTGAAACTGCAGACAACCAGGATATTTTGCGATTGATTGTTCCTATCCACGATCAACAAATATAGGAATGAAGAAGAAAGAAAATTATTGAGAGAAAAGAAGACAGAAAAGAAGAAAGCCACGTTGATCACGAGATAGCCAAGTCTAAAGAAACAAAGAGACTCGAGAGAGTAGTGGCGACTACTCAAGGGACTCGAAGAAGAGGATATGATCCGCATTATAACTAAAGAACAAGATCAACCAGATCAAGAAGATAAGGTACACTCTAACTCATCTCCTTCAGACTCAAGTGATTGTGATTGTGATACACACACTTCACCACCCACTGATCTTTATGATTCATTAGGCAAAATGAGGAAAGATGTTGAGCACATCAAATCCTCACACACAATTCTAAATGAGGAAAACAGTCAGCTTAAAAGCTAAAACTCACAGCTGACTAGAGAGCTGAGTACTGAGTCACATAGGCGATGAGAACACAAAGTCAAGGCCGAGAATGCCAAGATCATAGAAGAGAGTTAGCCGCTATAGAAAAGAGGAAAAAGATCTAAAAACGTGATTGCCTCATTTACAAAGACATCCAAATCATTGGATGATCTTATCATGAGTCAAAAGAATGTGGAGATAAGACAGTCATAGGATTTAAATCCTTTGTGCATGGTCAAACTCCAAGAGTGATTTTGGAAAGAGGATCTTCAAGCAATGATGCTTCTAAAAATCCAAAACACCAATGTTTCACTCACATTAACTCCAAAGCATAATCACAAACAAACGGCCTTGGATATAAAGGGAAAGGAAAACAACTTGATTGAGTATCTTTGAGAGGATAGTGAGAAGAAATCCAGCCAAGTTCCTCAGCAAACTCCAAACAGAAAATACTATGTGAAAAGCAAACAGAGCTACCAAAACCCCGGAAGTTTCATCGAGAAACACACATGATGGGAATGGTAGAAACTATCCAAACTATGCTGATTTGAATAATGTGAAACATCAGCAAAGACCTATGTTATACAAGCCTAGATGGAAAAGACCTAAAACTCAGCAAAGGTCATTCCAAAGGCAAAAGAGCTATATCAGCACACAAATGCACCCAAGCACTACACTCAGAATTATCACAATTATCCCAAGAATGCAATTGCTAAAACAAACACACAAGCATACAAACAAAATAGACAGCTGTATGAACCTAAAACCCCCCAAGCAATTTGCTAATGTGCACTATGATTATGGCACTGATAGATGGCAACCTCTTAGAGTCAAGTTCTTTGGCTATAGGTAGGTTGGATCATCTTATAGCACTAACCCCTCAGGACCCAGGCAAGTATGGGTACCTAAAAACTAATTTTCTTGATTGCAGGTTCAGAAACAGCTGAGTGCCAAGGAACATGTTACATGGATAGTGGTTGTTCCAGACATATCATAGGAAACAAGAAAAACCTATCAAGATTCAAGGAGATTAGAGGTGCAAAAGTCATATTTGGAGGAAATGAAGCTTTGGGAAATCAAAGGCACAATCCATCAAGTAGAATGCATTAGAAATCACGGATGTTGCATATGTTGAAGGCCTCAACTTCAACTCCTTAAGCATTAGCCAACTCGTGACAAGGTCTACAATATTGGATTCAATATGGGAGTGTGCGGATCAAAGATACTGAATCAAATGAAATAGTGTTGCCAGGATCAAGACAGAAGAATATGTATGTGGTAGATTGGTCTCTTTTGCTACACCAATCACTTGTCTGCTAGCAAAGAGCCGGTGAATCAAGTTGGATGTGGCACAAGAAGCCGAGTCACCTCGAACTTCAAGACAATCAACAAGCTTGTAAGGAGTCATCTTGTAGAAGGATTGTCGGACTCGATTGTACAAGAAGGAAAACGTATGTGACGCATGCCGGATAGGAAAGCAAATAAAATCCTCATTCAAGGACAAGTCAAGTCCTTCAACAAGGATATTACATCTATTGCATATGGATCTATATGGTCCATTGAACCAACCAAAGATAAGTGGAAAGAAATACACATTGGTGGTGGTAGATGACTATTCAAGTTATACATGGACAATCTTCATGTGTAAAAAGAAGGAAACCTTGCAAAAGCTACCTCGGTGATGAAAAGAGTTTAAAATGAAAAGAGGCAAACCATTATAAAGATAAGGTCCGGCGGAACCGAGTTTGCCAATGGGATAATAACTCGATCTTGTTAGTCAAGCCGCAGGACCATGTTAAGTGAAGCTAGATTGCCTAAGAGATTTTGGGCTAAAGCCATTAACACAACATGATATACTCAAAATAGATGCATGATCAACATGCAATTAACCAAGACTCCTATGAGATTTGGACGGGGGAGAAAGCCAAATATTGGATACTTGAGAATATTTGGATGTAAATGCTTCATCCATAACAATGGCAAAGCTAATTTGAAGGCTTTTGATGCTATAGGCGATGAAGGTATCTTTTTGGGATACTCACTGAGAGCAACGCCCATAGAGTGCTTGAATAAGAGGACTATGGCCACGAAAAAGTCTATCCATGTGGTTTTTGATGAACCTAATGTAAATGGAGAAGACATTGAAGAGCTAGGCGATAAGTCGAATCAACCAACTATACGAGAAGAGTCCTTATATTAAAGTCAAGTAAGAGCAAGCAACCAAGATGAATATGAGATAGCTGAATCTCAAAGACAATTGGAAAGTCTACAAACTGTTGAATGAAGATAAAAGAGATGTTCAAGATAACTTAGTCAAAGATGAATCCAGCAGACTTACTTCAACCCGATGTGAGATGGGCCGAGAGGCCATCCACCCGAGTTAATCATTGGAGATGTTAGAGATGGCATAAGAACCAGATCCAGAGCATATCATGAAGAAATGTTCACTTGTTTTATTTCCCAAATAGAGTCTAAAGATGTGTCTCAAGCATTGGATGACACACAGTGGATTCAAGCTATGCAAGAAGAGTTGAATCAGTTTGAACGGAACAAAGTATGGGAATTAGTGCATAGACCAACCCATCAAAATGTTATGGGTACAAAATGGGTCTTCAGAAACAAGATGAATGAAGAAGGATCTGTTGTAAGATATAAAGCAAGATTGGTAGCCAAAGGGTATTGCCAAGAAGAGGGTATAGATTTTGATGAAACCTTTGCTCTGTTGCAAGATTGGAAGCAATAAGAATGTTTCTTGCTTATGCTTGCACATAAGAACTTCACTGTATATCAAATGGATATGAAAGAGTGCTTTTCTAAATGGACATTAGAGGAAGAAGTCTATGTTGAACAAGCTCTAGGTTTTGAGCGAAAAAACTATTGGAGATAAGGTGTACAAGCTCAAGAAAGCATTATATGGATTGAAACAAGCACCAAGAGCATGGTATGATACATTGTCTCAATTAATAATTGACAATGGATTCACCAAAGTCAAAGTTAATGAGAACACTCTTGAGAATTCAAGATGGAGAGAGTATCTTTGCTTGTTCATATATATATGGATGACATCATTTTGGATCCACAAACAAAGAGTGTGTGATAAGTTCTCAAACCTCATGCAAGGTAAATTTGAGATGAGCATGATGGGAGAGTTGACTTTCTTCCTAGGACTTCAAGTTAAGCAATTGAAGGATGGAACCTTCATAAGTCAAACAAAATACACCAACATTTAATGAAGAAATTTGGTATGTAAGAGAAGTCTTCGTGAAAATACCAATGAACACATCAATGAAGAGGACATGGATGCAGGATGGCAAGGTCAGATCAAACAAGATATGGAGCACTCATTGGATCATTGCTCTATCTAACAAAGTAGGCGGACATCACCTTTGCATTAGGTGTATGTGCAAGATTTCAATCTGCACCAAAGGAGAGCCATATGACCGTAGCTAAGAGAATCCTAAGATGTTTTAAGGGATGCCAGGAAGTTGGCTTATGGTATCTAAAGGAAGGTGGATTCAAACTTATTGGTTACTCGGACTCGGACTATGATGGATGTATAGTTGACAGAAAAGTACTTGCAGTACATGTCAAATGCTTGAAATAGATTGGTTTCCTAGTTTAGCAAGAAGCAAAACTCAATAGCAACATCCACAATCAAGTAGAGTACATATAGGCTGCGGGTAGCTATTATGCCCAAGTCTTATGGATGAGACAATAGCCGAGAGATTATGAGATTGAAGAAAAAGAGATTTCAATTATGTGTGATAACGCTAGTGCTATTGCAATCACTCGAAATCTTATGTTGCATTCAAGAACAAAGCACATTGATGTCGGTATCATTTCATAAGAGATCATGTTGAAAAGAAAGACATCACTTTGGAATACATCTCAACTAATAAGCGGTTAGGCGACATATTCACAAAGCCTCTATGTGAATCAAGGTTCGAAGAACTCAAGAATGAGCTAGGGTTAATTGGTGAGTTAAAAAACTCGAAAAACTCAATCGATGAGAAAGAAGATGAGAAAATAAGAGCGAGCAAGTTTCACACTCCAACCAAGTGAAATAGTCTTATCGAGAAGTCACCGTTGCATCGAGTTTTGTGATTGAGTCGCTTCATGAGAAGAGGGAAGCGAGTTAAGTCACTTTGGATATAAGTTGAATCATTTATGAGCTAAGTGACAAAAATGCAGTTGTTTTAAATTGAGTGAGAATGTTTTTAAGGATGTCGTCGGTAATAATAATGACGGTCACAAAAAAAACGCACAATAAGCATATGATTGGATATAAATGTTGTTGCATTAAATGCGATGAATTAAATGTGGTTTTGACGTCTTAATGAGCCGTTGATCTCGATCAAAAATTCAAAATACAAAGACATGTCCCTCATAATTCTTATATATGGAAGTTTGCATCTCTCTCACTCATGCGAACTGTTCATCTTCAAAGCAAAGCAAAGTTCTCTTTTCTCTCTCGAAAACATAAGTTTTCTCAAGCAAGTTCCTAACTTTTCATTCGGTGAAATTCTCTAAAATGGCACCAAAGTTAGACTATGTTAAGCTCTCTAAGCAAATCCACTCAAGTGCTTCAGTGGACTTTGATGGAATGATAAAATAAGTCTTGATGAGACCCTTGTTCTAAAGATAGTGAGATGCTAGAAACATTAGGTCTCAATACTTTTCTAACCATGGAGTACTCACATACCTATCTCGAGGAGGTAGCGATGTTTTACATTAATGCGAGTGCATGACGAAGAAATCAAGTCTTATGTCCACAACAAGGACATAAAAATTAGTGCGAAGGACCTTGCTTCGAGAACTCGCTTATTGCCATCGGAAGGCATGAAGGAGATATTCGGAGCTAATGTCAACTTGCTCTCTGCGCATGGAAGGAAGTAGCCAAACCCGAGTGTCTTTGCTAAGGTGGTCTACATAATCGACGACAAGAAATTGTTGAAGGATGACTATCATAAGTTGATGGATATCATCTTCAAATGCATCGACATGAAGTTTGGCGGCTTCAATCGATTATCAAGACTAAGGCGATCGTCATGGCTACGATCATACGGAGGAAAAAAGGTCAATCGGCTGAGTTCATCTACAACGACTCTGCCAGGGCGTGATGAACAAGATCTTTAAGGAGGATGGGTCTTTTGGGTGTTCTCTTGGCTATGACCTTATGATTGGCCATCTGGCTGGCGTGAAGGGTGTTGCTCTTCGTCATGGAAAACCCTTCCATGTAAATAAGAAGATGTTTAGGGCAAACCTCTCGGTGCCCGGAAGAGAGCCCATGCAAAGAAGACAGATCACAGTGAGGAAAATCATTTGACCCGAAGACACATCTGCTACCCCTCCCCGAAGAAGAAGAAAGTGCTCCTGCGGACTAAGAAAAAGAAAGACCGGCCCCGCAGCCAAGTCTCTTGCCCCTCGTAGTGTAGATCGGCGAGAATGAACCCTCTCTCCCTTCTCCATCCATAAGAAAGAAGAGGAGCGCCAAGACGAGAAAGCGGTTGCCTCTAAGAAAAACTCAATAGCGTTCATCAAGTTGATGAACCAGGAGGATTTTGAACGAGAAGTTCCTCCGAGGAAGAAAAGATTGTTCAAGCGTCCCCAACTTGAGAAGAAGAAAACTCAACCTTCTACCCGGCCACAAAAAAAGTTGAGAATGCTAATATTCGGGAAGAAACAGTCTCCTAAAGTCATTGATGAATCCATAAAGTTTCTTTGAGGAGATCAACAGAGACTGTTGAAGACCCACCGTGCGAGAGACAATCGAGAGAGTGAATTGTCTCTCCCCTCGCAATCGATGTTGTTGCTTACGAGGAAGAGCAAGGTCTCTTGCCTCAAATTCAAACCCGGAGAAGAAAGAGATGATGATAATGATGTAATCATGTACTCTCCACTTTACCCGGATATTCAAATGACGTCTTCGAGAATGGAGAGCATGGAAGTTGGATCTCTCAAGGGTGCGATTCACTCACCCCGTATATATAGAAGAAGAATAAGAAGAAGAAGAAAAAAAGAAAGAAGAAGAAGAAAGAAGAAAGAAAAATAAGAAGAAGAAAACTACTCCGATTTTTGGAGTGGCAATTGTAAGCCAAGCTCTCGGCAAGAAAAAATCAGATGAATATCCTCCGCATCATAAAGGCGGATGAAAAGGATAAAGCTTAGGAGCGGGCCGAGCATTGGAAAAGTCAAAAATATGGGAATTTACAGAGCTCTCTAGGTCACACACATACACATCTTGATGTGTTCCTAAAAGTGATGAGGATCCCACTTGCAACCGAGAAGTCGGATATGCAACAGTTGTAAAGGAATCGAGCTATCCATGAGCGGCGATTATTAGAAGGACCAGGAGAATCATCTAAATCTCTCCCGCAAACCGACCCTCAGGGAGTAGCCCGACATTTCCTCAATTGTTGCTGCTGACCCACGTCCTTTGTACACTCGGATGATGGATCCAAGGGCACCGGCGATGAAACTAAGAAATTGGGCACCCAAGTTGATCCAACCCCGAAGAAGGTGTGTTACCACCTGCCCCGTGAGCGAGCACTCAAAGGAAAAAAAGCCGTAAGTCGGGAGCGAGTGACCCCATTATCGATCCTCGGTGGTGAGCCACCGAGGAGGAAACTCTCCACCACGGGGGGTTGGAGAATGATGTGGAAGACTCAACCATGTAGCAAGGAGGCGAAGTAGAAAAAGGAAAAAAATCTCAGCAGAATGACATTGATGAAGCTCGGACAGCTGAGTATGTCCCAGCTGAAGTGTCAGCTGCTTTGAAGGTCAATGACACTGTTCTTACAGTCGAGGCACAAGATGGTGATGCCCTGGGATTTAACACTCTGGGTAGTGAAAGTGCAATCCAAGGAGTTGAGACTCATATGGATGCCATGGTCGAAGACCCTAAGACAGCTGCGACTGTCGAAAGGAATGTAAAAGACCCTAAGACAGTTGAGACTGTCAAAGGGAATATTGAAGGCCTCGTAGCAATTGAGTCTACTAGTGGTATTGAAGGTCCTAGGGAAGTTGAGACTTCCCTGGGTACTGGTCAAGAAGCTCAGAACATTCCTCCTATGGACAGCACTAATGTAGAATAGGAAATAAGCGCACTTCATGCTTCCCAGGAAAACTTAGACTCATCCTTTTTAGGATCCGAAGATGAAGCTGAGTCTACTCCAGTCAAAGAGGATGTTTAAAAATCAAAGAGATAAATCAATGAGAAAACAGCTCGCCAAAAGTTCAAATTTGATGATGAGCCAACTCCACAAGTCTCATCATCATCCGATGACGCTGATGATACAGCCGATGACAGATAATTCATTTAGAAGAATCTACTAAGACCGAGGAATCTATTAAGACAGTTGAGGCTCAGTTAACTAGGCAACACATTCCACAAGCCCCAGATGGAATCGAGTCATATGCGTAGGCTCCCATAGCTGCAGTAGTAATGACTCCACCAGCTCCATCGCAGGCTCCCACAGCTATGACAGATGCCGATGAAGCTCCCGCAGGTGAGGCAAACCAAGCTGAGTCATCGCATGCACAACCTTCGCAGACCATCCCTTATGTGCGCGACGATGCTCTTCAAGAGATGTTTCCTTTTACCAAAATCCTGCCGAGTTGGAAGAAAAAACTTGAACAAACAAAGAAGGTTCAGCTCGTCGAAGAAGATCCCATTATTCCTACCGACACTATTGTACCAGCCATTTTGACTTGATGCGAAATGGCCCGCAACTGAATCAAGTGAGACATCTGGGATCCGCGAGGTCTTCAAGAAGATCTGTGAGGAGATTGAGAAGATCGAATGACACCAGGCCTCACTGGACTTAAGACTGATAATAGGGATGCCACTCTCACAATAAACATGAGAGGTATCATGGTGCGGATCTAGGAGTGGTCTTAATAGCGGTGCCATGCGACTCGCGCAAGTTCATTATTTCAAGGCACTATATGGCAGAATGCTTGTCTAGAGTGCTGATAACACCTTGATCAGGCAACGGATGCAGGAATACATTGAAAGGTTACACGAGTCTCGCAAAACTGAAATGGAGCTGCTGTAACAATTTTAGCAGAAAGAAATTCTGCGACTTGAGACTGCTATGAATGATAAATTCAGCTTACTCATGGCTGAGATGAAGTTAGTAATAGCCGATTCCAAGAAAACTCGCTCAGAATTTCGAGCAGCTTATGATGCAGCCGACTCCAAACAGAACTCAGTTATAAGAAGACTGGATTTCATGCTCGCATGCATGTTCCCTGGAGTCCCTCTCACCTTTGATGATGCCAAAAAGAGAGAAGAGGAGCTCCTCAAGGAATCAAAAGAAAAACAGCTGGAAAAATGCAGTTGAGTTAAGTTTAGCTGAGAAGAAGGGTAAAACAGCTGAGGTGAAAATTTTGAAGGATCTAACTTTGATGATAGCTGAAACCCCCCAGCAAGGTCATGTTACTGCCTCCATCATGAGCAAACTCCCCGTAACCCTACCCATTGTGCACTCTTCTGTGCCAATGTCGGATAAAAGGAAAATTATTGAAGCAGGGTTTGAGGAGTTCACTAAAAAGCAAGATGCTCGTGTTCAAGAAGTGCTGAAACATTATGGTGGTATTCCAGCAGGAAAAGATCAAGATGCTATACCTTATAATGGATGTTGGGAAATTTATTTTTAGATTTTGATGAATGCCATGTAAAACTTAGACTAGAAAGTTGGCACCCCATTTTCTTTGTAATTTGCATTGTAATAGATAGGGTTGTTCGACCGAGTTAAGTCGGCTATGCCTAAACATGCAAGAAGTCAACCAAGACTAGAATGAAGACTTCATTGTGATACTGTTGAGTATGGCAAGGAAGAGAAGACAGAACTCGATTGGAGAAATATCACCGAGATCTGTGTGAAAAGTATCAGTCAAGTCAACCCAAGATAGCCAAGTCTCAAGTTGAAGTGACAGATGAGTCATCCAATGATTGGAAGCTGACTCGAAGTCATCTGGGGAAGTTAAAGAACTGCAGTCAAGTCAAGACAACTGAAAAGGATCCGTTGCACAGAAGTCAAGAAAGTTACTTAAACAAGTAATACTTCCATACTGCCTTTCTTGAAGTGCTCAGTCCCAGAAGCGTGCAAAAGGAATAAACCAATGGGAAGCACTACACCTATGTCAGAACTCTGAAAAGCTGAAGGTTCATTCAATACGAGGAAATGTCAATTTCAAGGATTGCAACAAGACAAGCCAACGACCACAAGTGTCTTTTGAAAATTAGCCTATCTCTTCAACGGGCAGATTTTCTAAAGAACACTATAAAAGGCTGAGGAATCAATTTGAGAAGGAGAAACACAGAGGTTACCTTGACTACCTGCACTACGAACATTCAAGCTATCAATTGAGTCTATAACCTACAAAATATTCTCAAATCATTCAAGCTTAATCCTCGTGCAAAAACTTGAAGGAAATCAATCCAACACCTACCTGTGAAGGAAAGACGACTTCAATCAGTTGAAGAGGAAATATTTGAAGAATCTAAAGGGGTCTACATTCCACGAGGATTGTAGAAAGGTTCAAGGTCGAACAGTCTTAAAGTTCTTGGAGGGCTTCGTGATCAAATCCAAGAAACTTGAGCAAGTGAGTCTGTAGTAGCAAAGCGGTATCTGTGAAGAAGTTGAGTCGACGAGAAGCCAACTTGTGTGATCAAGGTATCTCCCGTGATCCGAGTCCCAAAGGATCAAGTCACTTTGTGTGATCAAGACTTGCATCTGGACTGGGTGATAACCACTTTGTACTCGATCAATACTTAGTGGATTCCTCCAGGAGTTGGAGAAGAGAGGATTAGAAGAATTACCCCATCTTGAACCTCTATAAAATTTATTGTGTCATTTAAATTTCAAAGACTTCAATTCTGCATATTATTTTATATCTGTGATAAATTTGCTATCAATGGACTTTCAACAAAGTGCTAAAACGAAGTGTTAAAACAAATCTAAAACTAGGGTGTTAAGTCTTCCATGAAAACATATCTCGATTGAGTTAAGCCTTAGACTAAGCGGTGAGTTATTCTATCAACAACTCGGTCAGTCTGTTGAGTGGCTAACTCTATTTGGTTAACTAACTTAGCTCCATCAAGGACTTAGCTATGAAGTATTAACTCGAACTATCTTAAAAGGACTAAATCGAAAAGTTGGTAAAGTTTATTCAACCCCCTTCTAAACCTTACGCTCATACCCCTTGGGACCTACAAGTGGTATCAGAGCGGTTGGTTCATTGAGCCTTCCGCACTGGTTACTGAACTAGATCTCCAATCTTTCAAAGCTTGCTTTAGCACTTGATCTTTCAAAACTCTTTTATTTAGCAAAGTCACTATCATGGAAGCAAATTTGATCGCATCCCTATGTTCACAATTGAGGAATTTGATGATTGGAAAATTCTTATGCGGCTCATCTATCAAAGCATTACGATGAAATGTGGATAGTAATAGAAGATGGGCCACTACAAATTTTAAAAGTGAACACAATACTGCAAGGAGAGCTGCTGCGAATCAAGGAGAAGAAGGGATGTTGCTCCCGGACACGGCTATGGTTGAAAAACCCGAGTTTGAATGGACAAATGATGATAGAAAAAGATACAACCTAAACAATGTGGCCAAGGACATCCTTTACAAGACTTTGACAAAGCTATGTTAAACAAAGTCAAATCATGCAAGACGGCCAAAGAAATGCAGGATAAGCTAACCTTGATTTGTGAAGGCTCGGGCGGATCAAAGAAAATAAGCTATTTGTTCTTTGTATACAAAAATTTGAAAACTTTAAAATGCTTATAGGAGAAAACCTGGATCAACTGGATGCTCGATTCACGAAATTACAAATGAGTTATATGCGCTTGGAAAAGAATATACACGAAGAAATGTGTATGAAGATTCTAAGAAGTCTTCCGATTGAGTGGGAAATTAAGGTCATGGCCCCGAGGCATTCCATGGGCCTATCAAAAACATCCAACCATGAGCTATTCTCGGATCTCAAAGCCTACGAATTTGAAAAAAAAAAAGACCAAGAAGAGAGAGTTGTGCCCAAAACAATTTTGCTCTAATAGTCAAGATGGGAAAAGAGTCAAGGCAAAGAAGTCATCGATCGGTGAGGAGATTGCCTTAATGGTTAAAAGATTTAACAGGAGTTCTTCAACAAGAATTACAAGAAAGGCAAAGGTGAATCCTCCGGAAGACACTCGGCTCGCCCAAGTCAAGGGAAGATAGGACACCCAAGAGAGCGAGCATCAAAAGGTCGAGTACCAAAGAGTGAAAATCCGAGAATGGAAAGAGTTTGAACAAAAAGTTGAGAATCTATCTTTGAACTATGCGAGCAACCAGTCACTATGCCATTGATTGCCCATATCCTGTAGTCAACAAATACGAGAATGAAGAGAAATAAAGTCTTGAGAGAAAGAAGACAAGAAAAGAAAAAGCAATGTTGGTCTGCAGAGAGATCACCGAGACAGGCAAATCAAAAGACACAAAGCAGACTCGGAGAGTAGTGAGGTGACTACTCAAGTGACTCACGAAGAAGAAGCCTTGATATGTTTAATGGCCAAAGAACAAGACCAACCCGACCAAGAAGATGAGGTACACTCTAACTCATCTCACTCGGACACTAGTGATAGTGATTGTGACACACACACTTCATCACCCACTAATCTTTATGATTCATTAGGCAAAATGATGAAAGACTTTGAGCACATTAAATCCTCGCACACACTTTGCTAAATGAGGAAAACGCACTGCTCAAAAGCGAAAACTCACAAATGACTAAGGAGCCGAGTACTCTGAGTCACATAGGCGATGAGAATAAAGAACTAAAAAATTTGAAAATGCTACGTTAATAGCGAGAGATAGTTGCTATAGAAAAGAGGAAAATGACCTCAAAAATGTGATTGCCTCATTTACTAAGGCATCTAAATCTTTGGATGATCTTATTATGAGCCAAAGAGAATGTGGAGATAAGACAGGCTTAGGATTTAATTCATCTATGCATTAAATCTATGCCAAGTCACGCTCCCAAAGTGATTTTGGAAAAATGATCTTCAAGCAATGAAGCATCTCAAAAATCCAAAACTCCAAATGGTGCACACACATTCATTCCAAAGCACAATCACAACCAAACTGGCCTTGGTTATAAAGGAAAAAAAAAACGCGACCATTGAGTATCTTTGAGAGGGCAGGTGAGAAGAAATCGGCCGAGTTCCTCAAAGAAATTCCAAAACAAAAATACTCTGTAAAGAAGAAACAGAGCTACCAAAAACCCCAAAAGTACTATAAAAGGAACATATATGATGGGAATGGTAGAAACTACCCAAGCCAAGCGATTGGTACAATGTGAAAAATCAAAAAAATCTATGGAATACATGCCAGATGGCAAAGGCCTAGAACTCAAAGAAAGGCCATTCCAAAGGCAAAAGAGTTATCTTCAACACACATATGCACCCAAGCACTACACACAGAGGTATCACAACTACCCAAGAAAGGCAATTGCTAAAACACACACACAGGCATACAGACAAAAGAGACAGCTGTATGAACCCAAAATCCCCAAGCAATTTGCCAAAGTAAATTATGATTATGGCACAGATAGATGGCAACCCCTTAAAGTCAAATCATTTAGCTATAGGTTGGTTGGATCATCTTACAGCACTAACCCCTCAGGACCCAGGCAAGTATGGGTACCTAAAAACTAAATTCCTTGATTGCAGGTTCAAGGAACAGCTGAGTGCCAAGGAACCTGGTACATGGATAGTGGCTATTCTAGACACATGACATGAAACAAGAAAAATCTATCAAATTCAAGGAGGTTAGAGGTGCAAAAGTTATATTTGGAGGGAATGAAGCTCCAGGAGAAATAAGAGGCGTTGGATCCATCAAGAAAAATGGATTAGAAATCACAGATGTTGCATATGTTGAAGTACTCAACTTCAATCTGCTAAGTATTAGTCAACTTTGTGACAAGGGCTATAATGTTGGATTCAACATGGGTGTACGCCAAATCAAGGACACTGAATCGAATGAAGTAGTGCTACAAGGATGCAGACAAAAGAACATGTACGTGGTGAATTGGTCAACTGCAACACCAAGCACTTTCTACTAGCAAGGAGCACAGCCGAATCAAGTTGGTTGTGGCACAAGAAGCTGAGTCACCTAAATTTCAAAACAATTAACAAACTTGCAAGAAGTAATCTTGTAGAAGGACTTCCAGACTCAGTATACAAGAAAGAGAGTGTATGTGATACATGCCAGATGGGAAAGCAGATCAAATCATCATTTACAGAAAAGACATGTCCATCTTCAATAAGAATATTGCACCTGTTACATATGGACCTATTTGGTCTAGTTGAACCAGCTAGCATAAGTGGAAAGAAATACACCTTGGTGGTAGTAGATGATTATTCAAGATATACATGGACAACTTTCATGTGTAAGAAGAAAGAAACCTTGCAGAAGCTACCACAGCTGATGAAGAGAATTCAAAATGAGAAGAGTCAAACCATCATTAAAATAAGATCTGATAGAGGAACTGAGTTTGTCAATGGAATAATAACTCAGTATTGTGTTGAAAATGGTATTGCTCATGAACTATCTGCAGCAAGAACTCCACGGCAAAATGGAGTTACAGAAAGAAGGAACAGAACTCTCAAAGAAGCAACAAGAACCATGTTAGCTGAAGCAGGGCTACCCAAAAGATTTTGGGCTGAAGCAATAAACACAACATGTTATACTCAAAATAGATGCATGATAAATAGACAGCTGACAAAAACTCCCTATGAGATTTGGACAGGGAGAAAGCCAAATGTTGCATATTTTAGAATATTTGGATGCAAATGCTTCATCCATAATAATGGCAAAGACAACTTAAAGGCTTTTGATGCCAAAACTGATGAAGGTATCTTCTTGGGATACTCAACTGAAAGTAAAGCCTATAGAGTGCTCAACAAGAGGACAATGGTTACAGAAGAGTCCATCCATGTGGTGTTTGATGAACCCAAGGTAAATGAAGAAGACATTGAATAGTTAGCTGACAAGCTGAATCAGCCAACCATGCAGAAGAGTCCCTATGTTGAAGATGAAGCTGGAACAATTAACCAAGATGAAGAAGAGGTAGCTGAATCTCAAAGACAGCTAGACAATCTGCAGCTAAGTGACAATGAGAGAGCTGCTCAAGACAACACAACTGCAAGAAGACTGAACCCAGCTGACTTACTCCAACCTGATGTAAGATGGCTAAAAGACCATCCACCAGACCTAATCATTGGAGATGTAAGAGAAGGTGTAAGAACCAGATCCAGAGCTCAAAAAGAAGCCATGTTCACTTGTTTTATCTCTCAAATAGAACCAAAAGATGTGACACAAGCATTGGATGACACACATTGGATTCAAGCCATGCAAGAAGAGCTGAATTAGTTTGAAAGGAACAAGGTATGTGAATTGGTTCAAAGACCAACTCATCAAAATGTTATTAGTACAAAATGGGTTTTCAGAAACAAAATGAATGAAGAAGGTTCTGTGGTAAGAAACAAGGCAAATAGCCAAAGGGTATTGCCAAGAAGAAGGAATATATTTTGATGAAACTTTTGCCCCTGTTGCAAGATTAGAAGCAATAAGGATGTTTCTTACCTATGCTGCACATAAGAACTTCATTGTATATCAAATGGATGTAAAAAGTGCATTCTTGAATGGATTATTGGAAGAAGAAGTATATGTTGAACAACCTCCGAGGATTTGAGCAGAAGACTCTTGGAGATAAAGTGTACGAGCTCAAGAAAGCTCTATATGGATTGAAACAGGCACCAAGAGCATGGTATGATACATTATCACAATTCCTGACTGAGAACGGATTCATAAAAAGCAAAGTAGATAGAACACTCTTCAGAATTCAAGATGGGAAGAGTATCTTTGCTTGTTCAAATATATGTGGATGACATTATTTTTGGTTCCACAAACAAAGAGTTGTGTGATAAATTCTCAAACCTAATGCAAAGCAAATTTGAAATGAGCATGATGGGAGAGCCGACATTCTTCCTAGGACTCCAAGTAAAACAAACAAGGATGGAACCTTCATAAGTCGAAAAAAAAATACACGGAGAATTAATGAAGAAATTTGGTATGGAAGAGAAGTCTTCTCGTGAAAATACCAATGAATACATCATCAAAATGGATATGGATGTTGATGGCAAGCACATGGATCAAACAAGATCTGAGCACTCATTGGATCACCGCTCTATCTCACGGCAAAAGTAGGCGGATATCACCTTTGTTGTAGGTGTATGTGCAAGATTTCAATCTGCTCCTAAAGAAAGCCACATGATCGCAACCAAGAGAATATTGAGATACTTAAAGGAAGCGAAGTTGGCTTATGGTATCCAAAGGAAGGTGGATTCAAGCTAATTGGTTATTCGATTCGATTATCTTTGGATGTAGAGTTGACGAAAAAAAGTACTTGGTACATGCCAAATGCTTGGAAATAGGTTAATTTCCTGGTTCAACAAGAAGCAAAACTCAATAGCCACATCCACAAACAAGCAGAATGCATAGTGCGGCGCGCCTATTGTGCCCAAGTCTTATGAATGAGACAAAGAATGAGAGACTATGAAGTTGAAGAAAAGGAAATTCCAATCATGTGTGATAACACAAGTGCAATTGCAATCACTCAAAATCCTGTGTTACACTCAAGAACAAAGCACATTGATGTCGGATACCATTTCATAAGAGAACATGTTGAAAAGAAGGACATCACTTTGGAATACATCTCAACCGATAAGCGATTAGGCGATATATTCACAAAACCATTATGTGAATCAAGATTTGAAGAACTCAAGCATGAATTAGGGTTAATTGAGCTGAGTTGACACTTAGAAGACTCATAGAAAAGAGATGGAACATGAAAAGATGGAAAAAGAGCGGAGCTCTTGAAACAAATAAGTGAATCAGGCCGATCGGAAAGTCACCGCAACGAGTTGGTGACGACTAAAGTCACGATGTGAATGGAGAGAAGAAGAGTTGAATCGGCTAAGAAACAAGTGAGTCGGCTATGGCGAAAGTGGCAAAAACGCAGCGATCGTTTACGCTAAGCGGGAATGTTGTTAAGAATGACGTCAACATAATTATGACGTGTCTGATCAAAAAGCGCATACTAAGCTTATGACTGGATATAAATGTTGCCGCATTAAATGCGAGAAATTAAATATTAATCGGCGTGCAAAATCTGAGTCGTTGATCTTGATCAAATTTTAAAAATCGTCCGCATGTCTTTTCATAACCCATACATATACCATTTCGTCCGTTTTTCTCACTTTACACAAACTTTTCATCTCTCTCCAACGCAAAGCAAGAAAGTTTTCTCTCGAAACCCTACACAGTCTCAAAGCATTTTTTTTTCAAAGTTTTGTTCGGTAAAGCTTCAAGAAATGGCATCTACACACGATTTTGTCAAGTTGGGAAAACAAATCCACACTGGTTCTACCATGGATTTTGAAGGAATGATCAAACAAGGGCTCGACGAAACCCTTGTGAAGAAAATTGCTGAGAAAATAGAGAAGTCTGGGCTGAAGCCCTTTCTCACAATGGAGTACCAAATGACCTACGTGGAGGAGGTCGCGCAGTTCTATGTGAACGCTGAAGTTCACGACGAGGGGATCAAGTCCTCTGTTCACGGGAAAGAATTCACAATCACTGCCAATGATTTGGCAGAGTACTGCTTGCTACCGGCGGAAGGAGCGCCGGAGATCTATGAGGCGTAAACCTGACTATGCTGCGAAGGTTGTCTACACAGATGACAAGAAGGCTCATTTGAAGAAGATTACCACAAGTGTTGGATATTGTTGCCAAGTCGTAGACATCAAATTTGGAAGCTTTAACCAGCTGTCCAAAACCAAGCTGATCGTGATGGATGCGATCATGGAAGAGAAGAAGGTAAACTGGGTTGAGTTTGTATACAGCAGACTCTGCCAAAATATTGGGAAGAAGTCATTCAAAGCAGATGGATCCTTTGGAGGATCCTTGGGATATGGCCTAGTGATTGGCCGATTGATGGAGGTGAAAGGTGTTCCTCTCCGACATGGAAAAGCGTTCCATGTTAACAAAATGATGTTCCGATCAAATCTCTCCAGAGCACAGAATAGAGCTTATGCCAAGAGAGCGGACACAAGTGAGGGGGAATCAGCTGACCCTGAAGAAACAGTTGTCTCCTCCCCTCTCAAGAAGAAGGCTACCCTGCACCGCAAAGAAGATCCGTTGCCCCCGCAACAAAGAAAATGAAAACAAAAGATGCACTGCCCCTCAGCCGCAAGCCGAGAAGAAACCTCAAATACCTTCTCCGGTTGTCAAGAAAAGGAGGATCGACAAGCCTAGAAAGCCAGCTCCTCCTCGAGAAAAAGAAAGAAGCACCGCCCCCACGCCCCTGGACTCGGAGAAATCGCATCCGAACTGACATTCCTCCGTAAGGACCAAAAGGAGAAGACTTTTCAAGCGATCGAGCTTGAGAAAACAATTGTCGCCACTCACCGAACAGATCAGCGAAACAATTTGGAGAAGTAGAGTCTCCGGAGATTATTGATGCAATCGCCAAGTCTGCTTTGGCCGTCAGCGAGAGGCAAGTCGAAGACCAGTATGGACAAGGCAATGAAGAACAAGGAGCGGTGAGAAATGAGACTCTCCTGCTAACAGACTATATATCTCAACTTTGTCACGATCCCCGATGTCTTTGAAGGAGTTGAGCGGCGAGTATATGTTGCCTTCTATTCACGAAAAGGAAGGGCAACAGAGATGATGATAAAGAAGATGATGATGTGATGATCCTATCCCCACCATATTCAGACATCCAAAATCGTCTGTGAGAATGGAGGAAGTGGAAGCCGAGTTGATCAAGGGAACAGTTCCAAAGACCGGAGTTTATTGAAGAAGAAGAAGAACTGTTGAACTTCCTCGGTTTGACCACAGTGGTCCAAGCACTGGATCAAGAAAACTGCACAGACATCTTGCATATCTTCAAAGACAAGGATAAGGAGAGACTGGCAGAGGAAGCTGAAGCTCGTGAGAAAGCCAGTATCTTCCCTCTAACAGGAACCACTGATCATACTCATCCACACCTTGATATGCTGTCAGAGAGCGATGAAGATTTGGACCCTGCTGCTGCTACTGAAGAATTGGAGATGCAGCAAGCCATGCGGGAATCCAGGATCCTACATGAGCAATAGCTGATGGAAGGGCCTGGGGAATATCACAAATCCGGAGATTGATCCTATGGGAGTGGTGCGGATTAATGGATTGCAACCGTTATTCTTCTGCTACCACTTCCCTCACTTTGATGAAGGCATTAAGGAGCTGGCAATGAAACCGGGAACTTGGGGACCCAAGTCGAGACAACCCCTCTTCGAAGGTGTTTTACCACCTGCCCCAACGGCTGACAACTCACAGGAAACAACCAGGAGTCTGGAGAAGAGTGACCCCATTCCAAGTCACTCACCGGTGTGTGAGGGAGGAAAACTCTCTCTCGGTGCGATTAGGTCGGAGAATGTTGCAGCTGACTCCACAACGAATCTCGGAGGCAAAGTGGAAACGGAAAAACAAACAGACACACAACAAGTTGTCACTGACGAGGCTCAGACAGTTGAGACTGTCTCACCTGAAGAAGTGCCAACTCGCTCTGAAAAGGCCAATGAAGTTGTTGAAACAAGTAGAGGCACGGGAGGATCTCGCCTGGGAGAACACTGGCAATGAAAGTGCAATCCATGGAGTTGAGACTCCAGTGGATGCCACCTCTAAAGACCCTAAGACAGTTGAGTCTATCGAAGGGATTGTCCAAGGCCTCGCTGCAGTAGAGATTGCAGGAAGTAGTGAAGGCCAACGGGAGGTTGAGACTTCCCGGGGTAAAAAGACAGAAGCACAGAACATCCCTCCTACTATCATTGATGCATCCGAAAAGGAGATAAGTGCTCTTCACGATTCCCAAGACAATCCCGATGTAACATTTAAGGATCCGAAGGTGAAGACGGCTGAGTCATCCCCCACTGTAAATCCAAAAGACTCAGCTGAGGATGTTCTCCCAAGCACGAGTAAGTCCAACCTTAAGGCTACACGCCAAACTTTCAATTTCGATGATGAGCCACCTCTCCAAATCTCATCATCCTCCGATGACGCCACTAATACGGCCGAGACCGGACAACTCAACAGAAACACCACCAGACCGATGAAGGCTTGTTGAGACAAATGAGCTCGGCCAGTGGGTCTATACCACAACAGACCCAGTTGAATCACGATCAAGCTAATCAGCGCGAGCTCCCAAAGTCGCAGCGGAATCGACACACCTAGGAACATCACGGCCTCGAGTTACCGTTGAAACATTCCCTATGTCCGTGATGATGCTTTCGAAGCAACGTTCCCTTCTCACTAGATCCGCCGCTCGATGACGAATCGAAAGAGATCAACAATGTTTCCATAGACCAGATCCAGATTCTTCCCACGATACCATCGTTCAAACAGATTTCGACTTGATGTCTTGCAGGCACCACCGGTGAGACAGAGGTGACAGCTGAGGTTAGAGAAGTCTTCAAGGCGATCTTTGCAGAAATAGAGAAGATAGAAAGGCACCAGGCCTCCCTGGATATGAGGCTGGATAACAGAGATGCCAATCTTACCGCCGATCTGCGTGGGATAGTAGTCGAGGATCCGGGAATGGTGGCAACAAAGAAAACAATGCGTGTGGAACAAGTTCGATTTCAAAGCATTGTACAATAAGATCTGATCCGGAGCACGATAACGATATATGAAGAAAAGAATGCAAGAAAACATTGATATAATGCATGAATCTCATACCACATAGATGGAACTGTTGCGTGAATTTCATCAAAAAGAACTTCTGCGAGTGGAAGAAAACATGATTACCAAATTCAGCCTTCTGATGGCTGAAATGAAGTTAATAACGGCCTAATCGAAAGCCACCCGCTCGGAAATTTCGAAAGAAAGATACTCCACAAACAGAGTCCAAGCGAACTCGGCTATCACCCGTCTAGATTTCATGCTTGGCGGCATGTTTCCAGGGGTTTTTCTCTCCTTTGATGATGCCAAAAAGGGGGAAGAGGAATACCTAAAGACGTTGAAAGGATCAACAGCCGAGAAGAAGGACGCAGCCGTAAAGGCAAAGACAGCTGAAGAACAGAAAAGAGAAAAGAAGGGAAAATCTGTTGAGGGGGAAGGTTCAAAAGACATGACCTTAATGGTTGCTAGAACCTCTCAACAAGGACTTGTCATAGCCGACATAATCAAAGAAACTTCCGATGACTTCTGCGCTCCAACATTCTCATTGTGCCCATGTCCGAGAAGAGGAAAATAGTAGAAGCGAGAGATGACGGAGATTGAAAGAAAAATGGATGCCCGTACAATGGACATACTAAAACAATATGGAGGCATTCTGGCAGGGAGAGACACCGACGCCATTTCAGGCTTCGTCCGAGCCGAGATCTATTGATGAATTCAAGACGCCGCATCCGAGGGATACTTCGTGAACATGACCATGGCCCAAGCCTGGACTTGTATTGGGAAAAAGGCCTCAAGCTATGTGAATAAGGCGACAAGCGAAACTACTAGCGATCGCTCTCTGATCACTCTCTTGGTCACCACCGGGAAGAAGAAGGCCCCAAGACAATACACACCCGTGAGAGGAAGAGGAAAAGCGATGGAGGAAGAGGTTTCGACCTAGACCTCTACCCAAAAATATAGAATACATAGATCCGAGGGGAAGAAAGGAGGGATCTATTGGGGGTTTGACGAAGTAGCCAACCTCGCAAGTGGCCAAGAACAATGTTGAGTGTGTAAAGAGAATAAAAGACAAACTCAGCTGTGGGAAGAAAGACAAGAAAGAAAAAGAAGAGATGAAGCTGCCAGAAAAGCATATGAGAAAAAGAAAGCAGCTGAAGAAGAGAAGAAGAGAAAAAGGTCAGAAGGAGACAGAGCTGATGAGGAAAGAAGGAGGCAGCAAAGGAGATGAAGTGTTGTTGTCCACCCCTTCATGTAATTTACTTTTGTAAATACATAAGTATGTAAGTCTTCTGTACATTGAATAAGAAATCTGTAATTTCTCTATTTTCTTTGCGTAGACATATATGGTTGCTTTGATACACTTTGTAAACAGCTGTGGAAAGGACAAGAATGTTATGATCAATAAATAGATTGATTCTACGCATACATTCTCTGTTACTGCACTATCTGTATGTATCTTTGACATTTACATTTTGTATGTATGCTTTAAGTTTTGGCATCATCAAAAAGGGGGAAATTGTTGGGAAATTTATTTTTAGATTTTGATGGATGCCATGTAAAACTTAGACTAGAAAGTTGGCACCCCATTTTCTTTGTAATTTGCATTGTAATAGATAGGGTTGTTCGAGCTGAGTTAAGTCAGCTATGCCTAAACATGCAAGAAGTCAACTGAAGACTAGAATGAAGACTCCGATGTGATACAACTGAGTATGGCAAGGAAGAGAAGATAGGAACTCGACTGGAGAAGTATCAGCTGAGATGCAGCTGTGAAAAGTATCAGTCAAGTCAACCCAAGATAGTCAAGTCTCAAATTGAAGTGACAGATGAGTCATCCAATGATTGGAAGCTAACTCGAAGTCATCTGGGGAAGTTAAAGAACTGCAATCAAGTTAAGACAACTGAAATGGATCCGTTGCACAGAAGTCAAGAAAGTTACTTAAACAAGTCATACTTCCATACTGCCTTTCTTGAAGTGCTCAGTCCCAGAAGTGTGCAAAAGGAATAAACCAATGGGAAGATCGCACATATGTCGAACTCCGAAAAGTCAAGGTTCATTCAATACGAGGAAATGTCAATTTCAAGGATTGCAACAAGACAAGCCAACAACCACAAGTGTCTTTTGAAAATTAGCCTATCTCTTCAACGGGCGATTTTCAAAAGAACACTATAAAAGGCTGAGGAATCAATTTGATAAGGAGAAACACAGAGGTTACCTTGACTACCTGCACTACGAACATTCAAGCTATCAATTGAGTTGTAACCTACAAAATATTCTCAAATCATTCAAGCTTAATCCTCAGGCAAAAAACTTTGAAGAAAATCAATCCAACACCTACCTGTGAAGGAAAGACGACTTCAATCAAGTTGAAGAGGAAATATTTGAAGAATCTAAGGGGTCTACTTTCCACAAAGGATTGTAGAAAGGTTCAAGGTTGAACCAGTCTTAAAGTTCTTGGAGGGCTTCGTGATCAAATCCAAGAAACTTAAGCAAGTGAGCTGTAGTAGCAAGGCAACTGCCCTGTGAAGAAGGTGAGTCGGACGAGAAGCCAGCTATGTGACCAAGGCATCTCCAGACTGAGTCCCAAAGGATCAAGTCAGCTGTGTGATCAAGACTTGCATCTGGACTGATAACCACTTTGTACTCTGATCAATACTTAGTGGATTCCTCCAGGAGTTGGAGAAGAGAGGATTAGAAGAATTACCCCATCTTCGAACCTCTATAAAATTTATTGTGTCATTTAAATTTCAGCACTTCAATTCTGCATATTATTCTATATCTGCTGATAAATTTTCTATCCAATTGACTTTCAACAAAGTGTTAAAACCAAGTGTTAAAACAAATCTAAAACTAGGGTGTTAAGTCTTCCGCTGAAAACATATCTCATTTGAGTTAAGTCTTAGACTAAGCAACTGAGTTATTCTATCAACAAAGTCTCAACTAACTTAGTTGTCCATCAAGGACTTGAGTGGCTAACTCTTAAAAGGTTGGTTAACTAACTTAGTACATCAAGGACTTAGCTGTGAGGTATTAACTCTGAACTATTTTAAAAGGACTAAATCGAAAAGTTGGTAAGGTTTATTCAACCCCCCTTCTAAGATAGGTAGAAGCAGAGATAGGTAGAAGAGGTAGGTAAAGCGAGTGAGTCGAGAGCAAGAAGTGGTGGCGGAAGTGGTTCCCTACCTCGACCAAAACCCAAGGATGTTGAATATGTTGACCCTGACAAGTAGGGCTTGGTCTATTAGGCTGGATACGACCACTTAGCCAACCTGGAAGTGGAAAGGAAGAATGCAGAGGCAGTAAGAAGGCAAGAAGAAGAAAATGAGAGGCAAACTCGTCAATGGCTCGAGAGGAAGCAAAGGGATGATGCTTCCAAATGGGCCTATGAAAAGAAGAAAAGAAAGGAAGAAGAAGAGAAGAATAGAAAAAGAGCTGAGGAAGACAAAATTAGAGAAGAAGAAGAGTCAAGAAGGAGGCAGCGAAAACGTTGAAGTGTTGCTGCAAACCCCTTCATGTGTTTTTGTAAATACACTCATGTAAGTCTTGTGTAATATACTTAGTGAACTTTTGTATAATTTTTCACTTTGTATTAACTCTTGTATCTTAGCTTAGAGATGTATATTGCTCTGATTAAGAATGATTTGCTACCAAATGTAAACAGTTATGTAAAGGACAAGAATGTTATGATCAATACAAAGATCTATTTTAAGCATACATTCTTTGTTACTGCATTGTCTGTATGTATCTTTGTTGTTTATATTTTGTTGAATTTATTAAAGTTTTGGCATCATCAAAAAGGGGGAAATTGTTAGGAAATTTATCTTGTAGATTTTGAGGATACCATGTAAAACTTAAACTAGGAAGTTGGCACCTCATTTTCCTTGTAATTTGTATTGTAATAGTTAGGGCTGTGAGAGCTGAGTCAAGTCAGTTATGCCAAGGAATACAAGAAGTCAACTGAAGACTAATTTGAAGACTCCGTTGTAAATCAGCTGAGTATGGCCAAAAAGAAGATCAAGATTCGACTGAAGGGGTATCAGCAGTGGAACAACTGTGAGAAGAGTCAGTCAAGTCAACTAAAGGAAGCCAAGTCTCAAGTTGAAGTGACAGTAGAGTCATCCAATGGCTGGAAGCTGACTCAATTCACCTGGGGTAAAGACACCAGTCTAGTCAAGACAACTGACTTAGATCCGTTGATGAAAGTCAAGAATGTTAATCAGAATAGTAACACGCCAGAGTTGTCAGAAGTAAAGTGTTAGTCCTAGTTTTGTGCAAAAGGAATAAACCAATGGGATGCACGCGACTTTGTGTCGGGAAATCGAAATGCCGCAAGACATTTAATACGAGGAAATGTCAACATCAAAAACTGCAGATAAGACAAGCCAGCGAACACAAAGTGACTTTTGAAATTAGCCTATCTCTTCAACTCGGCAAAATTTCAAAAGTGCACTATAAAAGGCGAGGAATTTATTGAGAAAATGTTACCCACGAATAAATAAGCAAGCAACATTGAAGCAATTAAAATTAAATATTCTCAGTACATTCAAGCAAATCCTCAAGCCTCGAAACTCGAAGAAAATCGATCCAACACAAGTCATGAAGGAAAGACAACTTCAAATCTGTTGAAGAGGAAACTTTTGAAGAATGAAAAGGGGTCTATTTTCCAAGGAGGATTGTAGCAAAGTTCAAGGTCGAACCAGCATCAAGTTATTGGAGGTCTTCGTGATCAAATCCAAGAGCTTGAGAAGTGAGCTGAAGTAGCAAGGCAGTTGCCCTGTGAAGAAGCTGAGTCACAAGAGAAGCCAGCTGTGTGACCAAGGCTGTCTCTAAAATGTTCACCATGTTGTAAACTGATCTGTTACATAGTGGATTCCTCCAGGAGTTGGAGAAGATATGATTAGAAAAATTACCCCATCTTCGAACCTCTATAAAAATCATATGTGTCATTCATTTTTCAGTACATTTACATTTTTGCACACTTACATCATATCTGCTAATAAAACTCATATTTGCTATCCAACTGATTAATAACCAAGTGCTAAAAATCAAGTGTTAAAACAAACTTAAAACAAATCAAGGGTGTTAAGTTTTCCGATAAAACCAATACAAATGAGTTAAAGTTCAGGTTAAATAGCCGAGTTATTCTATCAACAGCTCTATCGAAAAGTTTAAGGTTTATTCAACCCCCCTTCTAAACCTTGGTGACACCCTTTGGGACCTATAGTGCCGTAGGTTATTTTCGGCACGATATGGCCTAAAATCGTGCCTATCTTGCTTACACTGCTTATATCGTGCCTATATAAATCGTGTCTATTTTGTGTGCCTATTTTGAAATCGTGCATATATCCTATTTTGTGTGCCTATGTCTGTTCCTTAATTTTTATTCCTTCTCACTATATTTCTTCAATTTTTCAACAATTCATTTTATTAAATTGCAATTAATTATTGTTGCAGGTCGGTCCACAGTGGAGGAGACCCTCATATCATCGAGAGATAGCCCATATCGCGGAGTATGTTCGACCAAATATAATTCAAATAATCAAAGATGAGTTGCAGGAGACCGGTGGTGGTGTATATGGGCAGTTCATGCAGTCGGTTTTTGGCCATTTTATGTATTTCGGGTATGATGGAGTTAGCTGTAATGCGGCACCTCATGCATTGGTTGCGATGGAGGTCCGTGTGCCGAATGCTCCAAAATTGGAGTGTTGGTTCCACGTCGGAGAGCAGACTATTAGATTCTTCCCGGCGTGATTTTGCTATGATATCCGAATTACAATTTTCAGGGTCCACATTTGACACTAATAGTGTTTTTGAGGTACCCAAGACCGGAATTTATCGATGATGGCACCTTCCGTGACTCGCCAGACAATGCCCTAAAGGTGGCGAAGGTGTTGTTTGCCTTTTATATGGTACTATGTTTCGATGGCCGACAGACCGTAGTGGACTGTTGGCTATGGTTCTTGATCGAGGACTATGCACAATGGGAGGTTTTCCCTTGGGGAAATACTCATTTCAGATATTGATTCATTATATTCAGCAGCTGCATGATGTTTTGCCACCTAGCCGATAAACTAAGTCGATCCACCTCGATATCGTCCACTTAGTTATCATTTTTATGGTCCCATGTATGTCTTGTTGGTACGTATATTTTTTTACTTTATTTATATTTGTACTTAGTTTTTTTAAATATTTAAAAAAATCTTTTTTGACACTTATCAATGTTCTTGTTAGGAAATTTATTGTTTAGATTTTGATGAATGCCATGTAAAACTTAGACTAGAAAGTTGGCACCCCATTTTCTCTGTAATTTTCTTTGTAATAGATAGGGCTGAAGAAGCTGAGTCAAGTCAGTTATGCCTAAGAGATACAAGAAGTCAACTGAAGAAGTGAGTGAAGAACTCCGTTGTGAAACAGCTGAGTGTTGACAAGAAAGAAGATATGGAACTCAACTGGGACGTATCACCGAGAAACAAATTGTGACAAAACAAATCAAGACAACTCATGGAGCTTAGTTGAAACACAAGTCGAATCGCCTCGAGATCAAGAAAAAAGAAGAAGCAGTTGGGTGAAGCCAACTGAATTCAAGTCGTTGCACATAAAGCATGGAAGGTTAAATTTAAGTAATATCTCCATGATATTTGACACTGAGAATAAACTAATGCAAAGGCGTGCAATATAATAAGCAAAAAGCTGGACATTCAAGAATACGAGGTAGTGGATGTCTCACATGCCTGAAAAGCAAAAGAGCAAATCGACGTCTAGCAAGATAATATTTGAATAATTATCTATCTCTTCAACGGATAATTTTTCAAATAATACTATAAAAGGACTGAAGATTCAAAAGAAGAAATACAGAAAATAGACACAAATAGAACTGACTGTGCGTACACAAGAAAAATAGCAGAATAAAAAGAAGCAGATCAAGTACGCACAAAAAGGCTGAACGAAAGTTCATACATCTTCAAGTCCAATCTGTCAGTATTTCAACATCCAACACAAATTGTGAAGGACTACGAAATCATCAAAGTTGAAGAGAAAACTTTAACAATAACAATCTTTGGGGTCTACATTCCTAGTGTGGAAGTGTAGGAATAACTCGAGTTGCTTGGAGGGCTGGGTGATCAAATCCAACAACTTGACCAAGTGGGCTGTAGTAGCAAGGCAGCTACCTCGTGAAGAAGCTGAGTCGCAGGAGAAGCCAGCTGGGTGATCAAGGCATCTCTAGATTGAGTCAAATGAGCAAGTCAGCTGGGTGATCAAGACTTGTTTCTAGACTGTGAACCACTCTGTAAACTGATCATTACTTAGTGGATTCCTCCAGGAGTTGGAGAAGAGAGGACTAGAAGAATTACCCCATCTTCGAACCTCTATAAAATATTGTGTCTATTTACTCTCAGCATTTTATTCCTGCTTTACAATTGATATCTTAAGTGATAATAAGCCAAGCATACAAGAACAAGTGTTAAAACCATATTCAGTTTAATTTTAAAAGGGTGTTAAGACTTCCGCTTTCAAAAACCAAGTCAGCTTTATAAGCAGTTTTATAAAACAATTAAGTTACATTAAAAGCAGCTCTCTTGAAATCGCTATATAGTAACTCTCGATTGACTTGAAATAACTCACAGAATCGTTGTTGAAAAGATTTTTATTGAAAAAATTTTTAAGAAGGTTTATTCAACCCCCTCCCCCTTCTAAACCTTCTAATACACCCCTTGGGACCAACAAGTGGTATCAGAGTGGTTGGATCATTGAGTCTTCCGCACTGGTTACTGAACTAGATCTTTGCTTTTCAAAAGTTTAACACTTGCTATTTTTTAAAGGTTCTTGCACAAGAAAACTTATCACAATGGAAGCAAATCTAACTCGTATTCCTATGTTTTCCATTGAAGAATTTGATGACTGGAAAATTCGTATGCAGGCTCACCTATCAGCCTTACACGATGAAATGTGGATTGTGATAGAATATGGGTCATTGCAAATATTCAAAGTCAACACTCGCTTATTAGCGAACTCAAGCACCAAGGATAGGAGGCATGGACCCTAGACCACCATGGTTTAAAACCAAGAGCTGAGTGGACAAATTGTGATAGAAAAAGGTACAACTTGGACAATGTAGCCAAAGACATACTATACAAGACTTTAGACAAAGCAATGTTCAACAAAGTCAAATCCTGCAAGACAACAAAAGAAATCTGGGATAAGCTGACTTTAATTTGTGAAGGATCAGAACAAATTAAATAAAACAAATTATCTGTTGTTGTTCAAAAGTTTGAAAACTTTAAAATGATTTCAGGTGAAACAATGGATCAACTGGATACCAGATTCACTGAAATCACAAATGAACTTTCAATACTTGGGAAGGAATACACACAGAAGGAAATGTGTATGAAGATCCTGAGAAGCCTACCAGCTGAATGGGAGATGAAAACTATGGCTCTAAGACACTCAATGGACTTATCAAAGACCTCCAATCATGAGCTATTCTTAGACCTCAAAGCCAATGAGTTTGAGCTGAGAAGAAAGGATCAAGAGGAGACAATTGTGCCCAAAACAAATTGCATTGATAATTAAGGAGGGAAAAAGAGTCAATCCAAAGAAATTATAGACCATGAGGAAATAGCCCTGATGGTCAAAAGATTCAATAAGTTCTTTAACAAGAACTATAAGAAGAACAAAGGTGAAACCTCCAGGAGACACTCAGCTCCCTCCAAGTCAAGGGAAGATAGGCCACCTAAAAGAGCTGAGCATCAAAAGATTGAATATCAAAGAGCTGACAATACAAGGAATGAAAGAGTGACCAAAAAGTTGAAAACCTGTTTGGAATTGGAATTGCACAACCAGGACACTTTGCTATTGACTGTCCATATTCAATAGTCAACAAGTACAGGAATGAAGAAGAAAGAAGAATCTTCAGAGAAAGAAGACAAGAAAAACAAATGCTATGTTAGCTGCTGAGACAGCTGAGACAGCAAGTCGAAGGAAATAGCTGATTCAGAGAGTAGTGAAGCAGACTACTCAAGTGATTCTGAAGAAGAAGCCTTAATTTGTCTTATGGCTAAAGAACAAGACCAACCAAACCAGGAAGATGAGGTACACTCTAACTCATCTCATTCAGACACTAGTGATAGTGACTGTGATACACACACTTCATCACCCACTGATCTGTATGATTCATTAGGCAAAATGATGAAAGACTTTGAGCACATCAAATCCTCACACACACTATTAAATGAGGAAAACAGCCAACTCAAAAGCCAAAACTCCCAGCTGACTAAGGAGTTGAATACTCTAAGTTACATAGCTGATGAGAACAAAGAGCTAAAGGCTGAGAATACTAAACTATTAACAGAGATAGTTTCTATAGAAAAAAGGGAAAATGATCTCAAGATTGTGATTGCCTCATTTACAAATGCATCTAAATCATTGGATGACCTTATTATGAGCCAAAGAGAGTGTGGAGATAAGACAGGCTTAGGATTTAATTCCTTTGTGCACAGTCAAACTCCTAGAGTGACTTTAGAAAAGGGATCTTCAAGCAATGAAGCATCTCAAAACCCCAAAACACCAAATACTGCACCCACATTCATTCCAAAGCACAATCACAAACAAACTGGCCTTGGATACAAAGGAAAAGAAAAGCAGCCAGTTGAGTATGCTGAGAGGACAGCTGAGAAGAAATCCAGTCGAGTTCCACAGCAAATTCCAAATAGAAAGTACTTTATAAAGCATAAACAGAGCTACCAAAAACCCCCAAAGTACTATAAAAGGAACATATATGATGGAAATGGTAGAAATTATCCAAGCCAAGCTGACTGGAATAATGTGAAACATCAGCAAAGATCTATAGAGTACATGCCTAGATGGCAAAGGCCTAGAACTCAACAAAGGCCATTCCAAAGGCAGAAGAGCTATCTTCAGCACACATATGCACCCAAGCACTACACACAGAGGTATCACAACTACCCAAGAAAGGCAATTGCTAAAACACACACACAGGCATACAGACAAAAGAGACAGCTGTATGAACCAAAAACACACAAGCAATTTGCAAATGTGCACTATGATTATGGCACTGATAGATGGCAACCTCTTAGAGTCAAGTCATTTGGCTATAGGTTGGTTGGATCATCTTACAGCACTAACCCCTCAGGACCCAGGCAAATATGGGTACCTAAAATCTAATTTTCTTGATTGCAGGTTCAAGGAACAACTGAGTGCCAAGGAACCTGGTACATGGATAGTGGTTGTTCCAGACATATGACAGGAAATAAGAAAAATCTATCAAACTTCAAGGAGATTAGAGGTGCTAAAGTTATGTTTGGAGGAAATGAAGCTCCAGGGGAAATCAAAGGCACAGGATCCATCAAGAAAAATGGATTGGAAATTATAGATGTTGCTTATGTTGAGGGACTCAACTTTAACTTGCTCAAAGATAAGTCAACTCGTGATAAAGGCAAATGTTGGATTCAACATGGGAGTGTGCGGATCAAAGATGATGAATCAAATGAAATAGTCTTTGCAAGGATCAAGGAAGAAAAATATGTATGTGGTAGATCGGTCTTTGCTACACCAAGTACTGTCTGTCAGCAAAAAAGAGCACAAAATAGAATCAAGTTGGTCAGGGCACAAAAAAGCCGAGTCATCCGAACTTCAAGACAATCAACAAGCTTGCAATGAGCCATCTTGTGAAAGGATTGCCGACTTAAGATATATAAGAAGGAAAGTGTATGTGATGCATGCCATATGGGAAAGCGGATCAAATCTTCGTTCAAAGAAAAATCCAATCCTTCATCAACAAGGATACTGCATTTGCTGCACATGGATTTATTTGGTCCATTGAACCAGCATAAAGATAAGTGGAAAGAAATACACTTTGGTGGTAGTGGACGATTATTCAAGATATACATGGACAATCTTTATGTGCAAAAAGAAGGAAACCTTGCAAAGATTACCTCAACTGATGAAGAGAATTCAAAATGAGAAGAGTCAAACAATTATCAAGATAAGATCGATAGAGAACCGAGTTTGTCAATGGAATAATTACTCAAGATTGTGTTGAAAATGGTATTGCTCATGAATTATCTGCAGCAAGGACACCACAAAGAGAATGGAGTAGCGAGAAAGAAAAACAGAACTCTCGAGGAAGTCGCTAGAACAATCATAGCCGTCGATTGCTAAAAGATTTTGGGGGTCAAGCCATCAACACCGCATGCTATACTCAAAATAGATGCATGATTAATAGACAGATTGACAAAGACTCCCTATGAAATCGGACAGGAGGAAGCCAAATGTTAGGTACTTGAGAATATTTGGATGTAAATGCTTCATCCACAACAATGGCAAGAACAATCTAAAGGCTTTTGATGCTAAAGTCAGAAGGTATCTTTTTGGGATACTCACCGAGAGCAAAGCTTATAGAGTATCTTGAACAAAAGGACTATGGTAATGAAGAGTCTATTCATGTGGTTTTTGATGAACCTAATGTGAATGGAGAAGATATAGAAGAATTAGGCGATAAGCTAAATCACCAACCATGCGAAGAGTCCTTACATTGAAGCTGAAACAAGAGCAGTTAATCAAGATGAAGATGAGATAGTTGAATCTCAAAGACAACTGGAAAGTCTGCAGCTGAATGATAATAAAAGAGTTGCTCAAGACAACATAGCTGCGAGACAGCTGAACCCAGCTAACTTACTTCAACCTGATGTAAGATGGTTGAGAGACCATCCACCAGAGTTAGTCATTGGAAATGTTAGAGATGGTATAAGAACCAGATCCAGAGCTCAGCAAGAAGCAATGTTCACTTGTTTTATTTCCCGAATAGAACCAAAAGATGTGTCTCAAGCCTTAGATGACACACATTGGATTCAGGCCATGCAAGAAGAGCTGAATCAATTTGAAAGAAACAAAGTATGGGAATTGGTGCAAAAGCCAACACACCAAAATGTTATTGGCACAAAATGGGTTTTTAGAAACAAAATGAATGAGGAAGGCTCTGTTGTGAGAAACAAAGCAAGATTGGTAGCCAAAGGATATTGCCATGAAGAGGGAATAGATTTTGATGAAACATTTGCTCTTATTGCAAGATTAGATGCAATAAGTAGTTTCTTGCCTATGCTGCACACAAGAACTTCATTGTATATCAAATGGATGTGAAGCGTGCATTTTTAAATGGACTATTAGAAGAAAAAGTCTATGTTGAGCAACCTCCAGGCTTTGACCAGAAGACTCTTGGAGATAAAGTGTACAAGCTCAAGAAAGTACTATATGGATTGAAACAAGCACCCAGAGCATGGTACGATACATTGTCTCAATTTCTAACTGAAAATGGATTCACCAAAGGCAAAGTGGACATAACACTTTTTAGAATCCAAGATGGAGAGAGTATAGTACTTGTTCAAATTTATGTGGATGACATCATCTTTGGATCCACAAATAAAGAGCTGTGTAATAAGTCAAACAACTGAAGGATGATGGGAGAGCTGACTTTCTTCCTAGGACTTCAAGTCAAACAACTGAAGGATGGAACTTTCATAAGTCAAACTAAGTATACCAGAGATTTAATGAAGAAATTTGGTATGGAATAAAAGTCTTCTGTGAAAATACCAATGAATACATCAGTCAAGATAGACATGGATGCAGATGGCAAACATGTAGATCAAACAAGATACAGAGCACTTATTGGCTCACTGCTCTACTTAACAATGAAGCGCACTTACATCACACCGTGCGGTAAGAGTGTATGTGCAAGATTCCAATCTGCACCAAAAGAAAATCATATGACTGAAGCTAAGAGAATCCTAAGATATTTGAAGGGATGCCAAGAAGTTGGCTTATGGTATCCAAAGAAATGTGGATTCAAGCTTATTGGATATTCAGACTCTGACTATGCTGGATGTAGAGTTGACAGAAAAAGTACTTTAGGTACATGTCAAATGCTTGGAAACAGACTAATTTCATGGTTCAGCAAGAAGCAAAAACTCAATAGCCACATCCACAGCTGAAGCAGAGTACATAGTTGCGAGCAGCTGTTGTGCCCAAGTTTTATGGATGAGACAACAGCTGAGAGATTAAGAAGTTGAAGAAAAAGAAAATTCCAATTATGTGTGATAACACAAGTGCTATTGCAATTACTCAGAATCTTGTGTTGCATTCAAGAACAAAACACATTGATGTCAGGTATCACTTTATAAGAGATCATGTTGAGAAGAAAGATATCACCTTGGAATATATCTCAACGGATAAGCAGTTAGCTGACATATTCACAAAGCCTCTATGTGAATCAAGATTTGAAGAGCTTAAGAATGAGCTAGGGTTAATTGACCTGAGTTGATACTCAGAAGACTCGATTAGAAGAGATGAAGGATGTAAAAGTGAGAATTGAACAAGTTTTTCACATCAGTCAAATGAAACAGCTACATTGGAAAATCTACTGTATTGAGTTAGCTGACAGCTGAGTTAACTAGTGAAAGGAGAGAAGCTGAGTTAAATTACTTCTGACTTGAGCTGAGTCACTTAATAACTAAGTGGCAAAAACGATGTTGTGGTGAAGAAGCGGGAATGGTTTAGTATTAAGCACCAGACATGCTCACGCTAAACAAGGAAAAGGCTGTCATTATGTCCATGATTGGATATAAATGCTGCTGCATTAAATATGGAGAGATAATGCATCTTTTAAGACTCAATCCTGACCGTTGATCTTGATCAATTGATTCAAATTCTCAAACTGTCTATTCAAGTCATATATATACTAAAATTAAAACTCTCTCTCTCTCTCTCTCTCTCTCTCTCTCTTCACGCTCACAAAAACATCATCAAGCTTTCAAAGGAATCACTCTCTCTCTGCAAAACCCTACCTTTCTAAAAATTGAAATCTTTCGATTTTTCCAGCAACTATCTCAAGCAAAAATGGCACCAGCATATGATTTTGCTAAGCTCGCAAAGCAAATCCACTCAAGATCAACTGTGGATTTTGAGGGGATGGTGAAGCAGGGTTCTGATGAAACCCTTGTAAAGAAAATAGCTGACATGATTGAGAAGTCAGGACTCAATCCTTTTCACATGATGGAGTATTCAATGACCTACGCTGAAGAAGTGGCACGCTTTTATGTCAACGCTGAAGTGCGGACGGCGGATTAAGTCTTCCGTCCACAGCAAGGACATATTGATTACTGCTAAAGACCTTGCTGAGTACTGTTCATTGTCGTCCAAGGGCATGCCAGAAATATACAAAGCTAATGTCAACTTGGCTGCTGCATGGAAAGAAATAACCAAACCGGAGTGTCTTTGCAAAAGTTATCTACACAAAGAAGAAGTTCTTTGAAGGATGACTATCACAAATTGATGGATGTCGTTGATCAACTGTCAAAGACAAAGCCGTCGTCATGGCCGCGATCATGGAGGAAAGAAAGTCAATCAATGAGTTTGTGTACAGCAGACTACGCGCGAATATGTTGGCAACAAAAATCAATCAAGGAGGACGGATTCTTTGGAGGATCACTTGGCTATGGCCTAGTAATTGGCCATTTGATGGAGGTGAAGGGCATTCCCGTTAGACATGGAAAGTCCTTCCATGTGAACAAGAAGATGTTTAGGGCCAATCTGTCAGGAGCCCAGAAAAGAGCTTATGCTAAGAGGGCAGATACTAGTGAGGGGGAATCAGCTGACCCCGTAGATACAGCTGATTCCTCCCCTCCGAAGAAGAGAGATGCCTTGCAGCTACTAAGAAGAAAGTTGCCCCTGCAGCAAAGAAGAAGGACGCCCCTGCCCCTGCAGCCGAGTTACCTGCCCCTGCAGCCGCGTCTCTTACCCACTCCGCCGAGGCTGAGAAGGAAACCCAAATACCTTCTACAGCCATAAGAAAGAAGAGGACTGCCAAGCCCAGAAAGGCAGCTCCATATAAGAAATATGCTCCTGCCCCTGCCGCCAAGGAACCTGAAAAAGAGGAATCCGGACCAGAAATTCCTCTGGTGAGGACAAAGAGAATGAAGAGAATCTCCAAGCTTTCAGAGCTTGAGAAGACAGTTGAATCTACAATTCAGCTGGAAAAAGTTTCCGAGACTCGCGATACTAAAGAAGTGCGATCTCGAAGTTGTTTGATGAAACAACCAAGTCTCTTGAAGGTGATCAGCAGAGGCATATAGAAGACCCAATTGTAGACAGGATAGCTGAGGAGGAAGAAGCAGTGGAGACAACAGAATCCCCTGCTGAGAGGGTTGTCTCTCCACCTGCCACAGATGCTGCTGAAGGCGAAGAGCAGCAAAGTTTGTTACCTTCTATCCCTTAAAAGGAAGGTCAGGAAAAAGAGGATAAAGATGATGATGTAATTATGGTTTAACATGTGTATCCAGACATTCAGCGCCGCCTACGAGAATGGAGGGCATGGAAGCTGACTCACTCAAGGGTGCAGTTTGAACACCCTAAGTTCATTGAAGAAGAAGATGAGTTATTCAAGTTCCTTGAGGTTAACATTGTCCTTCAGGCTCTGGATGAGGATAACTGCATGAATATCCTCCACATATGCAAGGAGAAAGAAAAGGCCAGAGCAGCTGAGGAAGCAGAAGAGCGTGAGAAAGCCAGTATATGTACCCTCACTGGAACTCAGGAACATACGCATCCTCATTTAGATGTGTTGTCAGACACTGATGAAGACATGAATCCCGTTGCTGCACAAGAAGAGGTAGAGATGCAGCAAGCCTTAAGGGAATCAAGGATGATGAATGAACAACGGATAATTGAAGGACCATGAGAGTCCTCAAAATCTCTCCTGGAGATAGACCCACTGGGAGTAGTGCAACAGATTGCCACAGTTATAGCTGCAACTACGACCCCAATGTACACTCAGAAGATGGGTCCAAGGGAACTGGCGATGAGACTAGGAATTTGGGCACCCAAGTTGAGCCAACCCCTATTGAAGGTGTGTTACCACCTGCCCCCACAGTTGAGCAATCAACGGTAGCAGTCGAGAGTCAAGAGAAGAGTGACCCCACCATCAGTCACTCAGCTGGTGTGTCAGCTGAGGGGGAAACTCACTCCACTGCAGCAAGGTCGGAGGATGCTGCGGATGACTCCACATTGCGAGGAGGCGAAGTGGAAAAGGAAAAAGAATCACAAAGAGATCGACATTGACGGCTCGACAATTGAGTTTGTCCCAGTGAAATGTCAACTTTTGGTTGCAGGCGAGGACACCGCTATTGCGATCAAGGCACAGGATGGAAGCGCCCCGGGAGCTAATGCTTTGGGCACTGAAAGTGCAATCCAAGGGGTTGAGACTCCTTCGGATGCCACAGTCCAAGACCCCAAGACAGTTGTGTCTGTTGAAGGGAACATAGAAGGCCTCGCTATGCTAAAGATCTGGGAGGTATTGAAGGCTCAAAGGAGGTTGAGACTTCCCCGGGTAAAATTCAAGAAGATAAGAGCATCCCTCATGTTCTAAATGTTGAAACTGAAAAGGAGACTAGTGCTCTTCATGATTCCCAGGACAACCCTGATATATCCTTTCTGGGATCTGAAGACGAAGCTGAGTCCACTCATGTTGCTCATCAAAAGGACTTAGCTGAGGATGTTCTACCATAGACGAGTCAGCCAAGCTTCAAAGTCGCCAGAAACATTTAACTTCGATGATGAACCAAACTCCCGGTTTCATTTTCCTCCGATGACGCCGATGATGCAATGAGACCGACCAGAAATTCATTTAGCGAGACTTTCGAGGCCGAAGAAGCTGTTAAGACAAACAGGCTCATCACCGCCAACCCACTCAATAAGGCCCAGCTGAGACCGAGTCATCTGCGCAAGCTCCCAAAGCTGCAGCAGGATCGACTCAACTAGGATCATCAAAGGCACGAACAACTATAGAATTGATCCCATATGTGTGTGATGATGCGTTTGAGGAGACATTCCCCTTCTCAATTGAGTTATCCGACCTTGAGGAAGAAACAACTCATGAGCAGCGACGTTTCAACATCAGAGCAGATCCAGTAATTCCCACCAACTCCATTGTTCTAGCAGACTTTGATTTTGATGCTACTTGGCCGCCAGCTGAATCTGAAGTGACAGCTGAGATTCGTGAAGTCTTCAAGAAACTCTGTGGAGAGATTGAGAAGATTGAATAGCACCAGCCTCACTAGATATGCGTCTGGACAATAGGGATGCCAACCTCATGCAGCGACTTGCGAGGATTGTGGCAAGGATCAGGGAATGGTGTCAGCAGCAGAGTACAATGTGATATGAACAAGTTCGATATTTTAAAGCATTGTACAACAAGATGCTGGTCTGGAGCGCTGGCAATGCTGACATGAAGCAGAGGATGCAGGCAAATATTGATAGAATGCATGTCTCTCATACAACTGAAATGGAGCTGCTACGTGAATTTCAATGCAAAGAACTTATGCGTGTGGAAGAGAACATGGAAGCAAAGTTCAGCCTTCTCATGGCTGAAATGAAGCTTTTGGCAGCTGAATCAAAAGCTACTCGCTCAGAATTTCGAAAGATAAGATACGCCGCAGACTCTCAAGCGTAACTCGGCTCACCGACGATTTCATGTTTGCTGGGATGTTTCCAGGGGTTTCTCTCTCCTTCGATGATGCCAAAAAGGGGGAAGAGGAATACCTGAGGAAGTTGAAGGAAAAAACAGTTGTTGAGAAGAAGAAGGAGAAGGGAAAAGCTGTTGAGGGGGAAAGGTCAAAAGATGTGACCTTAATTCTTGCTGAAACCCCTCAACAAGGTCATGTCACAGCATCAATAATCAGCAAACTTCCAGTGACTCTGCCGCTCCAACACTCTGTTGTGCCTATGTCTAAGAAGAGAAAAATTGTGGAAGCAGGGATGAAGGAGGTTGAAAGAAAGACAGATGCCCGTGTTCTAGAAGTTTTGAAAGCTTACGGAGGCATTTCGACAGGAAAGGACATAGATGCTATTCTAGATGACGGAGACGAGCCAAGATCAGTTGAAGAATTTAAAATGCTCGAATCCGAAGGATACTTCAAAAACATGTCCATAGCCCAAGCCTGGGACTTGTACTGGGAGAAGGGTCTGAAGTTGTGCGAAGAAACCGATAGGCGGAGACTACCAAGACCATTCAAATTGGTAAGAAAAGACTCGATCTAATACATGCCTGCAGGGAGGAGGAGGAAGAAGTGGTGGAGGAAAAGGCTTTCAACCTAGACCTCTTCCCAAAAACATTGAATATGTAAATCCAGGCAAGAAGGGAAGGATCTATTGGGTTGGGTATGATGAAGTAGCTAATCGAGAAGTAGCAAGGAAGAATGCTGAATACGTGAAAAGAATTGAAGAATAAAATAAAAAACAAGATCAACTGTGGCAAGAGAGGCAAGAAAGAAAAAGAAAAGATGATGCTGCAGAGAGAGCCTACGAAAAGAAGAAAGCAGCTGAAGATGAAAAGAAAAGAAAGAGAGCTAAAGATGACAGAGTCAAGAGAGGAAAGAAGAAGAAATGGCGAAAAGGCGATGAAGTGTTCTCAGAAACCCTTCATGTATTTTACTTTTGTAAATACATTTTGTAAGTCATCTGTACATTCATAAATATTTGTAATTTTTCACCTACATTTATATTTTAGCATAGATTTTTGAAATGTGATTATATATATGAGTATGCTCTGATACACATTGTAAAACGGTTTGTGTAAAAACAAGAATGTTATGATCAATAAATAAATTGATTCAACACATACATTCTTTGTTACTACATTGTCTGTATGTATCTCTCATTGTTTACATGGTTGTTTGTATGAAGTTAAGTTTTGGCATCATCAAAAAGGGGGAAATTATTAGGAAATTTATTATTTAGATTTTGATGAATGCCATGTAAAACTTAGACTAGAAAGTTGGCACCCCATTTTCTCTCGTAATTTTCTTTGTAATAGATAGGGCTTAAGAAGTCGAGTCAAGTCGCTATGCCTAAGAGATACAAGAAGTCAACTCAAGAAGTGAAGTGAAGAACTTCGCTGTGAAACAGCTGAGTGTTGACAAGAAAGAATATATGGAACTCAACTGGGACGTATCAGCTGAGAAATAGCTGTGACAAAACCAAATCAAGACAACTCATGGAGCTGAGTTGAAACACAAGTCGAATTATCTCGAGATCCAAGAAGAAAAGAAGCGCGATTGTGTGAAGCCAACTCGAATTGAAGCCTTTGCACATAAAGCATGGAAGGTTACTTATTTAAGTAATATCTCCATAATATTTGGCACTGAGAATAAACTAATGCAAAGGCATGCAATATAATAAGCAAAAAGCTTGACATTCAAGAATACGAGGTAGTGGATGTCTCACATGCCTGAAAAGTAAGAGAGCAAATCGACGTCTAGCAAGATATTATTTGAATAATTATCTATCTCTTCAACATATAATTTTTCAAATAATACTATAAAAGGACTAAAGATTCAAAAGAAGAAATACAGAAAACAGACACAAATAGAACTGACTGTGCGTACACAAGAAAAATAGCAGAACACAAACAAGCAGATCAAGTACGCACAAAAAGGCTGAACGAAAGTTCATACATCTTCAAGTCCAATCTGTCAGTATTTCAACATCCAACACAAATTGTGAAGGACTACGAAATCATCAAAATTGAAGAGAAAACTTTAACAATCTTTGGGGTCTACATTCCTAGTGTGGAAGTGTAGGAAGAACTCGAGTTGCTTGGAGGGTTGGGTGATCAAATCCAACAACTTGACCAAATGGGTTGTAGTAGCAAGGCAGCTGCCTCGTGAAGAAGTTGAGTCACAAGAGAAGTCGGTTGGGTGATCAAGGCATCTCTAGATTGAGTCAAAGGAGCAAGTCAGCTGGGTGATCAAGACTTGTTTCTAGACTGTGAACCACTTTGTAAACTGATCATTACTTAGTGGATTCCTCCAGGAGTTGGAGAAGAGAGGACTAGAAGAATTACCCCATCTTCGAACCTCTATACATTATTGTGTCTATATACTCTCAGCATTTTATTCCTGCTTTAAATATTTGATACTTGCTGAACTGGGTTACAATTGATATCCTAAGTGATAATAAGCCAAGCATACAAGAACATGTGTTAAAACCATATTCAGTTTAATTTTAAAAGGGTGTTAAGACTTTCACTTTGAAAAACCAAGTCAGCTTTATAAGCAGTTTTATAAAACAATTAAGTTACATTACAAGCAGCTCTCTTGAGTCTGCTATATAGTAACTCAGCTGACTTGAAATAACTCTGTTTCAACTGTTGTTGAAAAGATTTTTATCGAAAAGTTTTGAAGAAGGTTTATTCAACCCCCCCCCTTCTAAACCTTCTAATACACCCCTTGGGACTTACAGTTCTGACAGATTTGGGCATTCGAGGTGATACCTCCCTAGGTAATGCCTGGGCGACTCAAGTATCCAATACCCAAATGCCTAGGTGCCTCCGTTGGAGATTTCCAAAGACCAGTGTTGACATGATTGATTTTTTCTTTGACACGGTATGCATTAACATTGTTTACTTATTTATTTATTTAATAAATTAATTTTTGTTAATTTATTTATATATTTATTTACAGGTTTTAGTGTGTCATGAGATATTGGATCCGAGTGAGAAGGAGCTCCAACAGATATATATGGAGCGAGTCGATGAGTCAATTATTTTGTTAGGTCCTCCTCGGTTCATTCTGAACGAGAACTGGTTTTTTGGTCTTTGTCTTTGGGAGGGGCAGGGGCAAAGGCGAGGTACAGTGGTCACGATTCGACATTTGCCCCCTATTAGCAAAGGCAGAGTGTCAGAGACGGCAGAGGCAAGGGCTACTACTAGGGGCAGAGTCAGAGGCAGGGGCAGGGGTTGACTACTCTTCCACTGGTGTGGACTCCTATTCCGGTGATGTCGTCTTCTCTTCCACCGGTGTAGACTCCTATTCCGTCGGTGTTGTCTTCTGTTCCAACAGTGTCGACTTCTCTTCCGGTAGTGTCAACTTCTCTTCTGTCATTGTTGACTCCTATTCTACCTGTGTTGGTATATTCTCCGCGACCACGAGTGTCGGTCACTATTCTGAGGCCATTGGTCCCTGGTATTCAAGCTCTCTCTCCGACACTCGTGGTCCCTAGTCCACGAGCGCTCTCTCCGCCTACTCCCTTCATCCAGGTTCGGGATAGGTAGTCATCACGCTTCATTCACAGCCCATTCAGGGATCCTAGTACTCGCAAGCCGGACCCGAGCGAGAGGGGGTATACGAGCTTCTTACAGTCTACTGAAGAGTAAGTATTAAATATTTTTGCATTTGTCTTGTCGTCTTAGTATTAAAATCTTATATTAGTGCAATGTCTTAATATTTGAGGATCCAATTGCAGGAGGAACGTGGGGCTATTGTACTATGTTGGGCCATCATTTTTTAAGGAAATGGCGGATCCAGCTGTGGAGTTGGAGAATGATGTAAGTTTCTTAAATTTTTGTATTATTTAGTTGATTAATATTTTATTTATTTCATATTGATTAATATCGATTTCTTTCATTTTTGTACAGCATATAAATGTATACATGTCCATACAACAGTCTGATCCCCAGTTTCTTGGGATTGAACCTCATCCCAAGCAGTTGGGAACTTATAGGATTGTATCTGCGATATTTTCGATTATTTTATTTATTATGTGTCCCGCATTTTAATTTAAACTTAATAAATGATACTTGTTAATCCATAAACATTTTCTATGTGTAGGATTACATACACCATATATGGAATCGTATGCATGGTTGGGATCCTGCTAGCATAGTATATGACCCGGTGACCATGGAGGTGATTCTTCCTGGACAGGAGTTGGATGAATTGGTTAGGTTTGTCCAGCACGGATCTATAGGATGAGGTAATCCTGGTTCGTGGAGTGACGTTGTGCAGGTACACTTGAATTTATTTATTTTTTGGCTAGTTTATTCATTGTTTTCATTCAAATTGTTTGATTAATTAATGATTTGTTTTTCCCAAGGTGTTCATGATCGTGAATTTATCGGGTCATTTTGTCGTGTGCAGAATAGATCTCCGTAGAGCCAAAGTATATATGTACGACTTTATACATGCCCGATACACACCTGATATTCGTGCCCTGAGGGATGCCGACACACGTCCACTCCGTCGCATGCTCCCATGTGTACTCATGCACGCTGGCTTCTACGACGACTTAGGTATCGAGCCCGTCCACCGCGAATGGGAGCTTGTCATTGCGCCGGAGAAAGATTGTTATGTGCATAATGACAGCACCAGTTGTGGCGTATTTGCCATCTATTTCATCGTTAGTTATATCACGAAGAAGATTAATAAGAAGCAGGTGCATGAGTTGATTCCCGAGCTAAGGAAGACGAAGGCACGAAATATTTACCAGTACAGTATAGATAGTAGTACTTTTCAGTTGTAGTACATTTTTATTGTATATCTTGTAAATATTTTGAGTTATTTAAGTATTCATTTTGCATGGTTTTATTGTTGTGGAAGTATAAGAACATGATTCGATTCTTTCAATCATAAGTCATAACAAGATTAGTATGTTATAAGAGTAAGCTAATGTTGTCTTTTTCCATAAAAAAAAAAAAAATAGAAAGCATATATAGAAACAAATCTCGGAGTTTGGGATCAATACAAAATCGTGCGCCACTTTTAATATAGGCACAAGGTGATCCAGCCGCACCTTCCAGTATGGCTACCTTGGCGCTGTTGGGCTTTAGCTACTCTATCAGAAGTCGGGTTGGTATATATCGTACCCAAATATATTGGGGCACGATATAGTACCCAACTTTTAATTAGGCACGATATATCGTGTCTATATTGGGCAAGATATTTATAGGCATGATATCGTGCTCACAATTTAAATGACTACTTGACTTTCTACTCTATATTTAAATGACTACTTGACTTTCTCGCTCTTAGTGTGTGTTTCTAACATAGTATTATAGTAAAATAATTTTTGCCTAATTTTCATCATACGGACGTCTCAGGTATCTTCGACGGGTATGATCATCCGCTTGACATATTCCACATTTCTTCTTACTACGCACTTGTCTTGAAGGACCCGACTGTGTCATTGAGGCACTTCCGCGCTCATCAAGCGGCAATTACATAGTGCATTTGACGCAATTGTGGCCAGCACCCCCACACCTTGAACAAATTTGACTCTTACGTGAACGATTACTTGATGATTCAACATCAGAATGAACTCTAGTTTGTCTAGGACGACCTACTTGTCTCGGGTTATTTGGAGGGTTGCATACTAATTCTCGCACCTCTTGTGATAGAACTCATTCACTCGGATTAGAAACTAGTAAAACTTCATCCGCCCATATTTGTTGAAGATTTTTACTTTTATAATAATGGGCAACAAATGAATAGATATTGAGGTTCGCCTTTCTGCACAAATAAACAAACATTTATGTGAAAATATTGAACGAATTATGTGAAAATATTGATATAAATTTTAACTTTATTTATACCTAATTGTTCCATGATCAAGGCATTAGTTCACATTCAAATTCTCGACAGCTGCACGCTCTTTGGGATAAGTCAACCAAATAGGTCTTTGTTCCATCTTTCACTTTGTACTTCAAATTACTAAGACATTGTACATCCATTCTACGACCTATCTCAACTGCATCACTTAATCTTTTGGTTGCTTCAAGTGTTAACTCTTGATCTCTTTCATTAGCAGCAGTGCGTTGTTCATAAAACCACTTTTCAATAATAGTCCAAGCACACTCAAGCACAGAACAAACAGGTAACTTTCTAGCCCATAATAACCGACTATTGAAGCTCTCAGCCGAGTTTGATGTCATGAACCCATAACATCAGACAGGACACTTAACTCGAGACCATCTGTCTTCTCCTGCACGTTCTAACTTCTTAAACGCACCCGTCTCACTAGCAACTTTTATGTTTTCAAAAATACTTATCATAATCTTCAAGGCGGTATGAATATGTTGCATTCCTAAACATTGCTACTATATGTTGACCGTATTGAGCCAAATTACTTTGCAAATGATAAGTGCAAAGCCCATGTGATGATTCTGGGTATACTACTTTTATGGCATTACTGATACTCTTGTCTTTGATCGAAACAATCAATAGATCACGAGGGCAATTATAAGCATCTCTCAATTGTCTCAAAACCATGTCTAGGATTCATCGTTTTCAACATCCCCAATTCCAACCGCAAGTGGGAAAATCACTCATTACTATGTTTTGTTACAACAACAAACAATATTCCCGGTACTTGCCTTTAAGGTGTGTTCCATCAATCCCAAAAATGGTCGGGCATGGTTCGAATCCGAGTGATTGATGCATGCAAAGCAAAAACATGATTGATGCATGCAAAGAAAAAACACGTACTTGAATCTATTAAAATTATCCGACTTCCATCTAGTTATCGATCCGGGATTTGTTAAATTCAACATATGTAAGTATGCTTAGGAAGTTGATTGAATGAATTGTTGCTATCTCCATATATCAACCCAAAAGCATAATGCTTAGCACTCAACACAACATTATAACTAAGTTTAAGCCCATGCCGCGATTCTAACTCCGTTATCATATCTCTTGGCGCAATGTCCCACCAGATGCTTCCAATCTAGCAGGTTTTTCGGGAGGAACTGAAACGTGAGAGAGTGCACCAGGAATCACCCAACTTCGTCCTGTGGGCATTATTGTTTCGTCCCTATTGTCTCTATGGATATCTGGATGTATGTTAGCACCTCGTTTTTCCTGGTGCATCTTGGTTTTGGTTTTCTGAAATACTTCTCTCCGTTTATGTCTCCACTCACAAAATTCCTCAAATTTAGCATTGCTTTGTCATTTTTAATTGATTATTAGCTTCAACATCAGTACCAACATCACCAGCAGTGTAGTTCTCACCAAAATCCTCTGCATTATTATTACAATTAGCATCACCAACACTGTAGTTTTCACCATAATCATCTTCATTATTATCACAACCAACATCAACATCAGTATTATCACGATTAGCATCAGTATTATCACAACCCATATCAGGATAATAGCCATCTTCATTGCTTGGACTTATACTAGGTCCCGTACAATTGATATTTGGAACATTAACGATGGTGAGAGTGGACGCGATGACCAATAACTGGAACATTGTTCATATGCATATAAGGTACTCCACTAGGCCTTACTACATGATTATATAGATTGATGTGCGGTACACCGTATTGTTGAAAACCAAGATGGTGCATGTAGTTTAATTAGGCCCAATGACTGTTGAAAAATCATTCTGAGTAGCCATTAGTTGCATAAAACTTCCACCAACATTTTGTTGACATTCAATGTTCTCAACTCGATTATGCCCAGACTGACTTCCCAATACATTATGCGAACTAGTCTCACCCATTTTTCTTTTCAGTGTTACAAAAACAACTGGTAACTCGGTGTTCTCAAATGCATTTTCAATGTCACCGTCATTTTTCAACTTTAACTTCCCAAGTTTGTTTCCAGAAATATCTACAATAGCATGCATTACACAATCATATATGCCCCTATCAACTTCAACAACACCATAAACCTCCTACAATATTTCACTATAATTCATTTTTCCCGGTTTAATACGTACAACTTCTTCACCATTTTTATATTCTAAACCTTCCCAGTAACCCCCAAATCGAACAACAACATAGCCAGAGTTCATCTACATACAGGAAATATAGAAAATATTGAAGATATGCCACAATATGCAAGCATGAAAAAGGCAATTTATTAAAGGCACGATATAGGCATGATATATTGTGCCTCATTTAAAATTGGGCAAGAAATTTTAAATATGGCACGATATATCATGCCAAATTTTAAATGAGGCGCGATATATCGTGCCTATATTGGGCACGATATATCGTGCACAGTGCCAAATTTTAGATTCAGAAATTTCACATATCGTAAATATATTGGTCTTGAACAATTTAAACAAAGTTAAGTAACTAAGAGGAGAAGCAACATTACCTTGTTAATCAATTTTAAAAGCGATTTTGGTTGACGAAAGACCACAAAAAGAACTTTTTTATATTTTGCAAAGAAGAAGAAGAAGAGAGAGAAAAAATAAAGAGCAAATGGTGGAAAAATCGTATGTATGTATGTATTTAAAATGAGAGCGAAATACAACTTACCTACTTTAAAGGCTTAAAGCCTCAAGGGTGTTGTGGTAAAAGAACCCCAAAAGTGGGTAGAAAACATAGTTTTTTATCATACATGTCAAAAATGTTTATCTCCTATCCCAAGTGGGTAAATCCCACCATTTGCTCTATTCGTAAACTAAGGCTCTTTCTTCTGTCATAGCAAAATCCCAAGAGATTGAAAATATTGACATGGAAAGTTCTACTTATGCTAGCAACTTCATTTGATGAACTCTTCGCCGTTGCTATCCGTCTCGGTCAAAACCTTGACCGCGACGAGGCTGTCATCGCGTAGTTTTCCTTTCTACACACTGCCTTATCCTCCTTGTCCTAACTTTTTTTTTGTCGAACGATGGTATTTTATTATAACAACTCAAAATCTAAAATTACAACTACAATCGTAGCCAATAGGCTAAGAGCCGACAAGACTAACTAAGAGCCAAGCGGGAAATTGGTAAGACCAATTCGGATTCACATGGACTAAAAAACTACCCACCCCAAACTAACCACTCCACGCCGGAGACTTCAGCACTCCTTAAAGGAGACTGTAACACACCAAAAAAACAGAAACTGGGCACAAGCAACCACTTCATACTGCAGAATAGAAAAAATTGATCCGCCTACGAGTTTCGCAAATCAACCGGGAAAAGAAAATACAAACAAAATAAGAAAACTACAACAATCTATAGCTAAAAAATGAGAAAAAAATAGAAAGAAAAAAGAAAGATGCCTCTCTCTCTCCCAAATCTACTGCCGCAGCCCATCGTCTTCTCAGCTCCGAGACACCTCCGTGAAGTTCTGACTTGTTTTTACCCTGGACCAAAAATTTCGGCCACCTTCGGACACCCAAAGGACCGCCATTGTTGGCCCTCCAATAAAAGACATGGAGGGGGGGGGGAGGGAGGGGCGGTCAGAGAGGGGGAGGGAGGGGAGAAGAAGTAGGTTAGGGTTTTTTTTCTTTTGGGGGTAGAGAGGGATGAGAGAAAAGTAGAGAGAGAATGTGAATGTTTTTTTTTTTTTTAATTTTCTTCCTTGTCCTAACTTATCACTCAAGGATTTAGTCATTCTCTTGACTTCAGAATATTTGTAGTGTTTTAGAGCCAGAGATCCGTTTTCGTGTAGAAACTTTCTATATCGATGTCACTTTTTGTGTTATAACATCGCCTTCTGATGCAGCAGACTATGCTATGATAATTAATAAAGTTGTAGTAATTAACACTAGTAACGTACCTGGATGTTCAAGGATACATATAGGTTACAAGATCCGAAACTAGAGAAATTAATAAAACATTGAGGGTTATCTTTTAAAACTGCAAATATCCCCTCTAGATAAACATAAGGGATAATTACAAAAACACCGCTGAGGTTTGGGCTAATTACAAAAAAATCCAGAGATTTTTGAAATTTACAAAAAAAAAATTATGTTTGATTTCGTCTTACATTTTTCCCTTTCATAAGCAAAAAATATAGATATTTATAAAAAATACTATAGTTACCCTCTTAAATTTAACACATAATCATACCTGATGGGGTTATAATTTTTAAATATCTCTGGATATTTTGTAATCAGCCCAAACCTCAGGGGTATTTTTGTAATTATCCAAAATATAAAGTCGAGATATTTATAATTTTGAAAAATAACTGTGGTTTTTTTTCAATTAGGCTAAACCTTAAGGGTAGTTTTTATAGTTATCCCTAATATTAAGAAGGGGAAAATGGTTTACGAATTACCTATTGTTGACAGTGAGTCTGAATCTGTAAAAATAATAGTGAACCTTACAGTAAACTGTAAACTTGACAACTCCTTATGCGGCCAAAAAAAAAGGAAAGAAAAATATTTAAAACAGTTAATTGACAAATATATTAATCAATTGCTTATACCTTGTAAAAACAAGTCCAGTGAATTTTAAATTGAGATTTCCTGTTCCATTTCTTATTTCATTGCATAGGATGAATAACATGTGTACAAGATGATGTTATAATTGTACACGTATTTTTCATCCAATATATGGAATAGAAAATAGAATAGAAAAGTGGAACAGGGAATCTCATCCCGTGAATTTTACCTTAATTTGAAACGTGTTACAACACATTGAAACCTAATTTTAATTCACATAAAAATATTACAATGAACTATATCTATTGATTCAGGAAAATGTAGTAGGAGTAAAATTAAGAAGCTTTTACAAAATGCTTAATGATTTTCTAAGTTTTTTTTAATAAGTTGGGAGTACTGGTTAGAGGAGAGGGGATAAATTCCAATGAAACTGAAAGATACAGGGTTCGAATCCTGGTCAACACTCTTATAAAGGGTGAGCGATACCACTTGAGCTACAAGCTAGTGGTGAAATGAAATTTCTGGCTACAGGATTCGAACCCAAGCGGGGATGGAGAGGCAAAGTTCTAAATTGGCATGCAGTAACCACTATCTTTAAACTAAAAGATACATGGTTCGAACTCTGGTTAACACCCTTATAAATGGTTAATGATTAATGATTTTCTAAATGAAAATGCATAAATTTCATGTGCTTTGCTGAAATTATAAGTCGTTGGTGCTGTGATTAATGAACAGCAACCGGCAGCAAACAAACAAAAAAAGAAATTTCTAACCAACATAAGAATAATGAAACGAGTTGAAGGTAGTCCTGAGGCGTGCAAACATGCACTCTCCTTAAGGAATTTACTTTCGTAATGCCCCCAAGATTCAACAGATGGTCGAATGGCAAACGAAAAAAAAATGAATATGTAAGCCAGCAGATCAGTTAGCAGCAGGAAAAAAAATGATATGAAAGAAGGCAGATGGTATTTTTCTCTGTATGTTTGACTCAGCAGTATATAATGAGGTATTTGTAAATCCAGTATATGATGTATTTGTAAATCCACTACCAACAAACTGAACCCATAAAATAGGAAGCATTTTTTTTTAAATGTATATGATGTACGTTTAGGAATCGGTTTTTTTTTGTTACAGAAAATTAGGAACAGCCATTTGGAGCAGTCTTACACATAGCAAAATATTAGGAACTAAATTTTGAATTTGTAGATAAGGAAGAAAACTGTCAAACTCGGTTAAGGCCATAATACCAAGTCAAAAATTAATTTTAAAGTGGTAAAACAAACTGGTCGAGCCCAGACGCACCCGTGGGGGGGACAAATTGAAATTTGGCTCAACTCTTTATGTGTGCGAGGCCACTTTATTCTCTTGGTCCATTATTACTAAGCTCATAATGGTCTCCCATTAATAAAGAGAATAAAACTTGTTTTGATTTCCTATGTGGGATTAAGAATATTTTAAAAACACTCACAAAATACAACAATCCCCCACATGTTTTTAAAAGATTTATGAAGATAAGAAGGAATGATATGCTGGTTTACAAAAATAAGTGTAGAATGCATCGTATATGGTGTCTTTTGGACTATGAACCAGACCTAGAAAGAAAAGATTTAAATACATAGTTTCAGTGAAGCTTGCAGCTTCTATGAACCAAAAACTCTTTATTGTAAGTTAAAATCTTGCAAGCCATATTACACCATCTCAAAATCTTGCCATTCAATGTGGTATTGCGCTAATAGGCCGTGCGCGTGCCTGGTATTCATGAGTGCTCCAGAGACATGCCAAATTCTCATAGGAGCAGCCCCACTCCACACTCAAATAGGTAAATTTCATCAAGTATATTTGGCAGTTAAAAATACAAGCATACATAAAACATTATGCGTATTTAAATAAAAAGAGATACGGTTTACCAATTTTGCTATTTCCATGGGTCGTGTCTTTCCTTTTGTTGGTAGTATCTTCCTCTTGAGAAGTCACTTTGTTGATGATGGCTTCTCCAATTACTCCATTTCCAAGGATTGTATCCTTCCCATTGTTGATAATGTATTCTTCTTGGAAATTCATTTTGATGTTGTCTTCTACTTTGATCAAATGAAACGGACATTTGATGTCTTCTTGGCGGTATGAATTTTCTTTGATTGTTATTCTGTCGGGTACCTAATATGACATTGTTTTGTGGTACCCTCAAGTGTTTGGGTCCTTTGGGATTAGCGTTGAGACTTTTAGGTCTCCAATAATAATTAAAGTCATTTCTAGCCCAACAAGTATTTACCGTATGATCCTTTTTACCACAATAAAAGCAAGTAATAATTTTAGGAGCATAATGACCAACATGCTTAGAGACTTGATTCTTTTTCATGTGATTAATGACATTGGGCTTATGATCAAGTCCTAGTTTCAAATTATCACAACTATGAACATCAACAATTTTGGTCATTTTATCGGTACTCAAGTTGAATTTTGATAAATCCTTTTTCATGCAATTAATATTCTCAACAAGAGTACTATTTTCCTTTTCAAGAATTCTAACCTTATCAAGTGTAATGGTGTGAGCACATGAAAGTGATTCATAAGAGGTAAATAATCTATCCTTATCATTTTTCAAAACATGGAATTCATTTTTCAATTTTTTGTATTTAACAAGCAAGCTTTGGAATTCATTTTGAAGCTCATCAAAATCATTTTGCAAATCACTATAATCATTTTGTAATTCATTATCATAAGAAGTAGAAGGTTTAGAGAGTACCTTATTTTTTTCTTCGATGCCCATAAGACATTGTTCGACTTCTTCATCGTCGGAAGTTGTAAGAAGCTCATCCCATGTTGTTGGATTTGATGTTGTATCCAATTGAGAAGTAGTTGCTTTTGAATAGCTCCTTTCATTTGCATATACTTCTTCTAATTTTCTCCATACTTTATGTGCCGATCGAATTCCTACAATATGACCATATTCCGAAATGGTAAGTGAACAATAAATAATATTAAGAGGTTTACCGTTTAAGGAGATAATTTTCTTCTCTTCATCATTGAGCTCCTTGAGGACTTTGGAGGTGTGAGGTGTCTCTTTCATCGGGATGGAATCTTCATTCATGACCGTGTTCCAAATATCGAACCCGCAACTTTGTAAATAGCATTCCATTCTTTCTTTCCAAAATGTATAATTTTGGAATCGAATAGTGGTGGCTTGTTGGTGGAGACGCCGGTAAGGTAGACTTCATTCGTAGGCAATGATCGTTCCTCTTTACTCGCGATGTGGAACGAGCTTGCCAAAGAGTTTGACTTTGATACCACTTGTAAGTCCAAGTGCCTACGATAATCTAGAGGGGGTGAATAGATTATGCCCATTTTCTCGATTATACCCTCTTTATCGAATGTAATAAACCAAGACAAGAATGTAAGTGCGGGAAGTAAAGAACATGCGTCGATTTATAGAGCTTCACCCCACCTAGGGACTTTCGTGCTCTACCACCCCAAAGATATCCGGATGGGTTTCAAAAAGAAAAGAATTTTATTAATTACCACAATTAATACAACATCACCTTACAACAGCTCTTTGGAGATTACCACAATCTTCAACGGCACCTTGTGAAGATTACCACAATCTTCAACCTTGAAGAACACCAAATTCTTCAACACCTCAAAGAGCACCAAACTCTTCAATAAGAAGATTACCACAATCTTCTTAATTACACCTAACACCTAGATCACCCAAGTGTGTTCTTACCACAAGAACACTCACAAAGATATCTTGTGTTGAATGATGACCACAAATTCAAGATTACAACTCGATAATGAATAATACAATTTTGAGTGCAAGTGTAATCAAGAAATAAGTCTAGACCTCAAGATGTGAAAGTGTAAGACCTTAGGCTATTACAACAAGAATATTGAAATTGAAGAACAAAAGTGTTTGCTTGAATGTATCTTGTTGTGTTGCATTGTTCTCTCTTGTTGTGTTGCTTCAATTCTTCATCTATTTATAGATGATGTCTTGAACTTGATAGGCTCCTCCTAGGAGATTGAAATCTGTAAAAAAAATTGCAAGACAATTGAAGAATATAGCTGTTAGAAATCAATCCCACAAATTAAGAAAAAGCTGTCTGAAAAACCAACGGATAGTTTGATGTCAAAAGCCTATAGTGACCGGTCGCGCAGAGAGAATGGATTGATAGATTTTCGCATGAAAATACATAGGGGGACCAGTCACCATGGGGTTGGACAGGTCGACCCCTATGTTGACAGGTTGCCATCCCCTAAAAACCAACAACAGAGAGTTCTGTAATTAAAAACAACTCCCAGGCACCGGTCGACCACCTGGTCGACCGGTCAACCACACCGGTTGACAGACCGGTTGACCTCCCTCAGCATGTTCTCTGTTTTCAAGATTAAGACGCGTTCAGGTACGGGTTGCCCTCTAGGGCGACCGGTTGACATCAAAACAGAGGAGTTGTCCGATTTTAGTCAAAAATAAACGTTAAGAAATACTCCAAAAAATTAGTAAAAATATTTTAGATCGATCGGGAGTATTTGGACAACATTTAGAAACATTGTTTTGGTGTAAAAATACAATAACACAAAATTATTAAAAGTGTTGTCCAATTTTTGTCGAAAATAAACTTTAAGAAATACTACGAAAAATTAGTAAAAATATTTTAAATCATTTCGGAGTATTTGGACAACTTTAAAAAACATTGTTTTGGTGTAAAAACAAAATCATCAAAATCATGATAAAAATATTTATCAAACAAACTCCCCATTTTTGATGATTACAAACCAAAACAATTTAAAGAGGTCGATTTTGAAAATAAAACAATTTTCCGGTTAAAAATGAACTATCCGTTGAGAGCGACTACATTCCATGCATAATAATCTCTAGGATGGGAGTAGAGATTTTCAAAATATTTTTGCAAAAGCTCCCTTATCAACATGCACAACAAGAGTAATATAGAAGCAATTAATTAAAAGCTAAAAACTCAGCTTTTACAATGTGAACAAAAATATCATGAGCTTAGAAGCTCCCCCTGTCAAAAACAATCATCAATAAAGAATAACAAGTCCATAATATATCCATTGGACTAGATTTTGTTCACATCTTTTAGCTTAAACTAGCCACAACTTATAGCTTCTTTCGTGAGCTTATTTTAGCTTCTTTGAGCTAAAGAGTTTATTACATTTTTCTCCCCCTTTACAATCATCAAAAAGAATGTTAGCACGATAAAAATATCATATATCCATATCAAAGTGCGCAATTTAACACTTTCAAGAATAGAAGAATAGTTAAAGAACCACTTACCTTAAAGCTTAATATCCTGTCTCTTTATCTTTTTTTTTTCAGTTTACTCTGCTCGAACACCAATTTCATAATCTAGAAGCTTAAATTAATTTTCCTTTAATATTAGTTGCATCTCTCCTTTACGAGCCAACTCATGCTATTCTCAAAACTAATTGGCTCCTGAGTTTGCAGTAGGCAGCCCTTCATGTCGTCAGCTTCTTAAGCAAGGAGAGGTTTGGTGTTGACAGGTGGTAAAACATTCCCCTTGTCGGCTAAGTGAACACCAAGGTTAAACAAGAAAATCTAACATCCCTTTATATATATATATATATATATATATATATATATATATATATTTTTTATTTATTAGTTTTTGTTGTGTCTGTTAAGAAATTAGTTAGTGTTCAGCCAAGGTCTAAAATATTTAAACATTTATAATTCAAATTGGGGTAAAATAAATAGTCGGGCTCCCCTTAAAACTTAATGTTATAAGAAAATGTCAAACAAAATAAATACATATACATAATTTAATATGTTACAAATAGTCAAAATTTTGGGATCCTACAAACATCATAAGGAGTGCTCACAGGTTTGACATTGATATTTTTCTCTGTATGTTTGGCTCAACAGTATATGAGGTATTTGTATATCCACTACCAACAAATTTAACCCAAAAATATGAAGCATTCTTTTTTTTAAATGTTGCACGTTTAGGAATCGGTTTTTTTGTTACAGAAAATTAGGAACAGCCATTTGGAGCAGCCTTCCACTTAGCAAAATATTAAGAACTGAATTTTGAATTTAACTGTCAAACTCGGTTAAGGCCACCATCATACCAAGTCAAATTTTTAAAGTGGTAAAACAAACTGGTTGGAGCCTGTATCGCCGGCGGACAGGGGGTAAATCGGCGATTTTACATTTGAAATTGCAAATTTGGCCCAACTCTTTATGTGCGTGAGGCAACCTTATTCTCTTGGCCCATTATTACTAAGCTCATAATGGTCTCCCATTAATAAAGAGAATAAAACTTGTTTTGGTTTCCTATGTGAAATTGAGAATCTTTAAAAACCACTCACAAAATACAACAGTTGGTTGGTTTGAAATCCGAAAAATGACGAATGTGAGATTTTATGTATACGAGGAAAAGTTGCTCCATATTTTCGGTATGGGACGGTGGTTTTTCACCTTCCTAACACTTTAGAAATCCAACATTTGAGTAAAGGTGTTAAACGGGCCACAATCCGACGGACTTGCCCGTTTAACTCGGAATAAAATAGGGTTAGGGCCTGTGGATTTTGGCTCGTTTAAAATTGGACATTTTTGGGCCTGTCCGTTTAGCCCGCGGGTTAAATAGGCTGGCCCGTGGCTCACGATTTCTTTTATTATTTTTATAAGTGACTGAAAATTATATAATTGTGTTATTTAAAGTTAAGAAAAATTATTTTTTGTGTTATTTAAAGTAACAAGAGTTCACTACTTATTATTTTATATATACTAAATGAATAAGAACTGAAAGATAATATTTAGTCAAAGGACAGATCAAATGTGATTAAAAATAATATTTGATTAATATTTACTTATTTGTGTATTCAATTAGTACTTATATGATTTTATTTAATTACGAAGTTTTTAATGTCTAAACTTTAATATTTTGTCCATTAATCCAACTACTACAAACTATATGTTAACTTTTATTATTATGGGTCATTTGGTTTGTATATCTAGTTTGAATATGAATATTATATATGCTTTAGCTTAAAATTTAATATTTAAAGATAAATTTTTATTTTATTTTAACTCGTTAGTGACCCGTTTAACCCGAAACCACTAGGATTAAGTTAGGTCTGCAATATTGTTAGCTTGTTTGATAGTGGCTCAGTTAACTTGAAATCCGTTTGACCCGAAACCCGCTAGGGCCAGCCCGTTTAATATCTCTACATTTGAGTATATGAGTGGTATAATTACTTTAGGGATAAGGACACAACTATCCCAGTTTTCTGGACAAGAAAACAGAAGATTACGTTTCCCGGTGATTCTTGGACAAAATTATGCTCTGGCCCCCTTTTTCTGGACAAAAATACGTTCTCCCGCCAAAATTCTCGACTTTTTACGTTATTGTTTCTTTGTTGTTTCAAATATGTTTCTTCTAATCAAATTTCAAAGTGAAAAATAACTTTTCTGTAAGTCCAAGCGGCTACGATAATTTAGAGGGGAAGTGAATAGATTATCTCCATCTCTTTGATTTTTCCCTCTTTTACAAACCGAATGCTCAAAGACAATAATAAAGGTGCGGAATGTAAACAACACACGTCGATTTATAGAGGTTCAACCCACCTAGGGCCTAATCCTCTACCACCCCAGTATATCTTGGATGGATTTCAAAAAGAAAAAGAATTTTATTAATTACTAAAATTAATACGAACTCAACTTACAACACCTTGAAGAGCACCACACTCTTCTTCAACACCTACTTTGGAGATTACCACAATCTCCCTTGAAGATTACCACAATCTTCAACGTCACCTTGTGAAGATTACCACAATCTTCAACCTTGAAGAATACCAAATTCTTCAACACCTCAACAAGAAGATTACCACAATCTTCTTACACCTAACACCTAGATCACCCAAGTGTGTTCTTACCACAAGAACACTCACAAAGATATATTGTGTTGAATGATTAAGCAAATTCAAGATTACAACTCGATAATTGATAATACAATAGAGTGCAAGTGTAATCAAGAAAAGCCTAGACCTCAAGAATGTGAAAGTGAATAGCTAGGCAAATTACAACAAGAAATAAGACAATGTAAGAACAAGTGTATTCTTGAGTGTATCTTGTTGTGCTGTAGTTTTCTCTCTTGTTGTGTTGCTTCAATTCTTCCTCTATTTATAGAAGATGTCTTGTACATGATAGGCTCCTCTTGGGGTCATGAATTCTGTAAAAAATACCAAGACAATTGAAGAAAAGAGTCATTAGAAATCAACCCCTTAAATCAAGGAAAAGTTGTCTCAGAAACTCGAATGGATACTTTCTTTGTCAAAAGAGGGGTTCGACCGGTCGCGCAGAGATAAGTTTGAAATGTAATTTCTGCGAAATATACACAGGGGAACCGGTCGCAGGGGGGTGCGACCGGTCGCCCTCATGTTGGACCGGTTGGGGTTAGGCAAAATGCAAAATAGAGAACACAGCTTTTTGAGGTCGTCTTGAGCACGGTCGCCCATAGGGTCGACCTGCTGCCCCCTCTTGGTTTTTCCTCCGTCCATTTTTGTTCCCAAAACTCAACACAGTACGGGTTGCCCTATAGGGCGACCGGTCGAGCCTGAAACATAAGTGTTGTCCAATTTTAAATCAAAAATAAACTCCAGGAAATACTCCGAAAAATAGTAAAAATATTTTAGACCGATCGGGAGTATTAGGACAATATTCAGGGACATAGTTTTGATGTAAAAACATTTTGACATAAAATCATTAAAAGCGTTGTCCATTTTAGTCTAAAACAAACTTGAAGAAATGCTCGGAAAATATTAAAGCCATTTTAAATCATTTAGGAGTATTTGGACAACCTTTAAAAACATTGTTTTGGTAAGAAAACAAAATCATCAAAATCATGATAAAACCATTTATCAAACAATCTCCCCTTTTTTGATGATTACAAACCAAAACAATTCAACAAGACCGATTTTGAAAACAAAACAATTTTGAGAGGCGATTTTGAAAACAAAAACAAGTTTTCCGGTCAAAAATGAATATCCGTTGAGAGCGACAACATTCCGCGCAATATAAACGCAAGGATGGGAGTAGAGATATTCAAACACATATAGCAAATGCTCCCCCGGCCTATCAACATACACAACAAAAGTAATATAGAAGCAACTTCAACATAAGCTAAAGGCTTAGCTTTTCAATATTGAGCTTAAGTATCAATAACTTAAAAGCTCCCCCTGTCAAAGAGACATCATTAGAAACATATATAAGTCCATACTACAACCAAAGGACCAAGAATCATACATAACCATAATACATCAAGTGGACATAATATGATCCACAACTTATGGCTTTACATAGCCACAACTTATAGCTTCTTTTCGTTGAGCTTATCTTAGTTTCTTTGAGCTAAAGAGCTTATAACCTGTTTCTCCCCCTTTGGAATCATCAAAAAAAATGTTAGCACGATAAATACATCATATATTCATATCAAAGTGCGCAACAAAACCGATGTATCGAGCTATTTGAACATTGAAGCTTATAAACCAAATAAGGAGGTAAAAGTCGAATCATACGACTTGAAGAAGCTTATGAAGACTCATTGGATAAGCAAAACATGATCTCTATAAATATATAAGACTTTTGAAAATCAAGAGAATCATGTAAGTGATGAATTTTTCATTGAAACATTTTATCGAACACTTGGCGGGCGTCAAAATTAGAAAATGATATATATAGCCCTTGTAAATGTAATCAAGCCAAGTTTTTCATCACCAAATGCAATTTAACAAATATCATTCGTCAACAATCAATAAGCTCATCACAAAAATATATGAATTGCATCAAGAAAAATACATATAAGCCACAAACTCAAGGGTTCAACCCAATTGAGCTAAAGAGAGTGAAATTCTTACCATTCGATCGGTAAAGACGATCAATGATGATGATAACCGAGCTAGATAATCCCCAAAATATAAAATGTATGCAATAAAACAAATTTGGAGTGAAATTTGTGTGCAATTTGCGAAGGGGACGAAAAATGGACAAAATAAGCCATAATGGCTAAGTGCGGAAACAGAACCATTTTAAGCCAAACAATAGCCAAGGGCGGCGACGGTCGGGCGGGGAAGGCGACCGGTCAACGGCCAAGGACGGCCGGCCTTGCCCAAAATCGGCCAAAGGATCCGAAAAATCCGATTTTTGCCCCTAAGTTTTAAAACGTGCAAAATGCAAATGTAGACCTCATTCAATATACATTATGTCATAATCAAGCTCGAAATGAGGTAAAATACTCAGTGGTTAACGATTAAAAAGTCTGCGAGTTATCCTTGAGACGGAATTAAACATATCTCAAGTTTTTGTTAAAATTGCAATCCCTTAGAAAAAATCAAATCTCAATATGTTTAGTTTGATTATGACGAACCATATTTTGAATACGAATAACCGTACAATAGATACCGGACTTGTTTTCCCGGAAAAAAATAAGAATGTTTTAAAGCTTTGGATACAACAAGTCATAAGAAGAAGTGCCTTTCAAATATTTGAAAATTTCTTTTAACGGCACTTTAATGAGATTCGTTGGGATAGTTTTTGAAGTCGAGCATATAGACTTAAGGCATATGGAATGTCGAGTCTATAGAAATAATACAAGAAAACATACCTCGAATTTGTTTGTCAGCCGATATGCCTTTCTCAACCTTTTGTCAGTTTTCGCATTTGTGGCCATATAGGTTGAAATGGTTCTTTCTTCTTCAATGCCTCACTTCTTCTTTTGAGTGTGGAATATAATCACCTTCTTGGCATTGTAGAACTTGAATTCCAATGATCAAATTTTAGCTCCCCTCATCATGATCATCTTAGGTTCACCTTGCATTAACTTGGAAAAATATCTTACACAAATATTCATTTGTAGCACAAAAAATATTATCAACATAAATTTGTACAAGTAAACAACCTTGCCATTTTTCAAAATACGAAGTGTAGTATCAACTTTACCTTTTGTAAAATAATTTTGCAAAAATAGCTAAGTCTATCAAACTATATATGGGGTACTTGTATCAACCGTACAAGGCCTTTTTATAAAAATCATTTGGTCTAAAAATTTTAAACTCCGATAGACTTCTATTTGAATAAAACCATTTAGAAAATTGGATTTAACATCCATTTGGTAAAGCTTGAAATTTTCTCAAAATAAGAATGGGCAAGTAAAGTGCAAATAACTTCTAAATGTGCTATGAGTGCAAATATTACATCAAAATCATTACCTTCTTCTTGACAATATCATTGAGCTACTAACCTTGTCTTGTTCATCAAACTTGTTGCGAAATATCACAAATTTTTACAAAATCTTAACAAGATATTTTGCACACGAGCATAGTAATATCGAATAATAGATACACTATTTTAAGCACCACATACTATGCATCATCAAGAGTCTAAAAAGTCATTCAAGTTCAAATAAGCTTAAGAAAGCTACATAAGGTCTCTTTTGAAATTAGACAATAAGAGAGCACATAGTTGAGACCTCATTTACAAGAATCATATGAACAAGAGGTTTGACATAAGTATCCAAGAATAGTGGCATTTATATGTGCAATAAAATACATAACTTAGTAGATCAATTGTTTTATCAAAACAAAATATAATCCTTTACAAATCTTGGATAAAACAAGCTATGTCAAATAATGCCTTTTCAAAAAATCAAAACATCCTCTTAATGGCACTTGTATAAGATAAGTACATAGGCATATGGCACAACATGTATCGAGTCTATGAAATGAATAACAATAATGAGCGTACCTCGATAGTTCATGTTTCTCTTGATATATTACGAGTAGATAACCATTTAAGAGAGATATGTAAATCCTACACAATTCTTAAACCAAATTTTGCACAAACATAATAATACATGTGTAGGCTAAGCAATAAGAGATATGTTAAGCATGCTTGTGCCATATAACTACATAGGAGATAATAAACCACATAAGTCTAAGTAAATGCACAAGAGTTTTAGAAACATCATGCAAGGTCTTCTTTTAAAAAAAAATTTGAAACTCATAAATATATTGAAGACCTAAGTTTTAAAAATAAATTTTTAAACTCATTTTGAAAAATCATTTTGCAATTTACACACAAATAAAAATATGCAAGAAAATAAAAAGAATATTTAAATAGGAAGATACGGTTTACCAATTTCGCCATTTCCATGGGTTGTGCCGTTCCCATTGTTGATGATATCTTCCCATTTGAAAATCTTCATGTTGATGGTGGTTTCTCCAATTTCTCCATTTCCAAGCATTGTGGTCTTCCCATTTTCGAAGGTGTCTTTCTCTTGGAAAATCATCTTGTTGATGATGTCTTTGCCATTTCCAAGGATTGTGTTCTTCCCATTTTTGATTATATCCTCTTCTTGGAAATTGACTTTGTTGAAAATGTTTTCTCCTTCTTTGATCAAATGAGATGTTCATTTGATGTTTCCTTTGCGATATGAATTTTCTTCGATTATTAGTCCATCGGGTACCTAATATGACATTGCGTTGTGGTACCCTCAAGTGCTTGGGTCCTTTGGGATTAGTCTTGAGACTTTTAGGTCTCCAACAATAATTAGAGCTATTTCTAGCCCGACATGTATTTACCGTATGACCCTTCTTACTGCAATAGAAGCAAGTAACATCACTAATATGCATAGGAACTCGATTCTTTTTCATATGCTTGACAATATTAGGCTCATGATCAAGTTCACTATTCAAATTATCACAACTATTAACATTCACAATATTGGGCAATTTATTGGTACTCAAGTTGGATTTTGATAAATCATTTTTCATGCAATTAATATCCTCAACAAGAGTACTATTTTGTTTTTCAAGGTTTCTAACCTTATCAAGCGTGGTGGTGTGAGCACATGATAGTGATTCATAGGAAGTAAATAAACTATCCTTATCATTTTTCAAAACATTAAATTCCTTTTTCAAATTTTTGTACTTAACAAGTAAACCTTGGAATTCATTTTGAAGATCATCAAAATCATTTTGCAAATCACTATAATCATTTGGAATAACAATATCATAAGAAGTAGAGGGTTTAAGACATACCTCGTTTTCTTCTTTGATGCCCATAAGACATTGTTCGACTACTTCATAGTTGAAAGTTGTAAAAGGCTTGTTCCTTAGATTTGAACTTGTATCCCTTTGAGAAGTAGATGCTTTTGAGTTGCTCCTATCATTTGCATATACTTCATGAATGGCTTCTAATTTTTGCCATACTCCATGAGCCGATCGAATCCCTACAATATGTTCATATACCAAATTAGTAAATGAACAATACAAAATGTTGAGAGCTTTACCATTTAAGGAGATGATTTTCTTCTCTTCATCATTGAGCTCTTTGAAGCCTTTGGAGGTGTGTGGTGTGTCTATCATCGGAATAGATTCTCCATTTATGACGATTTCCAAATAGCGAACCCGCAACCGTGTAGATAACATTTCATTCTTTCTTTCCAAAATATAAAATTTTTGGAATCAAATAGTAGTGGTTTGGTGGTGGAGGTGCCGGAAAGATGAGCTTCGTTCGTAGCCGACGATCATTCCTCTTTACTCGCGATGTGAAATGAGCTTGCCAAAGAGTTTAGCTTTGATACCACTTGTAAGTCCAAGCGGCTAGGATAATCTAGAGGGGGGTGAATAGATTATCTCCATCTCTTCGATTTTTCCCTCTTTTACAAACCGAATGCTCAAAGACAATAATAAAAGTGCGGAATGTAAACAACACACGTCGATTTATAGAGGTTCAACCCACCTAGGGCCTAATCCTCTACCACCCCAGTATATCCGGGATGGATTTCAAAAAGAAAAAGAATTTTATTAATTACCAAAATTAATACAAACTCAACTTACAACACCTTGAAGAGCACCACACTCTTCTTCAACACCTACTTTGGAGATTACCACAATCTCCCTTGAAGATTACCACAATCTTCAACGTCACCTTGTGAAGATTACCACAATCTTCAACCTTGAAGAATACCAAATTCTTCAACACCTCAACAAGAGGATTACCACAATCTTCTTACATCTAACACCTAGATCACCCAAGTGTGTTCTTACCACAAGAATACTCACAAGGATATCTTGTGTTGAATGATTAACCAAATTCAAGATTACAACTCGATAATTGATAATACAATAGAGTGCAAGTATAATCAAGAAAAGCCTAGACCTCAAGAATGTGAAAGTGAATAGCTAGGCAAATTACGACAAGAAATAAGACAATGTAAGAACAAGTGTATTCTTGAGTGTATCTTGTTGTGTTGTAGTTTTCTCTCTTGATGTGTTGCTTCAATTCTTCCTCTATTTATAGAAGATGTCTTGTACATGATAGGCTCCTCTTGGGGACATGAATTCTGTAAAAAATACCAAGACAATTGAAGAAAAGAGCTGTTAGAAATCAACCCCTAAATCAAGGAAAAGTTGTCTCAGAAACTCAACGGATAGTTTCTTTGTCAAAAGAGGGGTTCGACCGTCACAGAGAGATAAGTTTGAAATGTAATTTCTGCGAAATTTACACGGGAGACCGGTCGCAGGGGTGCGGCACCGCCGCCTCATGTTAGACCGGTTGGGGTTAGCAAAATGCAAAACAGAGAACACAAACTTCTTGAGGTTTTGTCTTGAACGGCACCGGTCGACCTGGGTCGACGGTCGCCCCTTTGTTTTCCCTCTCCGTCCTTTTTTTTTCTGTTCCAAAACTCAACACAGTGCGGGTTGCCCTATAGGGCGGCTCCGAGCTCGAAACATAAGTGTTGTCCAATTTTAAATCGAAAATAAACTCCAAGAAATACTCCAAAAAATAGTAAAAATATTTTAGACCGATCGGGAGTATTAGGACAACATTCAGGGACATAGTTTTGATGTAAAAACATTTTGACATAAAATCATTAAAAGCGTTGTCCATTTTAGTCTAAAACAAACTTGAAGAAATACTCGGAAAATATTTAAGACATTTTAAATCATTTAGGAGTATTTGGACAACCTTTAAAAACATTGTTTTGGTAAGAAAACAAAATCATCAAAATCATGATAAAACCATTTATCAAACATTCTCCCCCGTTAAATAATACATTTTGTACTCGAAATCTTATAAAAAAATAAGAAATATACACATAAAACAACACATATTAAAACCAAACAAAATTGAAAATAATACAGAAACAACATGAGTCAAAAAAACACTATTCAATTTTTGATCCAATGCATGTAAACATAAAAAATATAGAAACAACCAAGAAACAATATAGAAATAAACCAGAAACATTATAGAAAATACCATATGAGCAAAAAGAGCTTAAAAATAGGTAAAATTGTATCTAAACATCGAAAACTACGTGAAAACAGTAAAAAAAACACAAGAACAACATTAAAAAGGGTATGAAAACAACGTAAAAAACATTAAAAATGCCACATGAATAAAAAGATATTAAAAGTAGGTAAAATATGTATCTACACATTGCAAACTACATGGAAATAACAAAAAAATTATTCGAACAACATTAAAAGTATTATAGAACAACACAGAAACAATGTACAAAACAATACATGAACAAAAAGCAGCATAAAAAATAGGTAAAAGTTATTTTGAAACATCGAAACAACTAAGAAACAACTAAGAAACAAATTAAAACAATATCAAAACAACATATATAACATATAAAATAATACAGAAACAAGAAAAAACGAAAAAAAAACGTAAAAATAATCAAAAAAATATGCAAGAGCGTAAAAAGGAAAAGCAATAGATACAAAAGTGATAAGAGCGTATTTAGTGGTATTTTTTCAAAATCTGAGGTATTTCTAGGAATTTCTCATTACTTTATGTATTAATTTATCATTCCCGAAATTGATTTTGAAATTTTAAAACGTTAAACTCATCTGTGTGGATTACGTTTATTTCGATTATTATTTATTTTCAACATAGAGGAAATTGCACTTTTGGTCCCATAAGAAAAGGGGTCAAGCACTTTTAGTCCCACAATTTGTATTTTTTGTCCCAAATGATTTTTTTAAGCACATTTAGTCCCATATAATTCAAAAGTTGCAATTTTAGTCCTAAAACTAACGGAAAACTTAACTGGTCGTTAACTTCTTACGGGACCAAAAGTGCATTTATCCGGAAATTAATAAAAAAATAGAAAATTTATGTGAAAAATCTGAAAAATGTCTAACAAATTTGAAAAATGTTTCAATAAAATTTAAAGAATTCGTAAATATAACATGGAGTCGAATAAATAATAATACCTTGGGATCCAACCGGGTCGGGAGTTCGCGCCCCGACCACCATTATGTTGGTCGGCAAAACTCATATATGACCATCTTACGGTCTCAATCCGTAAGACGGATCTATTTTGACCCGACCAGTCCACGGTCAAACAAATTCTTGTTCTTCTTTTTTTTTTTTTTTTTTTTTTTTCTATTTTTCTTCCTCAGTTAAAGTAACAGTTTTATGAGAAAAAGTATCACTTATTTTAGATAAATTATTATATTTTTTAATATAGCCACATATTATGATTACATTACATGAAAGAAAAATAAATATATATGTAGGTACCAAGGGGTGTAAGTGTAAGGTTTAGAAGGGGGTTGAATAAACCTTACCAAATTTTCGATTTAGTCCTTTTAAATCTCTACAGAGTTAATTCTACACAATTTGTGTCCTTGATGGACAATCGAATTAGTCACTCAAGAGAGTTAATCTCTCAATGATCACCGAGCCGTTGATGGAGTAACTCAAAATTGGCTACAATTTAACTCACCGTTGTGGTTTTATTTTCAATAAAGACTTAACACCCTTAAGTTTGATTTTAGAGCTTGATTTAGTACTTATAAATTATCAATTGGATAGCAAATTTATCAAATGAGATATAAGCGATTAAAAGTGCGAGAATTTAAATGTTGAAATGTAAATGACACAAGAAAGTTTTTATAGAGGTTCAAGATGGGGTAATTCTTCTACTCCTCTCTTCTCCAACTCCCCGGAGGAATCCACTAAGTAATGATCGGTTTACAAAGTGGTAACAGTCCGGATCCGATACAAGTCTTGATCACAACAAATTTACTTGATCCTTTGGGGCTCGATCCGAGACGCCTTGATCACTCCGTGGCTTCTCGTGCGACTCGGCTTCTTCACAGGCAAAAACTTTGCTACTACAGACTCACTTGCTCAAGCTCTTTGGATTTGATCACGAAGCCCTCCAAATGCTTAAGACTTAGTTCAACTTTGAACTTTTCTACAATCCTTCCCGAAAGTAGACCCTTGTTTTCAAAGGTTTCCTCTTCAATCAAGGTTGAAGTTCTCTTTCCTTCACAAAGTGTTGGATTGATGTACTTGAAATGTAGGCTTGATGATTGAGATTGTTTTAGTTTTTCTAATGTGCTTGTCTATCTCACGTATGTGTCATTCATGCATCTTCTTTTCTCAAACAAACTCCTCGCCTTTTTTATAGTGAACTTTCAAAAATTTGCCCGTTGAAGAGATAGGCTTATTTTTGAAAGTCACTTTGCATCGTTGGCTTGCGCTTCTTGGAATTGCCATTTCCTCGTATGAATTGTTCTTTCACCTTTTCGAGTTCGACACGGTTTGGTGCTTCCCATCGTTCATTCCAATTGCACGCTTCCGGGATCGAGCACTCCGAGAAAGGTGGTATGGAGATATTACTTGTTTAAGTAAATCTCTTGATTTACGTCAACGGTTCTTTTCGATTATCTCGACTTGACATTTCCTTGCTTTCCCCAGGTGACTTAGAGTCGACTTCCAATCATCGGATGACTCTTCTCCACACTTCAACTTGAGACTTGCTTTTCTTGAGTTGACTTGACCGATGCTCCACTCACCGCATCTCACCGCTTCTTCGAAGAGAGTTCCCCGTCTACTCTTCTTGCCATACTCACTTGTCTCGCAATGAGTCTTCCTTCAGTCTTGATTGTCTTCTTGCATGTTGGGCGTAGCGCTGTCTTGTCTTGACTTAGCTTGGCCACTCTATTCATTATAATGCATTTTACAACAAGAATTGGGGTGCCAACTTTCTATTCTAAGTTTTACATGGCATTCATCAAAATCTAAACAATAAAATTCCTAACAATATCTGAGTTAAAGTAATACATTTATGAGTAAATATATATTTTTTTTGAGACAAAATATCATGTTTTAAGAGGAAAAATATCTGTTTTTTAAATAAAGTATTACATTTTTTAATTATAAATATAAAGAAAGATGAATAATAAATATGATAGAGTTAAAGTAATACTTTTATAAGTAAACGTATTTGTTTTTTGAGATAAAGTAATATATTTTTTTAATATAATCACAAATTATTAATATATTAATATATATACAACAGAGTTAAAGTAACACTTTTATACGTTAAAGTATCTATTTTTTGAGATAAAGTATCATGTTTTTTAATAGTCACAGATTAGAAATGAAGGAAAGAAGGAAAAATAAAAAATAAATATGATATAGTTAAACTAACACTTTTATAAATAAAAGTATCCGTTTGTTGAGATAAAATATCAGATTTCTTAGTACAATTACAAACTAGGAACAAAAAAAGAGGAAAAATTAAAAAATAAATATGATGTAATTAAAGTAACACTTTTATAAGTATTAATTATTGAGATAATGTATCATATTTTTTTAATAGAATTGAGTTCGATTGTTAGCATTTGCATTTAGAGGCGTTTTTAATTTTTTCTAATTACCAGGCGTATATATGAATGGGTTTATATACATTGTTATACTGAAATTGCACAAGAAGCAATAGTTGTGAAGTGGTAGAATACCACCTTATGTCTATCGAGCACACGAGTTCGATTCCCCTATGCAGCAGTGAAGTGGGGGTGTGTCTGGGACTTGGCCGCGGGTTAAACTTTAGGATTCGATTCGTAAGACGATTCTACAAGAGACCTACTCATGTTGGTCGCGATGTGGAAATATATTGACAAAGACTTGAAGTCAACGTTTGGTCTACAAATATCTTTCTTTGATTTTGTTTGTTTCATTTATGGGTCTTTTCATTTTGTCATAAAAAATGAAGTAAAATTTATTAAAAGTACAAATGATATCATTTAAGATTAAATTTTTTCCCTAGTTGAAATTCTTGGTTGAACATTTGTTAATTTCAACAGTTCCATGAGAAAAAAATATGAGTTCTTTATTTTTTTCTTCTTGTAATTGCAAATTTACTTAAGGCGTCGTTTGGATTGATGGATTTGAAGTCGAAAATTTGAAATCCTTAATAACAGTTCATTTGAAATTGTTAGATAAACTCATTTGAATTACAAATCACTTATTGCTATTTTTAGATTCATTTTAGAGGATTGGAAAAAAAAAAAAACTAGGAATTGTGATATTCAAGTTAATTTTTTTGATGATAATTACACTTCCCAAATAGTGGAAGATGCCTCTCTCCTGCCCATGCATATAGAGAAGGGCAAGAACTTGTGTCTAAACTTGGTCCAGATATATCCTATGTGGAAAGCACCAACCAGTTTGCTGCTTTGCAAGAAACCCGAATATGTTCGTTTAACTTCTCCCAATCACATTTCCTTCCGAACTCTTTCCCCCAATCACTATCCAAACATATATTGTGCTTCGTGCATTTATCTACTAATACACACATTTCCTAATATATCACATCAAACTTTTCTTCCCATAAACTTCTCACAAGTTCCAATCACCCCCAATCATCGAACAAACATATCCATTATCATTCTCCTGTTGAACCCATTCCTTTTGAAGTGGATCATCTTTCTAATAATGTGTAGCCTCATGCTAGGATTGAAATTCCTAGTGTTAATTTTCCAAGTCCCCAACCTGAAAAAGGTTTTGGATCTTATTTCTCCTGTACCATCTCTGGGCTTGGTAAGCCTAGGCATGCTGATCCTGAGGAATATATTTATCAAAAAATTATTGCTCATCATCATAGGAGTTTGTGTACAACTCCTAAAATGGTGAAAAAAGATCTTGATAAGCCTCTGAGGCCTATTAGAAACAAACCCAAGAATGGATAAATGAATTTACACACCCTTATGAACCGGCCGGTTATACCGGACACCAGTGGTCGTGTGGGGATCGAATAGCCCTGTACGTGGCACGTAGCTCAAATATACCTTGAGCAGCTGAGAAATACACTTAGTGGGAAATGTACCCAATTGGCAAGAACTGGTATATATTGACAGGTGGTCTGATATAGATATAAAAGAACATAAGAATCAATTTCTCAACACTTCACAATTCTAGGATCATGACATGGAGGAAAACCAACAGAGATAAATATACAGATTTGAAACATGAGATAAATAAAACTACAAGCTGCTCGCATCTAATTAATACAAAAATTTTACAATTTAAAACAACTGCAGTTATTATTTTATCACAGTAAAGATCAAATATACCTACTAAATTAACACGCTCAACATGATACACATCCAAATATTAGAATCTGTCTATTTACCTTCCCATGGTGAATAGAGGTTCACAAACTTCAATACCTTCTTAAAGGGGTCACCAGATCAAGCCTTTTCTTCTCCTGAATCTGTCTACACGGTCCGTACTCATTCTAGATTTTTCAGGCTTGCTCGATTTCTTAGACTTGTCAAGTCGGCTATCCAAACTGTTTCTAGAAATTTCCGGAAGATCTGGTTGCAACTCAAACGTGTCTGTGGTACTGCTTTCGGCAGGTTTATTGTTACTGTCTGAATTTAGTGATGACGTTGTTACAGAACCATTGACTGCTGCTGGCTTTGATTTTCCAAGAGCCAGTACAAATTTTTTAAGATGTTTAATGAACTCGGGATAGAGTTCAAGATTGCAATGCCCACCTCCATTTATCCATAAAGGTTCATATTTTACCTTGCAAAGCTCCCAAAGCTGCTTCCCATGGGAGCAATCAACGACTTCATCTGCTGTACCCTAGATACCAACTAATAATCAGCAAACCATTCACCTCAATGCGAGAAAAATTACAATCACTCCTATATTACAGATAAGTATATATTTAATCTTAAACGCTTAAAGCATAAACTCCATTATCATGCTTCAAGTAAAATTATGCTGACACTGACTATCCAGAAAGCATTTTATAAATACAAATATTTCCCCACTCAATTAGGTCCCCAGTCACTATGAATCAAAGTGAAAAATATTTAATAAAACTGCTCCTCCTGCTGTACTCTCTATCTTTTATCTTCCCCTCATAGTTCCATTTTATTCAGCAGGAAACAACAGATCATTCAGAATTACATTTAGAATTTGTTCTTAATTTTGGAAATTACAAAATAATTGAGTAATTTTCAGCCAATTTTCTTTGACTCGGTATATTGAAAAGTAGAGGAAGAGGGTGAGGAAGAAGAAAAGCGAAAAGAACACTATTAAAAAAGAAGAAAAACAGAGGAGGAGAGGACCAAAAGCAAAGAATGAGAATAACGAAGAAAAACTAAAAAAGAGGATGAGAAGAGAGTGGAGCCTTTGGGAAGGGAACGAAGAGAAAAGAAGAAAGAAAAGAACAAGAGGAAGAAGTGAGATAAGAGAGAAGAAAAAAGAAAATGACAGCTGCTAGTGGTGAAAGTGGACGAGCAGTTGATATGTTCAGGATGCAGTTGCTCCTACTAAAGAAGAGAAGCTGCTTCTGCTCCTTCATATTTTTCACTTTCTGTTTTCTTTAAATTTTAAAATTCAATAACAGTTTTTCTTTATTGAGGCATGCCCTTTCCTGAACAAAATTGTGCGCCCACACCACACAAAAGAGGTTTGACGTTATTATAAGTATGAGCCTCACCGGAAAAGGAGCCATACAAAGCCTCATGTCTTGCACCTAAGTAAGAGACTTGAACACGTCTAAACTATGATTCAGATGAGATCCAGCGTTTGATATAAGTTTCTCCTGGTTTACAGTAATAAATACTCTTCTTACCCAATCTAGCAGTCATTATATTGACCCATTAACATGTGATATATATAGACAAAGGTTATCTAAAAGCATTACCATTGCAACTATGAGCAACACCTAGGAGGGGCGCTATCAAAACAACCAACACAGTCAAACAATTAGGATATGCTTGCAAGTAATAATCATCTCTACATATCCAAAAAACATTAAGCAAGAAAACGAGAAAGGGGGATCAACATGGTGACTGGCTAAGCTTATTTAAGAGATCTTATAAGCTCCTAAATCTAATAAGATGTTTCTAGAGCTTATTATAGAACTTAGATATTATTCCAACACAAACTAGTTGAATTGGTTGGATAAAATGAGATGATGGAGCTTTAAGATTTAGTGATAACAATTTTGTAAAAAATCGTTAAAATCAAAGAAATTTGCCATAAGATCTTAGTTTGAAAATAATTAGGGACTTACTTTTTCTTTTAGCTTATAAGCTCTGAGACAACTTTGTTTTATTGTATTTTTTTTATCACAAGCTATTTTGAGAACTTTTAAGGTCATAAACAGCTTAACCAAACACTTTTTGAAAGTTTATATGCACTTAAACAACTTAAGATGTTTTGAAGAGCTTATAAATTTAGCCAAACACCCTCTAAAGAAACACCATCTAAGGAACAAAAATAAGAAAAAGCAGCGAACTTACATGAATAACAAAAACTGGACAGTTTATTGAACCAATTTTGTCAATATTCTGTGGTTAACAAAGAACAACTGAGTGCCGTTAGTAGAAGTAGCAATAGTAAAATAATGGAATAGACAACACACAAAGTGAGATGAATTATTACCTTGTAAATATCAAACCAATATGTCCGCTTTACAGGGTATAGTACCCTTAACCCGGATAAAATTGGGCTATGTAAAACAACACCTCTCAAGTTTGGTATCCGTGATGCAAGATCGATGGTGGGGCCACTACCAACAGACTGACCATATAGTATTAGGTGTTCGTCTTTAACACCATACTGTTCCTTGAGGCATTTATATACAGCATCAATGTCTGCGTATGTATTACATTCAGTTGGCTGTTTCAAAGAAAAATGATGGCTTGTGTCATATTATGACCGGAAGTAATGATGAAAGCACATAGTGGGGAAGTACGAAATTCGCTGATAAACAATTCTGATATTTATATTTTATGTTGCTTGTACAGATCATAGGATGAAAAGACTTATGCAAATTTCATTTTCCTCCCCATCTTCCTGTTCAAGCAACCAATCCTAAGTCAATTATTCCTCTAATCAGGTGCTTATCATTTTTCTTTAAAGAACATTAACATACAGTAAAGAAGCCCAATTATGAATCCCAATACGTGTGCATGCAAAATCAGTCGCCCATAAATCTTCCATAACACAAAGAGAACTCATAAACTATATGGGCTGACTAAAGCTTCAAGCATACTTAAATACAAAATATCAGAATAATTTCACAAAGTAACTTCCCAGGAAAAATAACAACCCAAAGCCCTCCATGATACGAAGAATCTGGCGATAAATTGACTCAGGCAAACCACACAGCAAATGCCAAGAACTTAGACAACGGATTTCCTTTAACTCACGACATGATTCATTTGGCTCGGGAGAAGTACAACCCAACCCTGGTATGATCTGTTATCTCAAACAAAGTACTCCCTCATCTAGCATCTAGCCATGTTAATTTCAATAGTGAAAAATAGGTAAGAGTTGTCCTCGCGCATATTCCACCATGCCCTGAACAAATTCTTTCAATAAGTATCCAAAATACTATACATGCTGCTGAGACATCTGATTTTTAATAGTTTGTAACGTCATCTTAAAAAGGACAACACAAAATATTGATTTTAGTGTGCTCATGGCGGAATGACATCATGAAGTGGCAAGGCTTAGAAAAAAGGGCATTGTAAATCGGGAGAAGCAATCCATTGGATTACCATAGTTTTGAATCTTTTGGCATGGTCAAGAAGTGTTACAGACATGTTCTATACTGTTGGAAGAATCCTACTATTAGGACACTTTTCAAAAAATACGAAAAAGGAAAATCTGAATGTGGCATGTTAATATGTCATTTAGTTAACAAGTATCGGATTACCATAATGCTCTTATGAACAATAACCTCTCTGTCCCGAACTGAATTCACTTCCTTTCAGGAATCACCAAATCAATGTGCACCTTCTCAAATAAAGAAAATTCAATCTCTTCTCCTAAGCAGAAGAGCACTTATCCAAAAATTACACGTCATTTTAGTTCAATAAACCAAACGGCAAACAGGAGGAGCACCCAATACTGTAAGCCACAACGAAGGATAATATTATGAATTTACACCAGAACATCCCCCATATCAAACCGAGCCAAGCAAACAAAGAAACTGAGTAAATGACAAAGGGGAGCACATCTAACAGAAATAAGCAAGGACAATTAATAACAAAGTTGCATTATTTATGATTTTAATAAATTCTGCCAACTTCTCAAGAGGAACTAAATCCAAAAGGAAAGAGCAATTCACTAGAAAACAATCTGAAGGTACCACCAATAACAAATTGGTGAGCCAAAAGACAATAAATTACTGTCTAAAGTAGGCATCTAACCTTTCCAGATGACTGTCCATAACCAGAGTAATCATACCTGAAGATGATAAATGAATGAGCAAGTAAGAAAAGTACATTACCATCAATAAATAAGAGTCAATACTAATAACTTCAATAACTGTAGAAGATGCATAAAAATGAAGTTTGAGGGGAAAAATGCACATCTTGAGAAAACACTATCTAGCAAGGAATCTTAAGGTATCACACCTAGAAGATATCAGTTAAACCACAAAAAAGAAGGGAAAGTGGAATAAAAATTGTATCTCCATTAGGGTAATACCCATGCTACACCAGGTGTATCGTATTTGTGTATGGATGAAGGACAAGTTTCCCATTTTATTAAAAATAATAAAGATAGATTCTTTTTTTTTTTTTTTTTTGAGGATTCTTGAATGATGGATCTACGACAAACAAATGTAAGTATATGTACACCAGATTAGCATCTAAATGACCCCTTCATTAAATTTAGGGCCCCAAAGTATTAAATTAGACATCTCAATAAAATTACTATTCTTTGCCATATTATAACTTAACCTTGTAATGCCTAAACTTTGCAATGCCTGTAGGACCGACTTTAAGCTATTTTTGATTACAAATTCTGAATATTAGCTCTTAAGACAACTATCAAGAATAATAGTTGCTTAATTTTTAACTTCTTAAAGTATTTTTTTATCGAATATTTCTTTCCCGGAGCAGACCTCACGGTGCATTCTAAGTTCAAAGCCACGGAACAATAAAAATTTTCATGAATTTCTCCTTTAATTATTTTCTTTAAGCTTTCCTTTTTTTTTTTTTTTTTTACTTTAAGGCAAAACTAATACTATAACTGAAAAGTTAATGAAACGAAATCAGAAATTACCCTATCAGATTTACGCGGAGACGGAGGGTAATCTCAACGAATAGCTCATACATCTGACCTAAATCGGCGGCGTTACCGTGGGAATACAGCAGCGTAGCGGTGGCCTTGGGGTGACTGATGCGCACCGCCACAACGTCGTTTCCCCGGCGCGTCCTCAGCCTCAAAACGTCGACGCCCTCCCTCCGCGGCAGCTCCGGTATGCAAAGTGCTCCGCCGCGCGACTCGTCTCCCACCACCGTGTACGACGGCGGGTTAGGCGGGAAGAAGGCGAATTTAGCAGCGATCGATGACGTCACCCCGCCCATTTCTCTTCCTAAACTATTTTACCTTCCCGTGGCGGCTCAGCAAATTTACCGCACAATTCATAAAGAGAGCTCGCAGCTTTTTTTCCCTAGTAGCTTCGTTCCACTTTTTTTTTTTTTCTATTTAGATCTCCTTTTTGGGGAAATCAAGGGGCAGCTGGTGACGAAAGCGGTGGCCGGGAAGCGGCGCGTGGGGAGACGGAGAAGAGGAGCGAGAGTGGGGAAAGTGAAAACGGAATTTTCAAAGGAATCTGGCGTTAGATTATCAGGGTTTGGGTTTTTTTCGAACGTTGAAGTGATGGGTTTGAACTTTGAAGTTTAATGAGAGAGAAAAAGAAAAGGATAAAATGGTACAGTGAATACAGTTGTTGCTATTGTTTGACGGCGACTTTATGGAATGGAGAAGAATTTTTAAGAAAACTGTTGTACTTTTTCTGACCTTTTTTGTGTATGTTATTCCTTCTTTTTCTTATATGAAAAAATTGAAGTAATAAGATTATGTTTCATATTTTAAAGTTTAAATGTTTTGGTCTTACTTAGTTTAATATCAGAATTTTTTTTCTTCCAATTTTATTGCAATTTACCAAAAGAACATTTGATTTAATTTCAATAAACCCTATTGATTTGGGTGTGAACAAATCAGATGTACTTCGGGTCGGGTCGGGTCATCTCGAGTCTGGGTACTTTCGGTTCGGGTCCTGTAAGACAGATAAACGTTAGGCTAGCGGGAGGGTTCCCGGCTAAGACCCTCCGATGCTTAAGTCGATCAGTGTGTTAGGTCGCTAGTAAATGTAAAGCGAGGTGAATAGCAATAAAATGTGATACCGTAAAGAATGGAACAAAATGGCGTATTTATAGCGCCGAATCTCCTGGCCGTACGGGTTAAATGCGGTGCCGCGACGAGGTGTACGGATCCGCACGTGCGACCTCGCTCCACGTGTCGGTCTCGTCTTGTCCACCTGGCTGACCCATCTATCGTATTCGGGTCGGGTCGCCAGGCGACCCGACGACCACCTCGGCTCAGTCGCGACCTCGCTCTTAAATAGTGTATAGGCTAGCTCGAACCCATTCTATTAGGCCGGGTCAGGTAGGCGACCCGATCCATGACCTCGGTTCGGGTCGTGCCCCGACCCCAAGTAAACCGTGGATCATTGCCCCCTCAGGTCATTCCCTCAAATAGGCGAGGATAGAAGAGTAATTTTAGATAGGTACATATCATTACTCCCCCAGTTACTTTAGTAATTAATTACTATGGTAACTTTGAATCTGGTTCGTTGAATTTGAAAAGTTTCTTTCATCCCAACCGCTTGATCTTCCCGCCCATTCCTCTATATATATATACGGAAGTCTTGGAGTTGTCATTTTTACTCTTCATTCATCGCGGTGAAAAATATTTCCAGATTCGCGGCGAGCTCCGACCCCACGTCCGAGGTTTTTTCACGTAGTCAGATCCCACCTCGAGGTAGCCCTTAGTTTCACTTCGCTTAATAATATTTTTTTCTTATTTCATTTATTTTTCTTTCTTCTTCTTGCTATGCCTTCCGACCGCACGTTAGGTTCTCATGACTCGAGCTCGGCGGTTCGAGTTCGAGTTCGGCTCCACCTCGAGTCTAGTTCGACATCGCCCTCTAACCTAACTCGGCTCGTATTTTAGATGCTAGCCCACCAGTACGTGCCTCCCTAGGAATCCCGTCCTTCACTTGGACCCTACCGATGAATCCGGAGGATGCCCCCATAGACCACGATTTAGAATTCTGACTCCTTGGGCCTTTTGCTTCGCTCTATTGTAAATAGGAACCAAATAGCCGAGATTAGAAACCGATTTTTTATTCCTAGTAATTTTCAAATAATTATCCTGGTAGGAATGACCGTATAGATAAACCACCTCCCCTGTTGCATGTCGTTCCATTTGCTTACTCGGCGGGCTTACGTTTTCCTTTAGCCCGCCCTATTGTAAATATTTTAAAGAGTCTAGAGTGTGTCCTTGACTAGTTCCGAACGCTTATCGCCATATTTTAAGTTTTGTAATATTAATGAAATATTTTGAGGTATCACCTCGTTTCCACATTTTGGGCCCTTTATTCTATTAACTCCTCTTCGACCACAAGTGAGAAAGGCTTTTTCTACCTCTCCCCTCGGCCTAACCGTAAGCTTCTCCATCACCTCCCTACTTCCGTGTGGCCTTGGAAAGAAAAATTTATCTACGTTAGAGCCCCCGTAGAGACCCCTTGGGAGGTTCCTTTCGAGTGGAAAGTTACCCGTCCTCACCCTCGTGACCTCGCCTTGGCACTGGGAGGATACATTCGTCCCGGATGTGCTATGCACAAAGTTCGGTTTCTATCGGAGAAGCTTTTAACCAAAGAGGTTCTTTCCCTCGCGGACCTTAGCCCCGCCCCGAAGCCAGCTTCTTTAAGTTTGGGTAATCTTCAACTCTTTTACTTAAATTGCTCGCTCGTATGGTTTACTTGCATTATTCTAACCATTTTTTTTCGAGATGTCTGTCAAGAACTCATTAATAGCCAAGCAACTAAAAGAACAAAAGGCGGCCTTACTCTCCAGCAAGAAACGACCTCCACCTGCCCTCCGAAGCCCGATGCCCATGCTGCCTCGGGGTCGGGCATTGTTCCTCTCCGACCTCCTCGATTGCCTCACCTCGCGGTCCGACCGAGGTGCCGATGATACCGATACTTTTCGAGCCGCTTCGCACTACCCCAGCTCGCTTAACTCCTCAACGTCCGGGGCCAAAATGTTGAAAGGCTTCTGCCTCGCGAGGTAAATCCCATAAAGAAAAATCTCCCAAGCCCCACAAATCTCGTAGTCGGGACTCCAGGAGTAAAGATCGCGAGGAGCCCTCTAGTAAGAAACTTCGCCTCGGCTCGTCCTTAGAAGCGTCTCGGCAAGCGACCTGGCCCGAAACCGGCGACGAGGAGACTTGGCAATCTGAAATGGAGGCTCAAGTCAAATGGCTCGAGATGTGCGAGAGGCACTTTTGAGATGCGAGAAATAGAGAGGCGAGGACTCCTCCTCAAATATCCTCCACTTTCAATGCCTCGCCGCCCGTACCATCCCGAATTGGCTAATTAATGGGTGGAGCTCATCACCGACACTCATGCTGGAGAGGACTCCTTCGAGCTCTACAAACATACTCTCCTGGTCCCGACCGCCGCTTTAATACCTTTTGAGTTCACTCGTTTGGAGGAATATATAGCCCACAATAATTTTTCGGTAAAGTCCATCACCTCGCTTAATACATATTTTTTGATTTTCTTTCTAACCTCGCTTATTATTTATTCGTAGAATAACGCTCTCCTGCACCACCTCTCCCTTCGTGCTGCTAATTGGAAACGATCTCTCGACGTGCAGCAAAACGAAGTGGAAAGGCTTTCGAAGTCTCTCCTCGAGGCCGAGGCTACCAAGGATAAATTTTCTCATGATAATATTGTGCTCGTGAACCGAGTCCAAGAATTGGAACAGGAGGTTAATGCAGCTCGCAACAAACTCAAGGAGCATAAAGAAAATCACGAATCCGAGCTTAAAGAGACCTACGATACGGGCCGCAAGGAGGGCTATCAGGAATATACGAACTCACTAGAGTATACCTCCGCTCTCCAAAAGGCTCGCGAAGAGGGCGTGAAGTCCTTTCTAACTTCCCATTCCTACAAAACTTTAGTGGCACGTCGTGCTGCTGTCTACCTCTTTCAAGGTTTCGAGTGATGCCGGGACCAAGCCCTATAGGAGAATGCTTTCAAGGAGGACTTTGATCAAGATAAGCTTGACTGCTTCCGTACAGATGATCTGGAGAAAGCTGATGAGGGCGGAGCTAGGGAGGAGGAAGGACTTGATGTCGTGAACGATGTGGAAGAGGTGAGAAACGGATGAGTGGACCAACCTTATGCATTCGCACATTCTTTGCTCTGAGAACAACCTCCACCCCCTACTACTGAAGCTAATGATGATGATGAGGAAGAATAACCTTAGTTTTCACTTCCTTCTTTTGTAAATGAGCTTAATGCTCCATGTGAAGCGCATCGTGAATTTCAAGTTTTTTGTCGAAATTGTTTAAACAATCGTTTTGTAAATGAGCTCGTCTCTGACCTCGTTTTTTGGCATTATGATGTTATATGACGATATTTTTTTCCAAGTCTCTAACTTCGCTGCTTGACATTACGATATTTGTCTCCGACTTCGTTTTATCACTGATGTTTAATCTTTAAAATTTTTAGCTATTGCAACAATATTTGCTTGTCAATATTTCACTCTATCTTTTGAATTCAAACCGCATTAGGTCGCTTTATTCAGGCCGCAATCTTTTTCAGATCACCTTATGGCTCTTGCTTGGACCTAACCTCGCGGGTCATTTTTTAATTGAAGCTGACCTCGTGGGTCGCTTTTACTTGAAGCTGACCTCGTGGGTCGCTTTTAATTGGAGCTGACCTCATGGGTCGCTTTTACTTGAAGCTGACCTCATGGGTCGCTTTTACTTGGAGCTGACCTCGTGGGCCGCTTTTAATTGAAGCTGACCTCGTGGGTCGCTTTTAATTGGAGCTGACCTCGTGGGTCGCTTTTACTTGAAGCTGACCTCGTGGGCCGCTTTTAATTGAAACTGACCTCGTGGGTCGTTTTTACTTGGAGCTGACCTTGTGGGTCGCTTTTACTTGGAGCTGACCTCATGGGCCGCTTTTAATTGAAGCTGACCTCGTGGCTTTTACTTGAAGCTGATAATTATCTCTCAAAATAAGGGGGTATTTCCCCTCCCAATAATTTCATATATATTCAATCAGAACAAGCCAATAATTACAAGTAGTTCACCTAAGTATAAAACTTGCGTAAATTGTGGATGTTCCATGGCCTAGGAAGCTCTTTTCCATCCATGCTTTCCAAACGATATGTTCCTCTCTTGAGGATCTTAATCACCTTGAAAGGACCTTCCCAATTAGCCTCCAGTTTTCCCACATGCTTAAACACTTCAACTTTTTTCAGAACTAGGTCTCCTACTTGAAAATTTCTCTCATTCACCCTTTTATCATATGATGCTCGCATTCTTCCCTTAGCTGCCTGAATTTGAACCATGGCCCTATCCCTCTTTTCCTCGATCGTTTCTAGCTCTAACCTTCGAGCCTCTTCGTTCTGTGCCGGGTTGTAGTGAGCTACCTTGTGAGATGCTTCCCCAATTTCCACTGGGATTACTGTCTCTGATCCGTACATCAAACCGAATGGGGTTTCTCCCGTAGAAGTTCTTGGGGTAGTCCTATAAGCCCAAAGGACCCCTGGGAGTTCCTCCACCCAATATGTCTTCACTACACCTAGCCTCGCTTTTAAGTGCTGCAGAATTGTCCTGTTGGCCATCTCGGTTTGTCCATTAGCTTGCGGATTACCTACTGCCGTGAAATTCTGCTGGATTTTCACTTCCTTGCACCATGCTCGTATTTTTCTTCCTTGGAACTGCGTTCCATTATTTGAAATTAAGGTCTAGGAAACCCAAACCAGCTACAAATATTTTTCCATACAAAGTCCATGACCTCTTGCTCACCTATTTTAGCTAGTGCTTTGGCCTCGACCCACTCCGTAAAATATTCAACTGCTACTATCACGAATTTCTTCTGCGCCTTTGCCACGGGGAAAGGACCCAGAATGTCAATCCCCTACTGGTCGAACGGGCATGCAATAGAAATTGTTTCTAAGGGTATGCTGTTTGGTGATGAGTTAAGTTAGCATGGAACTGACACTTGTCGCACTTCTTAGCGAACTCAACCTCATCCTTCATCACAGTAGGCCAAAAGAATCCCTGCCTTAGGATTTTTTGAGCTAGCGAGCGACCTCCTGAATGGTTTCCACAGTTCCCCTCATGAATCTCTCTCATCACATACTGCGCATTTTCAGGCAACAATCATTTCAAAAGGAGTCCTCCGAAGGACCTCTTATACACTTCATCTCCTATCATTTGGAACCTAGGTGCCCTAGTCAGATCTTCCTCGCCTCGCCGGATCTTGGCAAGGTTCTGTTTTAAGAAATTCTTTAATTCCCTCGATCCAATTTACTCGAATCCCTATATGAAGAATTAAGGTCTCCTTTGAGAATTGGTCAAGAGGCTCATTTTCTGAGTTCATTTTGGAGTGCTTCGCTACTAATACTATCACCTTCCTCGAACTCGACCCTGAGACGGCACTAGCGAAACGTGCTAATGCATCAGCCCTCTCATTTTCTTCTCTAGGAATCTGTTTCAGCTGAAAATCTTCAAAATTTTCTACTAACTTCTTAGCCCTACTCAAGTAGTTGGACATAGACTTATCTTTGGCTTCGAAAGAGCCTTCCATCTGCATCGCGACTAACTGAGAGTCGGTATATGCCACGAGCCTTCTTACATTGCATTTATGTGCTAACTTCATCCCAACAATTAGGGCTTCATACTCTGCCTCATTATTTGTAACCTCGAAATCCAAACTTAGAGCTACTTCAACTTCAAAAAGTCGGTCTTTGTAACAAAATTCCACTCCACCTCCAATTGCCACGACGAACCATCCACATGTAAAAGCCACGCGACCTCGCCTTGGGTCGCGGCTCTTCTTTGCCTCGCTAACGAAGTCAGCTAGAACTTGGGCTTTAATTGCCGATTTACATTGATACTTGATATCAAATTCTCCCAATTCCACTGCCCATTTAACTAACCGACCTGACAACTCCGGTTTTCCTAAAATTTGCCTCAAAGGTTGATTTGTTAAGACGATGATTTGGTGAGATTGAAAATAAGGTCGTAGTTTCCTTGCCACTACCACCAAGGCTAATGCCAACTTTTCAGTTTCTAAATATCTCTCTTCCGCTCCTTGCAACATCTTACTCACATAATAAACCGGCTTATGCAGGCCACTCTCATTCTTGACTAAAACCGAGCTCACAGCTCGCTTAGAAACAGCGAAGTACAAGAAAAGTGGTTTCCTTTTTTCAGGCTTTGGCAATAATGGTGGCGAGCTTAAATATGCTTTTAATTCATCAAAGGCCTTTTCACATTCTTCTGTCCATTGAAATTTTTTCATATTTTTTAAAGTAGCAAAGAAAGGTAGGTTACGATCGGCTGACCTCGAAATGAACCTGTTTAGCAAGGCTAGCTTCCCCGTGAGCTGTTGCACCTCGTTCACGGTCCTTGGGGAGGCCATCTCTAGTATAGCTTTAATTTTCTCCGGGTTTGCTTCAATCCCCATTTCATTGACCATGAACCCGAGAAATTTTCCACCTCGCACCCCAAAAGTGCACTTTGTTGGATTTAACTTCATTCCATTAGTTCGCATGATATTGAAAGCTCGCTTCAAATGTTCCAAATGGTCCCCCTGCTTCTCGCTCTTGACCAGCATATCATCTACATAAACCTCCATGGTTCGCATGATATTGAAAGCTCGCTTCAAATGTTCCAAATGGTCCCCGTTGGTATGTTGCTCCTGCATTCTTAAGGTCGAACGACATTACCACGTAGCAATACACCCCATTTTCAGTAACAAATGAGGTCTTGTCTTGATCCTCTTCCGCCATGAAAATTTGATGATAACCTTGATACGCGTCCATCATACTCAATAGAGCACACCCAATCGTAGAGTCCACTAGGAGGTCAATACGAGGTAAAGGGTACGGATCTTTTGGACATGCTTTATTTAAATCAGTAAAATCTGTGCACATCCTCCACTTCTCAGCTGTTTTGGGAACAATTACCACATTAGATAGCCATTCAGTGAACTGGATCTCGACAACGTGCCCCGCCTCGAGCAGCTTATTCACCTCGCTTTCTATGATTCTGTTCCTTTCTCCTCCAAAACTTCGTTTCTTCTGCTTAATAGGTTTCACCTCAGGGTCGACATTTAAGCGATGCACTACGACCTCTGGGCTAATACCTTTGAAATCCGTAGACTTGCATGCAAAAATATCCGCATTCTTCTTCAAAAATTGGATAGTTAGGAGCTCGAGGCTCGGATCCATCTAGGAGCTAATTCTAGTCGACTTGCTCGGGTCGCTTGGATCCAATTCGACTACCTTGTACTGCTCAGTAGGCTCGATTCTATACTCCATCACTCGAGCCTTTTTATGCTTCTCCTTCTCCTTCTTGCTCATTCCTGCCTCCTCATCTCTCTCGATTTGCCTAATAGTTCTAATCTCCCGCTCCCCTTTCTTTTTCTTTAGTGACAAGTTATAGCACTCCCTTGCACTTTTTTGATCCCCACATACTTCACCAATCCCGCTCATAGTTGGGAATTTCATCTTCAAATGATATGTGGAAATAATAGTTTGGAACTGATTTAAACCTGGCCTACCCAGAATGACATTGTATGCAAACGGAGCGTCGACCACTAAATATTTAATCATAACTGTTTTTTGGCATGGGGCCATTCCTAGCGAGGTTGGGAGGTCGATAGTACCTAGTGGGATCACTTCGCTTCCCCCGAACCTAGTTAATGGTGTATCCACCGGTTGCAGCGTAGCTACGTCTAATTCCATCTTCCTTAAGACCTGCATAAAGATCACATCCGCTGAGCTCCCATTATCTATCAAGGTCTTTTGTACTGCGAAGTTCGCAATATCCATTGTTATCACCATTGGATCGTTCTGACCTGTTTCTACTCCCACAAGGTCACGATTATCAAAGGTAATTGGGTTTGCTTCCTGGATATTCAAAATATTCAGAACCCTCTTGGGAGTATGAGCCAAGATTCGCATATTCTTCCGCCTCGCACTTTGCGAGCCACCTCCACTTGGGCCTCCAGCGATCATATGTATCACGCCCCTCCTCGGCAAATTTTCATTTTGCCGGTCTCGCCTTGCTTCAGATTGCTCGCGATGCTGATTTACTCTTTCCTTTATAGGGAAACGAGCTTCGGATCTTCATCGCGACTTATGCCTCGGGGGCGAACCTGGCCTCGCTCCTCATCCTCAGTTTCCCTTACTCTTACAAAAATTTTCAAGTACCCCTGCTGGATGAGTCGCTCTATTTCGTCTTTCAATTGGAAGCATTCTTCTGTATCATGGCCATGATCTTTATGAAAATGGCAATATTTTCTTTCATCTCTTTTACCCGGTATGGCCTTCATTTTTCTTGGCCACTTTAACATGTTTTTTCCCTCGATGGACATTAAGGCATGTACTCGGGGAACATTTAGCGGCGTGTATCTGCTAAATCGCGCCAGTCGCGGTCGATCCTGATCTCAACCTCGCTCATGGTCTTTTTCAGACTTAAAACGAGGTCTCTCTCTTGGATCCTTTCTTACGCGCACCTCCTGACCCGCTACTGACCATTCATGATCCTTCAATTCATTCATCTCCTCTTCCTGAATATATTGTTGGGTCATCCCCATCAATTCTTCCTTATCCGCTGGGGGATTACGAGCTAAGGCTGAAGCTAGTGCCCCCTTTTTCAAACCATGCACCAATATATTTGTCATCATATCGATCCTCATATCTTGCACCTCGAGCGCCTCGTCATTAAACTGATTAATGAAGTCTCGAAGTGGCTCGCCTTCCGCTTGTCTGATGGTGAAAAGGTGGGTTGCTGACCTTCGAGCTCGCTTCTGACTAGCGAACTGATATAAGAACTTTCTTGCCAATTGCTCATATGATACTACAGTTCCCATGGGTAGCCCTGTGAACCATTCCTGCGCTTTTCCCTTTAGTGTGGTGATAAATATCCTGGCATCCGACTGTCCATAAAGCTGCATTACGTGATCAAAAGCTATTAAGTGTTCCTGAGGATCCTTATTCCCATCGTATTTAGGAAGATCTGGGAGCTTGAAACTCGTAGTAACGACTTCTACCAAAATTTATGGGGAGAATGGGGACCCTCTTTTTTGTAATGCAGAAGTGACTGCCCCTCTTCTCTTCAAATGGTCCAGCTTCCGAGCAGCTTGCTCAATTTGCTCGCTGAGTTCATTTATATCTGCCACCTAGGGAGCTCGCCTAGCCTCGCCTCGGGCTGCCTCGCTCGTGGCGCTTGGTGACTAGCCACCTCCTCCACATCTCCTTGCTCTTTATTTGTTGCTAACACTGTTGTTTCCTTGTCCTTAGGTTCCTCCCTCGGGGGAGAAACCATGGGAGCCTTGCCTTTCCTTTCCCTATCGTTTAACATTATTTCCAACATTTTCTCAAAGTCGCTGGTTCGCATATTGATCATGGGATCCTCTGCTACCTTTTGATGTTGCTATTGAATTAATAACGAAGGGGATCCTCCTCGAGGTGCTGTTTCCTTCGTCCTTATTGGTGTCTCCTCCATGTTTAGTCTACAAGGTGGTATTCCTTTTGCTTTCACTGGGGTCTCATCCATATTCACTTTTGACCTAAGTAAGTTTCCCACAGATGGCGCCAACTGATTTGGGTGTGAACAAATCAGATGTACTTCGGGTCGGGTCGGTTCGTCTCGAGCCTAGGTACTTTCAGTTCGGGTCCTGTAAGACAGATAAACGTTAGGCTAGCCGGGAGGGTTCCCAGCTAAGACCCTCCGATGCTTAAGTCAGTACAGGTGTTAGGTCGCTAGTAAATGTAAAGCGAGGTGAATAGCAATAAAATGTGATACCTGTAGCAATGGAACAGTGGCGTATTTATAGGCGCTGAATCTCCTGGCCGTACGGGTTCGTACGGTGCCGTACGAGGTGTACGGATCCGTATGACCTCGCTCCACGTGTCGGCCTCGTATTGGTCCACCTGGCTAGACCCATCTATCGTATTCGGGTCGGGTCGCTTGGGCAACCCGGACGACCACCTCGGCTCAGGTCGCGACCTCGCTCTTAAATAGTGTATAGGCTAGCTCGAACCCATTCTATTAGGCTGGGTCGGGTAGGCGACCCGATCCATGACCTCGGTTCGGGTTGTGCCCCGACCCCAAGTAAACCGTGGATCCTTGCCCCCTTAGGTCATTCCCTCAAATAGGCGAGGGTAGAAGAGTAATTTTAGATAGGTACATATCACCTATAGTATTAGTCATGCAAGTTGCAACTCATTTTCTTTTATGAGGATAATAGTTGATTCCACGACTCTTTTAGACAAGTTAAATTCATGATCAATTAAGTTGACAATACAAAGTGATTACAATAAAATTACTTTTGAAAAGTGAGAAGTATAGACAGTTCTTCCTTGTGAGTTATTTTTTCTCCTTTTTATTTTCTGAATAAATTTTTCACTGAATGTGCCATTGTCTGTGAAATATTCAAATAATTTATTATTCACTCATTCTCATTTTTCCAATCATCAGTCACATTTATATATAATTTTAACAAAAAAATATCACATCAACTATTATCATTATATAATTTTGTCACAAGTACATTATTTACTCTCTTTTATTTTTTAAATCATTAATCACATCTAATCACTATTAAACTTCAAAAACTATCATATCAACTATCATCGTCATCATCTTATATCCAGTCACACTTTCAAAAATTATTTTTATTTTTCAAAATAATTTTTTCACACTGTTCTCTCCAAACATAGAAAATAATAGAACGAAAGGTCAAGCATTCACTCCCATACAGTTATGATTTGAGATAGTACAATTTATTTGTAATTAACAATTGTTCATCAAGGATAATATGAGGTTAAGATCAATTTTTTTTTTGACAGCAAGAAAATTGTATTTCTATTAAACAATACGAAATAAAAAGATATAATATCATGAAGCCAAATGGACAGAGCTAAAATAAACTCCCACCTAAGAAGAGAAGATGGGGAGACAAACAAAATTATAAACTAAACAGACGATAGATCATAAATCATCAAATCAAACTCAGTAGGTTGTGATTATTAGTTGGATAGTGATTATTTGCACTGCCAACAAGGCTTGGACGATACACACCAGACTCCTTTCTGATTTGAAAAATACTGATGAAAAACTCTGAATGAGGCCTCAAAAGAACACATCTACAATTATTTGAATAGCTCAAAAAAGAAAAAAACAACGAAAAGATACAACGAAAAAAGCAAAGGTTGTGATTAGATATACTTTCGTTTTGGAAATTTACTTTCTATTGGAGAATATTGTGAAAAAATTGTTAGGGAGAATGAAAAGTTTTTTTTTGGAAATGTGAATGAATACAAAATGAAAATTTAGTGATGAAAGATGATGTGATATTAAAATTGTAAAATAATAATTGAATATGATTGATAATTAAAAATATGTGTGTGAGTAAATAGTGAAATTAATGAGAAAATGTATCATAATAATTTGTTTTTTTTAGGAAATAGGTAGATGTGATTGGTGTAAGAAAAGTGAGCGTGAGTGAATAGTGAATTTTTTCAAAAAAAAAATCATTTCCATTTGGATCTCTTTATCAAAAAATTCCACTGGCAAAAAAAAAAAATCCTAGAAATTCTTATATCCAAGCACTACCTAACTCTCACAAAAGGGGAGAAAATCAGAAAACTACTCCCACGTAGGGGAGAAATATACTCTTACCAAGGAAAGAGGTTGAAAAAACCAAGGACGTAGAAGAAGAGAAGAAGAAATACACAAAACAAAGTTATTTTCCGAGCATCCCATGGTGGGAGGAGGGAGAGAGGAGATAGAATTTGGATAATATGAACGTATGTAATTTTTGGCTCAATTTAATTTGTTGGGAAATTTATTGTTTAGATTTGGATGAATGCCATGTGAAACTTAGAATAGGAAGTTGGCACCCATTTTCGTTGTAAACGCATTGTAATAAATAGAAATTTGGTCAAGTGAGTTAAGTCGGCTATGCCTAAACATGCAAGAAGACAACCCGGAGACTAGAAGGAAGACTCATTTGCAAAGACAAATGAGTATGGCAAAGAAGAGAGAAGAAACTTCATTGCGGGAAGCGCGATTGAGATGCGGTGAGTAGAGTATCGATCAAGTCAACTCAAGATAGCCAAGTCTCAATTTGAAGTGACAAAGAGTCATCCATGATTGAAAGCTGACTCTAAGTCACCTGGGAAAGCAAGGAAATGCGGTCAAGTCGAGATAATCGGAAGAGATCCGTTGCCGTAAATCAAGGGAATTACTTAAACAAGTAATACCTCCATACTACCTTTTCTCGAAGTGCTCGATCCCGGAAGCGTGCAAAAGGAATGAACGAATGGGAAGCACTACACCATGTCGAAACTTTGAAAAGTCAAGAACAATTCATAAGAGGAAGTGGCAATTCCAAGGACTACAACAAGACAAGCCAACGACCACAAGTGACTTTCAAAAATAAGCTATCTCTTCAACTAAAGGCGATTTTTGAAAGATCATTATAAAAGGCGAGGAATGACTCGAGAGAAGGTTACCTGAACCACGAACATTCAAGCAAACATTTGAACAAGAACCAAAAATATTCTCAAATCATTCAAGATTAATCCTCAAGCTACATTACGAAGAAAATCAATCCAACACTCACATGTGAAGGAAAGATAACTTCAATCGGTTGAAGAGGAAATTGTTGAAGAATCAAGGGTTTATATTCCACGGAGGATTGTAGGAAGGTTCAAGTCGAACCCGGTCTCAAGTTTTTGGAGGGCTTCGTGATCAAATCCAAAGAGCTTGAGCAAGTGGGTTGTAGTAGCAAGCGCAAACCGCCCCTGTGAAGAAGGCCGAGTCGTGCGAGAAGCCGATTGCGTGACCAATGCATCTCCGGTCGAGTCCCAAAGGATCAAGTCACCGTGTGATCAAGACTTGTATCCGGGATTTGCCCACTCAGTATCTTGATCAATACCTAGTGGATTACTCCGGAGTTGGAGAAGAGAGGAGTAGAAGAATTACCCCATCTTCGAACCTCTATAAAAACCTATCGTGTCATTTATATTTCAGCACTTTAATTCCTGCATCTTATTTATTTAAATTTGCTTGATAAATTTGCTATCCACTTGATAATCTCTAAGTACTAAACCAAATTTAAGGGTGCAAAGTCTTCCACCGAAAACAAATCACGTGATCGAGTTAAGTCTTTAGTCAAAACAATGAGTTATTCTATCAACAACTCGATCAGTCCATTGAGTAATTTAACTCGCTAATTAACTAACTTAGTCATCCATCAAGGACTCAAATTGTGAAGTATTAACTCGATTATTTAAAAGGACTAAACCGAAAAGTTGGTAAGTTTTATTCAACCCCCCTTCTAAACCTTACATTCACACCCCTTGGGACCTACAAGTGGTATCGGAGTGGTTGGTTCATTGAGCCTTCCGCATGTTCTTGAACTAGATCTCCAAATTTTTCAAAGTCCGTTTTAGTACTTAAGTTCTTCAAAACTCTTTTTATCATTAAAAGTTATTATCATGGAAGCAAATTTGACACGCATCCCTATGTTCACAATTGAAGAATTTGATGATTGGAAAATTCGCATGCGAGCTCATCTATCGGCATTACATGATGAGATGTGGATAGTGATAGAGGATGGGCCACTGCAAATTTTAAAAGTGAACACAAGCTGTAAGGAGAGTCGGTGAAGGTGAAGAAGATGTTGCTCCCGGACGGCCCATGGTTGAAAAACCAAGAGCTGAATGGACAAATGATGACAGAAAAAAGATATAACTTGGACAATGTGGCCAAGGACATTCTTTACAAAACCTTGGACAAAGCCATGTTCAATAAAGTCAAATCATGCAAAACAGCTAAAGAAATCTGGGACAAGCTAACATTGATTTGTGAAGGCTCAGAGCAAATCAAGGAAAATAAATTATCAGTGGTTGTACAGAAATTTGAAAATTTCAAAATTATCACAGGAGAGACCCTGGATCAACTGGATGCTCGGTTCACAGAAATTACCAACGGGCTATCTGCACTTGGAAAAGAATATACACAGAAGGAAATGTGTATGAAGATTCTAAGAAGTCTCCCAACTGAGTGGGATATGAAAGTCATGGCTATGAGACACTCCATGGACCTATCCAAGACATCCAACCATGAGCTATTCTCAGATCTCAAAGCCTTCGAATTTGAGTGAGAAGAAAAAGACCAGGAAGAGACATTGTACCCAAAACAAAGCAGCTGCTCTAATTGTTAAGGATGGCAAGAAAGTCGAGGTCAAAGAAGTCATTGACCAAGAGGAAATAACCCGATGGTTAAAAGGTTTAACAATTTCTTCAACAAGAACTACAAGAGAGGCAATGGCGAATCCTCCAGAAGACACTCAGCTCCCTCCAAGTCAAGGGAAGATAGGCCAACCAAGAGAACAGAGCATCAAAAAGCTGAATATCAAAGGGCTGAAAATCCAAGAATGGAAAGAGTGATCAAAAGGTTGAAAATCTATCTTTGAACTGTAGGCAACCAGGTCACTATGCCATTGATTGCCCATATCCTGTAGTCAACAAATACAGGAATGAATGAAGAAGAAAGAAAAGGTCTTGAGAGAAAGAAGACAAGAAAAGAAAAAGGCAATGTTGGCTGCAGAGGCTTTGACAACCAAGTTAAGAGACACAAATGATTGAGAGTAGTAGTGAAGGCGACTACTCAAGTGACTCGAAGAAGAAGCCTTGATCTGTTTGATGGCCAAGGAACAAGATCAACCTTGACCAAGAAGATGAGGTACACTCTAACTCATCACACTCAAATTCTAGTGATAGTGACTTGTGACACACACACCTCATCACCCACCGATCTTTATGATTCATTAGGCAAAATGATGAAAGATTTTGAACACATTAAATCCTCACACACACTACTAAATGAGTAAAACGACTACTCAAAGCCAAAACTCACAAATGACCAAGGAGATGAGTACTCTAAGTCAAATAGGTGATGAGAATGAAAGTTTAAAGACCGAAAATGCTAAGCTAATAGCGAAAATAGTCGCTATAGAAAAGAGGGAAAATGACCTCAAAAATGTGATTGCCTCATTCACTAAGGCATCTAAATCATTGGATGATCTTATTATGAGTCAAAGAGAATGTGGAGACAAGACAGCTTAGGATTTAATTCCTCTGTGCTATGTCAAGCTCAAAAGTGATTTTGGAAAAAGGATCTTCTAGCAATGAAGTATCTCAAAAATCCAAAACTCCAAATGGTGCACACACATTTATCCCAAAGCACAATTACAAACAAACTGGCCTTGGTTATAAAGGAAAAGGAAAACGAAAACCCGAGTTGAGTGTCTTTGAGGATAGGCGAGAAGAAATCGATCGAGTTCCTCAAAAACTCCAAATAGGAAATACTCTTGTAAAGAAGAAACAGAGCTACCAAAAACCCCATAAGTTCTATAAAAGAAATACATATGAAGGAATGGTAGAAAATACCCAAGCCAAGTTGATTGGAATAATGTGAACTATCGGCAAAGAAGACCTATGGAATATAAGCCAAAATGGCGGAGGCCTAGAACTCGAAAGGCCATTCCCGGAGGTATAAGAGCTTTCATCAAAGACACATATGGACCTAGGCACTACACTCGAGATATCACAACTACCCAAAGAAGGGAATTGCTAAAACACATATACAGCATACTGACAAAAGAGACAATTTGTATGAACCTAGAATCCCCAAGCAATTTGCCAAAATTAATTATGATTATGGCAGCGATAGATGGCAACCCCTTAGAGTCAAACCATTTGGCTATAGGTTGGTTGGATCATCTTACAATACTAACCCCTCGGACCCGGACAAATATGGGTACCTAAAACTTAATTTCCTTGTTTGCGGGTTCAAGGAACAAATGAGTGCGAAGGAACCTGGTACATGGATAGTGGTTGTTCCCGGACACACGACAGAAACAAGAAAAATCTGTCAAAATTCAAGGAAGTCGAGGTGCAAAAGTCATATTTGGAGGAAATAAAGCTCCAGGAGAAATAAGAGGCATTGGATCCATCAAGAAAAAGCGGATTAGAAATCACGGATGTTGCATATGTTGAAGGACTCAACTTCAACTTGCTAAGCATCGACCAACTCGTGACAAGGGTTATAATGTTGGATTTAACATGGGTATATGCCAAATCAAGGATCTTGAATCAAATGAAGTTGTGTTGCAAGGATGCGGACAAAAGAACATGTATGTCGTGGATTGGTCAATCGCAACACCCGGCAAGACTGTCTATTAGCAAAGAGCACTGGTGAATCAAGTTGGTTGTGGCACAGAAGTTCGAGTCACCTGAATTTCAAAGCGATTAACAAGCTTGCGAGAAGCAATCTTGTGGAAGGACTTCCGGACTCGGTGTACAAGAAGGAGAGTATATGCGACGCATGTCGAAGGGAAAACAAATCAAATCATCATTCAAAGAAAAGACATGTCCATCTTCAATAAGAATATTGCATACCGCTACATATGGATCTATTCGGTCCAGTTGAACCAAATAGCATAAGTGGGAAGAAATACACCTTGGTGGTAGTAGATGACTACTCAAGATATACATGCACAATATTCATGTGTAAGATGAAAGAAACTCTACGAAAACTACCACGGTGATGAAGAGGATTCAAAATGAGAAGAGCCAAACCATTATCAAAATAAGATCGATGGAGGAACTGAGTTTGTCAATGGTATAATAACTCAATATTGTATAGAAAATGGTATTGGTCATGAATTATCTGCACAAAAAGACTCCACAAATGAATGGAGTTGCGAGAAAGAATGAATAGAACTCTCAAAGAAGCGAAGGACCATGTTAGGTGAAGCGGGGCTACCTAAAAGATTTTGAAAAGCAATAAACACAAAGATGCTACACTCAAAATAGATGCATGATAAACAGACAAATTGACAAAGACTCCTATGAGATTTGGACGGGGAAAAAACCAAATGTTGCATATTTTAGAATATTTGGATGTAAATGCTTCATCCATAACAATGGCAAAGATAATTTGAAGGCTTTTGATGCTAAAGGCGATGAAGGTATCTTCTTGGGATACTCACCGAAAGCAAAGCCTCTGAGTACTCAAAAAGAGAGTACTATGGTTACTGAGGGAATCCATTCATGTGGTGTTTGATGAGCCAAATGTAAATGGAGAAGACATTGAAGAGTCGGTGATAAGTTTGAATCAACCAACCATGCGAAGAGTCCATATCTTTGAAGGCGTCGGGAATTATAAACCCGATGAAGATGAGATAGATGAGTCTCAAAAACAAAATTGGAAAATCTGCGGCTAAGTGATGACGAGAGAGTGATCAAAGCAACATAGGCGCAAGACGATCAATCCGGCTAACTTACTCCAACCTTTGATGTAAGATGGTTTGAGACCATCCACGAACTAGTCATTGGAGATATAAGAGAAGGTATCAAAACAAGATCCGAGAACTCAACAAGAAGCTATGTTCACATGCTTTATCTCACAAATAGAGCCTAAAGATGTGTCACAAGCATTGGATGAAACACATTGGATTCAAGCTATGCAAGAAGAGCTGAATTAGTTTGAAAGAAATAAAGTATGGGAATTAGTTCAAAGACCCACCCATCAAAATGTTATTGGCACTAAATGGGTGTTCAGAAACAAGATGAACGAGGAAGGTTCTGTGGTAAGAAACAAAGCAAGATTAGTAGCCAAAGGATATTGCCAAGAAGAAGGGATAGATTTTGATGAAACATTTGCCCCTGTAGCAAGATTGCAAGCTATAAGGATGTTTCTTGCCTATGCAGCTCACAAGAATTTTATTGTATATCAGATGGATGTAAAGAGTGCATTCCTTAATGGTTTGTTGGAAGAAGAAGTGTATGTTGAACAACCTCCAGGATTTGAGCAGAAGACTCTTGGAGATAAGGTATACAAACTCAAGAAAGCTCTATATGGATTGAAACAAGCACCCAGAGCATGGTATGACACATTGTCACAATTCTTGACTGGGAACGGATTCACAAAAGGCAAAGTGGATAGAACACTCTTCAGAATTCAAGATGCGAAGAGTATATTGCTTGTTCAAATATATGTGGATGACATTATTTTTGGATCCACAAACAAAGAAGAGTCGTGATAAATTTTCAAACCTCATGCAAAGCAAATTCGAAATGAGCATGATGGGAGAGCGACATTCTTCCTTGGACTCCAAGTGAAACAACAAGGATGGAACCTTCATAAGTCGGACAAAATACACGGAGAGATTTAATGAAGAAATTTGGTATGGAAGAGAAGTCTTCCGTGAAAATACCAATGAATACATCGATCAAAATGGATATGGATGCGGATGGCGGCCTGTAGATCAAACAAGATCTGAGCACTTATTGGATCATTGCTCTATCTCACAAAGCCAGCGAGCGGACATCACCTTTGTTGTAGGTGTATGTGCAAGATTTCAATCTGCTCAAAAGAAAGCCACATGACTGACGAGAATCTTGAGATATTTGAAAGGAAGCCAAGAAGTTGGCTTATGGTATCCTAAGGAAGGTGGATTCAAGCTAATTGGTTATTCGACTCGACTATCTTTGGATGTAGAGTTGACAGAAAAGCACCTCGAGGCACATGTCAAATGCTTGGAAACAAAATTTCTGGTTTAGCAAAAATCAAAATTCAATAGCCACCTTACAAATGAAGCGAGAATACATAGGCTGCGGCGGGCACAAGTTGTACCCAAGTCCTATGGATGAGACAATGAGAGACTATGAAGTTGAAGAAAAGGAAATTCCAATCATGTGTGATAACACAAGTGCAATTGCAATCACTCAAAATCTGTGTTGCACTCAAGAACAAAGCATATCGATGTCGGATATCACTTCATAAGAGATCATGTTGAAAAGAACACCTTGAATATATTTCAACCGATAAAAATGTTAGGTGACATATTCACAAAACCATTATGTGAGTCAAGATTTGAAGAACTCAAGCATGAGTTAGGGTTAATTGGTGAGTGACACTCAAAAGACTCAAAGAAAAGAAATGAAACACGAAAAAGGTAAAAGAGTTGAACTCTCAAATCAACTAAGTGAATCGGCCATATCGGAAAGATAGTCATCCGAGTTAGTGACAATGAGTCACTAGGAGAACTGTGAGAAGAAGAGTTAAATCGGCTAAGGGATAAGTTCGAGTCATTTATGAGCAAAGGGACAAAAACGCAGTCATTTTTATTAAGCGGGAATGTTTTTAAGAATGACGTCGGATAATTATGACGTGTCTGCAAAAGCCGCACACCAAGCTTATGATTGGATATAAATCTTGCCGCATTAAATACGAGACATTAAATGCTAATCGGCGTGCAAAATCTAAGCCGTTGATTTCGATCACATTTCAAAAACCACCCGCACGCCCTTTCGGAACCATACTTAAACCATTTTCGTCCGTTTCTCTCACATTACAAAAACTTTCACTTTTCTCTCTCAAAAGCAAAGGCAAAACTCTCTCAAAAACCCTATCAATCTTCAAATCATCTTCTAAGTTTCATTCGGTGAAATCTTTGAAAAATGGCATCTACTCACGATTTTGTCAAGCTAGGAAAACAAATCCACACCGGGTCTCTTGTGGATTTCGAGGGTATGGTCAAACAGGGGTCCGATGACGCCCTCATAAAGAAGATCGCTGAAAAACTCAAAACGATCGGGCTAAAACCATTTCGATGATGGACTTTCCGATGACCTATGTGGAAGAGGTCGCACGCGATTCTACGTGAATGCCGAGATTCACGATGAGGGATCAAATCCTCTATTCACGGGAAGGAGTTCATCATCACCGCCAAGGATTTGGCGGAGCACTTTGCTCATTACCGGCGGAAGGAGCACCGAAATCAATGAAGGCGATGTTGACTTGGCCGCCGCTTTGAAGGAAAAATAGCCAAGACCGACTATCTTTGAAAAGATAGTCTACACAAACAAGAGGTCTCTTGAAGGAGGACTACCACAAATTGTTGGACATTGTTGCCAAATGCATAGACATCAAATTTGGTAGCTTTGACCAACCGTCAAAGCGAAATTGATCGTATTGGCTGCGATCATTGAAGAAAAGAAAGTGAATCCGAGTTTGTTGTCTACACAAGAGACTACGCGAATGTAGGAACAAATCCTTCAAGGAGAATGGAGCATTTGGAGGATCCTGGATACGGCCTGTGATTGGCCGGTGATGGAGGTAAAAGACGTCCCTCTTCGACATGGAAAGCGTTCCATGTAAACAAGAGGATGTTCGATCAAACCTCTCTCGCGCATAGAAGAGAGCCTACCCTAAGAGAGCGTCACGAGTGAGGGGGAATCACCGACCAAGATACAAATGCTCTCCTCCCACCAAAGAAGAAGGCTTCCCTGCAATGCTAAGAAGAAGACTGCTGCTCTGCAAACAAAGAAAAACAAATCTGCTCCCCCCCTGCAGCCCGAGTCACTGCCCCCGCAGCCGTGTCTCCCCCACTGCGGCCCCGCAGAGAATGAATCCCAAATACCTTCTCCGGTCATCAAAAAGAGGAGAACGATAAGCCAAGACGGCGGCTCCTCGTAAGAAAACAATAGCACGCCCCCGCCCAAGACTCGGAAGAAGAAACCTTGTCGAACGGAAATCCCTCCGGTTCAAACAAGAAAAGAGAAAGAAGAATTTTCAAGCGTTCCGAGCTTGAGAAGCCGGGCCGAGTCGACCACTCACCGAAAAGATACCCAGGATCGCTAGAGAAGTAGAGTCTCCGGAAGTGCTTGATGAAACGGCCAAGTATCTTTGAAAGCGGATCGAGAGAGGCACTGAAGACCAGTTTGTAGTCGAGCAATGAGGAACAAAGAATGGTTGAGACAACCGAAGTCACCTTGCTCGATGTGGTTGTTTCTCCACCTGTAACATAAATTTCTTTGAAGATGTCGGCGCGGCGAAGTTCCGCTACCTTCAATACCTGAAACGAAGGCCGCAAGAGGATGATGAACACGATTTAATTATGCACTCTCCATTGTATCCAGACATCCAAAATCGTCACGAGTGGAAAATGGAAGTGAGCCTATCCAGTGTAGTTTCAATATCCGAGTTCATTCTTGAGGAAGAAGAACTCTTGATTTCTTGAGGTGGACACAGATCTTTGCAAGCCTCGACGAGGATAATTGCATAAATATACTAGAAATTCGAAAAGAAAATGAACGGGCTAAAGTAGGCGAGACGCGAGGCACGTGAGAAGGCCAAAGATCCGCCCTATCACCGGCACCACATAACATACACATCCTCATCTTGACGTCCTATCGAAAAGTGATGAGGACTGGACCTCTTCTTTGCCGGAAAGAGTTGCAAATCAAAGCAAGCAATGGAAGAATCGAGAATCCTTCATGAGCAAAGGATGATGGAGGGACCAGAGAGAGTCCTCCAAAACACAAATGAGATAGACCCAATGGGAGTGGTGCGGCATATTGCCACCGTTGTTCTTGCCACCACTTCCCGACTCATTCGGAAGAAGGAACTAAGGAATCGGCGATGAAACCGGGATAGTGGGGACCCCGATCGAGCCAACCCCTAATGAAGGTGTCTTACCACTTGCCCCAACTACCGAATACTCAATGGGAACAGCCAGAGTCCGAGACGAGTGACCCCATTCCAAGTCACTCGTTGGTGTGCCACTGAGGGGAAACTCCTCCACCGCAGCAAGGTCGGAGGATGTTGCGGTGACTCCCACAATGAATCTAGGAGGCGAAGTGGATAAGGAACAAACACAAAGTACACAGCAAAGTTATCATCGACGAGGCTCGGACGGTTGAGATCTGTCTCGAGGTGCCAACCGCTCTGAAGGCTAATGACGTTCTTGATGCGATCGAGGCACATGAAGGAACAACCTTGGGAGTTAACACTGGGGCGACGAAAGTGCAATCCATGGAGTTGAGACTCAATGGATGCCACCGCAGAAGACCCTAAGACAAATGACATCTGTTGAAAGGGATGTCCAGGCCTCGCGCAGATTGAGACTGCAGGAGGTAATGAAGGCCAACGGGAAGTTGAGACTTCCCGGTAAAGAAGTCAAGTACTGAACATCCCTCCTGCTATCATTGATCCATCGAAAAGGAGATAAGTGCACTTCACGATTCCCGGATAATCCCGATGTAACCTTTCTGGGATCGGAAGGAGACGATGAAGTCGGTCATCCCCGTGATCGATCCAAAAGACTCACCAGGATGTTCCAACCACGAGTAAGTCGACCTCAAGTCTACTCGTCAAACTTTCAACTTTGATGAGCCACCCATGGAAATCTCATCATCGTCCGATGACGCTCGATAAGGCCGAGGACCACAACTCACGTGGAAAACCACCTTTACCAACGGTTGTTGAGACAACAGCTCAAAGAACCTGGTCAACTTCACAACAGACCCCCGGTGAACAGAGTCCATCTGCGCAGGCTCCCAAGTCAGCAGCGGAGTTCGACTCCACAAGGAACTTCACGAGCACCACTCATCATTGAACAAATTCCGATTGCTCGTGATGATCCCTTTGTAGAATCATTTCCCTTCTCTCTAGAGTACCGAACTCCCTGAAGAGTCGAGAGAGATCTCGCGCGCTTCCACGCACCATATCCTATCATTCCATCGGATACCATCGTTCGGTGACTATGATTTTGACGCTTGCTTAGCCGTCACCGCAAAGAGGGAACAATCAAGTTCGGGAGGTGTTCAAAGCATTATTTGCTTTGAAATTGAATGAATGGAGAGGCACCAGGCCTCGATGGACATGAGATCGGATAACAGAGATGCCAACCTTACTGGCGACATGAGAGGCATAATAGTCGAATCGGGAGTGGTGGCAACGGAACAAACAATGCGCGTGGAACAAGCTAGATATTTCGAACATTGTTCAACAAGCTGTTGGTATGGCGAAGAATTCGATGCAAAGACAAAGTTGAGAGAACACATTGAGCACATGCATGAATCTCACACTGCCGAGATCAAGGCTGCGTGCGTGAGCAAAATAAGAATGAGCTCTTTGCGTATGGAAGAAAACATGGATCGAAAATTCACCTTCTCATGGTGAGATGAAGTTAATTATAGTGAATCCAACGCTACTCGCTCCGAGTTTCGTGCCGCATACTCCGCAGCACTGCGAGCGAGAACTTGGCTATCGCCAGACTCGACTTCCTCGCCGCTAGTTTGTTTCCAGGGTTCCTTTCTCCTTTGATGATACCAAAAAGGGGAAGAGGAATACCTAAAAGCCCTGAAAGAGATCTGAAGTTGAGAAGGAGGGAGCAGCTGTAAAGGGAAAGACAGCTGAGGAAGTTTCAAGAGAAAAGAAAGGGAAGTCTGTTGAGGGGGAAGGATCGAGAGATGTGACCTTGATGATTGCACAAACCCCCAACAAGGTCTTGTCACACAAATATTATCAAAGAAACTCCCGATGACTCTGCCACTCCAACACTCTGTTGTACCTATGGCTGACAAGAGAAAGACAGTTGAAGCAAGGATGGAGGAAGTGGAAGGAAGGATGAATGCCCGAGTTATGGATATTTTGAAACAACATGGAGGCATTCCAGTAGACAGAGACACTTATGCCATCTCGTATCTTTGAACCGAGCGATCGATTGATGAATTTAAAACGCCGCATCCGAAGGATACTTCGCAAACATGTCCATGGCTCAAGCCTGGACTTGTTCGAAAAGGGTCTCACACTATGTGAAGAAGGCGACAGCGTGCAGACTCACCGATAGTCACTCTGCTGGTCACTCCGCTAGTCACTCAATTTGGGAAAAAGGCCCCAAGACAATACACGCCCGGAGGAAGAGGTAGAGGAAGAAGCGAGTGGTGGAGGAAGAGGTTTCGGACCTAGACCTCTGCCCAAAAACATTGAGTACATAGATCCGGCAAGAAAGGAGGGATCTCTTTTGTTTTGACGAAGTAGCCAATCCGCAAGTGGCTAAGAACAATGTTGAGTATGTGAAAAGAATTGAAGAAGAAAATAAAAGACAAACTCAGCTATGGGAGGAGAGACAAGAGAGAATAAGAAAAGATGAAGTTTGCCCCTGAAGGCGTATGAAAAGAAGAAGAAAGCAAATGAAGATGAGAAAAAGAAAAGAAGACCAGAAGATGACAGAGCTGAAGAAGAAGAAAGAAAGAGGAAGCGAAGGAGATGAAGTGTTGTTGTCCACCCCTTCATGTATTTTACCATGTAAATGTAAGTCCAAGCAGCTACGATAATCTAGAGGGGGGTGAATAGATTATCTCCATCTTTTTGATTTTACCCTCTTTTTAGAACCGAATGCTCAAAGACAATAATAAAGATGCGAAATGTAAACAACACACGTCGATTTAAAGAGGTTCAACCCACCTAGGGCCTAATCCTCTACCACCCCAAAGATATCCGGGATGGATTTCAAAAAGAAAAAGATTTTATTAATTTACCAAAAATTAATACAACACCAACTTACAACAACACCTTGAAGAGCACCACACTCTTCTTCAACACCACCTTTGAGATTACCACAATCTCCAACGGCACCTAGTGAAGATTACCACAATCTTCAACCTTGAAGAATACCAAATTCTTCAACACCTCAATAAGAAGATTACCACAATCTTCTTACACCTAACACCTAGTTCACCCAAGTGTGTTCTTACCACAAGAACACTCACAAGGATATCTTGTGTTTGAATGACGACCACAAATTCAAGATTACAACTCGATAATGAATAATACAATTCAGTGCAAGTGTAATCAAGAATAGCCTAGACCTCAAGAATGTGAAAGTGATTAGCTAGGCAAATTACAACAAGAAATAAGACAATGTAGGAACAAGTGTATTCTTGAGTGTATCTTGTTGTGTTGTAGTTTTCTCTCTTATTGTGTTGCTTCAATTCTTCCTCTATTTATAGAAGATGTCTTGTACATGATAGGCTCCTCTTGGGGACATAAATTCTGTAGAAAATTGCAAGACAATTGAAGAAAAGAGCTGTTAGAAATCCATCCCACAAATTAAGGGAAAGTTGTCTGCTGTCAAACGGTCAGATTTTTGTTGTCAAACAAGAGGGCAACCGGTCGCGCACAAATAGACGTTTGAAAATGAGAAAACACATTTACACAAAGGCGGCCGTCGACGGGTCCGACCAGGTCGACCTATGTCCACTGCCGGTCGAACAAAACCCAAAAACGAGTCCAGGAGGTTCTATTTGAAAAATGCTCCCAGTGTACGGGCCGACACCCGGTCGACCTGGCCGACGCCCGCGACCATACCGTCTACCACCCCGTTGGACCGGTCTACCGCCCTTTTTTTCAAAAAATGGCTTATACACTATTTTTCACAACTTTCGGTATGGGATGCCCTATAGGGCGCACTGTTTGGCCACAAAACAAAAATGTTGTCCAATTTTATATCGAAAATAAACTTCAATAAATACTCCGAAAAATAGTAAAAACATTTTAGACCGATCGGGAGTATTAGGACAACATTTAGAAACATTGTTTTGGTGTAAAAATACATTAACAAAAAAATCATATAAATGTGTTGTCCAATTTTGTCGAAAATAAACTTGAAGAAATACTCTGGAAAGTATTAAAACCATTTTAAAACATTTAGGAGTATTTGGACAACCTTTAAAAACATTGTTTTGGTGTAAAAACAAAATCATCAAAATCATGATAAAACCATTTATCAAACAATCTCCCCCTTTTTGATGATTACAAACCAAAACAATTCAACAAGGCCGATTTTGAAAGCAAAACAATTTTGAGAGGCGATTTTGAAAACAAAACAAGTTTTCCGGTAAAAAATCAATATCCGTTGAGAGTGACAACATTCCACGCAATATGAACACAAGGATGGGAGTAGAGATATTCAAACACATATAGTAAATGCTCCCCCTATCAATATGCACAACAAGAGTAATATAGAAGCAACTACAACATAAGCTAAAATCTTAGCTTTTCGATATTGAGCTTAAGTATCAATAACTTAAAAGCTCCCCCTGTCAAAGAGACATCATTAGAAACATATATAAGTCCATACTACAACCAATGGACCAAGAGTCATACACAACTTATGGCTTTAGGAAGCCATAGCTTATAGCTTCTTTTCGTTTGAGCTTATCTTAGCTTCTTTGATCTAAAGAACTCATAACCTGTTTCTCCCCCTTTGGAATCATCAAAAAGAATGTTAGTACGATAAATACATCATATATTCATATCAAAGTGCGCAACTAAACCGATGTACCGAGCTATTTGAACAATGAAGCTTATAAACCAAATAGGAGGGAAAAGTCGAATCATACGACTTAAAGAAGCTTATGAAAACTCATTTGATAAGCAAAACATGATCTCCATAAATATATAAGACTTTTGAAAACGAGAGAATCATGTAGGTGATGAATTTTTCATTGAAACGTTTTATCGAACACTTGGCGGGCATCAAAAATTGAAAGAGACATATATAGCCCTTGTAAAAGAAAACAAGCCAAGTTTTTCATCACCAAATGCAATTTAATAAATATCATTCATCAACAATCAATAAGCTCATCTCAAACATATACAATTAGCATCAAGAATTTGACATTTAAACCAAGTTCTCAAGGGTTCAACCCAATTGAGCTAAAGAAGTAGAATTCTTACCATTTGAACGGTAAAGATGAGTGATGATGATAATTGAGCCTTATACTCCCCAACATATGTAATATATGCAACAAAACTCATTTGAAGTGAGTTGTGTGTGAAATTTGCAAAGGGGACGAAAATAAAGTTGGAGGGGCCAAAATGGCTAAGTATAGGAACAGAGACGTTTTAATCCAACAAACAACGTGGGCGACGGTCGGAGGTATGGGCGGCCGGCCGAGGTGATGGTCGACCGGTTGGCCCTCCTCCGGTCAGCCATGTCCCATTTCGTTTTGCAAAAACGAAATTTGAACCAAAAAAATCCGATTTTTCGCCCCTAAGTTTTAAAAAACGTGCAAAATGCAAACGTAGACATCATTCAATATACATTATGTCATAATCAAGCTCGAAATGAGATAAAATACTCGGCGGTGAGTGATTAAAAAGTCCGCGAGTTATCCTTGAGACGGAATTAAACACATCTCAAGTTTTTGTTAAAACATGCAATCCCTTAACAATTATATCGAATCTCAATATGTTTAGTTCGATTATGACGAACCATAGTTTGAATAATTTTGACCGAACTTGTTATCCCGAAAAATAAGAACGTTTTAAAGCTTTGGATACAACAAGTCATAAGAAGAAGTGCCTTTCAAATATTTGAAAATTTCTTTTAACGGCACTTTAATGAGATTCGTTGGGATAGTTTTTGAAGTCGAGCATATAGACATAAGGCATATGGAATGTCGAGTCTACATAAATAATACAAGAAAACATACCTCGAATTTGTTTTTCGGCTGATATGCCTTTCTCAACCTTTGTCAATCTTTAGCAATAGAGGTTGAGATAGTTCTTCTTTCTTCAATGCTTAACTCCTTCAAGAGTTCTTTTGAAATATAACCATCTTCTTGGCATTGAGTAATTTGAATTCCAATGATCAAATTTGAGCTTCCCTCATCATGATCATCTTAGGTTCACCTTGCATTGACTTGGAAAAATATCTTGCACAAATATTTATTAGTAGCACCATAAATATTATCAACATAAATTTGCACAAGTAAACAATCTTGCCCTTTTTCAAAAACAAAGAGAGTAGTATCAACTTTACCTCTTGTAAAATCATTTAGCAAAAATAGCTAAGTCTATCATACCATACATGGGGTACTTGTTTTAAACCATACAGGGCCTTTTATAAAAATCATTTGGCCTAGAAAAATTTAAAACCCCGGAGGTTGTTTTACATAGACTTCTTCTTGAATAAAACCATTGAGAAAATGGATTTAACATCCATTTGGTAATGTTTGAAAATTTTAAAACAAGAATAGGCAAGTAAAATACGAATAGCTTCTAAACGTGCTACGGGTGCAGAAGTTTCATCATAGTCAATACCTTCTTCTTGACAATACCTTCGAGCTACTAACCTCGCCTTAGTTCGACCAATGTTGCCTTGGTCATCGAGTTTGTTCCGGAATACCCTTTTTGTCTTATTCATCACTATCATCATAGGGCATCCAATTGATCTAAGGTGTTCATAGTAGGATATTTACATCCAAATATTTTGAGGTAACTAATATTTGGAGTACTTCATTTCTCATCTACACAACTTAACAAACTCATTAACGGCGTCGCTTATATAAGCAAAAAAAAAATAGCCCAAGTGTAAAAACATGCCTCAATCATCAATCACAAAATATCTTGCAAAAGAGCATAGTAGGAATAGACACTATATATATAGACCATGAAGCAAGAACCACATACTATGCATCAAGAATCTAATAAATCATGCAAGTTCAAATAAGCTTAAGAAAACTACAAAAGGTCTCTTTAGTAATTTGAAAATCCGATAGCATATAGTTGAGACCTCATTAAAAAGAAGTATTTGAACAAGAGTTGATAAAGCAAATATGTGCAATCAAATATTGAATAGTGCCTTTCAAAAAATCTAAAAGTCCTCTTAATGGCACTTGTATTAAATACTATGAAAAACAAGCACATAGGCACATGGCAATACATATATCGAGTCTATAAGAGTAAGAATAACACAAGTAAACGTACCTCGATAATTTATGCCTTTCTTGACAAATAATGACGTAAATGGCCATTTGTGAAAATATGTAATTCCTACACAATTCTTAAAACAAATATAGCACAAATCATAATGATAAAAGTGTAGGCTAAGAGATATCACAAGTAAGCTCATGCCATAAAAATACATAAGAGATGATAACACTCTTTAGTCTTACAAAAATGCACAAGAGTTTTAACAACATCATATAAGGTCTTCTTTTAAAAAAAACTTTAAAAGAACAAATATATATTGAAGACCTTAATAAAAAAAATACTTGAAAACTCATTTTGCAATTAAGACACAAATAAAAGCATGCATAATAACAAAATAAAATGCATATTTAACTAGGGAGATATGGGTTACCAATTACGCCATTTCAATGGGTTGTGCCGTTCCCATTGTTGATGATATCTTCCCCTCGAAGTCACTTTGTTGATGATGACTTCTTTGATTACTCCATTTCAAGGTTTGTTGCCTTCCCATTGTTGAAAGTCTCTTCTTCTTTGAAAATCATCTTGTTGATGATGTCTTTGTCATTTCCAAGGATTGTGTTCTTCCCATTTTTGATTATATCCTCTTCTTGGAAATTGGCTTTGTCGAAAATAGTTTCTCTTTCTTTAATCAAATGAAACGGTCATTTGATGTCTTCTTGACGGTATAAATTTTCTTCGATCATTATTTCGCTGGGTAATATGACATTGTTTTGTGGTTCATGTGTTTGGGTCCTTTGGAATTAGTCTTGAGACTTTTAGGTCTCCAACAATAATTAGAGTTATTTCTAGCCCGACAAGTATTTACCGTATGACCCTTTTTACCGCAATAAAAGCATGTAATAATTCTAGGAGCATAATGACCAACGTGCTTAGAGACTTGATTCTTTTTCATGTGATTGACACCCTTAGGCTTATGATCAAGTTCTAGTTTCGAATTATCACAACAATCAACAATTTCATCGGTACTCAAGTCGGATTTAGATAAATCCTTTTTCATGCAATTAATATCCTCAACAAGAGTACTATTTTCTTTTTCAAGGTTTCTAACCTTGTCAAGTGTGGTGCTGTGAGCACATGATAGTGATTCATAGGAGGTAAATAAAATATCCTTATCTTTTTTCAAAACATTGAATTCCTTTTTCAAATTTTTGTATTTAATGAGTAAGCTTTGGAATTCATTTTGAAGTTCATCATAATCATTTTGCAAATCACTATAATCATTTTGTATGACAATACCATAAGAAGTAGAGGGTTTAAGACATACCTCGTTTTCTTCTTCGATGCCCATAAAATATTTTTCGACTTCATCATCGGAAGTTGTAAGAGGCTCATTCCATATGGTTGGATTTGATGTTGTATCCCTTTGAGAAGTAGATGCTTTTGTTTTACTCTTTTCATTTGCAAATACTCCATAGATGGCTTCTAATTTTTGCCATACTTTATGTGCCGATCGAATTCCTACAATATGTTCATATTCCAAATTAGTAAATGAACAATACAAAATATTGAGAGCTTTACCGTTTAAGGAGATGATTTTCTTTTATTCATCATTGAGCTCTATGAAGCCTTTTGAGGTGTGTGGTGTATCTTTCATCGGAATGGATTCTCCATTAATGACGGTGTTCCAAATGTCGAACCCGCAACCTTGTAAGTAGCATTCCGTTCTTTCTTTCCAAAATATAAAATTTTTGGAATCAAATAGTGGTGGCTTGGTGGTGGAGGCGCCGGATAGATGAGCTTCGTTCGTAGCCGACGATCGTTTCTCTTCACTCGCGATGTGAAACGAGCTTGCCAAAGAGTTTGGCTCTGATACCACTTGTAAGTCCAAGCGGCTACGATAATCTAGAGGGGGGGTGAATAGATTATCTCCATCTTTTCGATTTTACCCTCTTTTTAGAACCGAATGCTCAAAGACAATAATAAAGGTGCGGAATGTAAACAACACACGTCGATTTAAAGAGGTTCAACCCACCTAAGGCCTAATCCTCTACCACCCCAGTATATCCGGGATGGATTTCAAAAAGAAAAAAGATTTTATTAATTTACCAAAAATTAATACAACACCAACTTACAACAACACCTTGAAGAGCACCACACTCTTCTTCAACACCACCTTTGAGATTACCACAATCTCCAACGGCACCTAGTGAAGATTACCACAATCTTCAACCTTGAAGAATACCAAATTCTTCAACACCTCAATAAGAAGATTACCATAATCTTCTTACACCTAACACCTAGTTCACCCAAGTGTGTTCTTACCACAAGAACACTCACAAGGATATCTTGTGTTTGAATGACGACCACAAATTCAAGATTACAACTCGATAATGAATAATACAATTCAAAGGCAAGTTAATCAAGAATAGCCTAGAGACCTCAAGAATGTGAAAGTGATTAGCTAGACAAATTACAACAAGAAATAAGACAATGTAGGAACAAGTGTATTCTTGAGTGTATCTTGTTGTGTTGTAGTTTTCTCTCTTATTGTGTTGCTTCAATTCTTCCTCTATTTATAGAAGATGTCTTGTACATGATAGGCTCCTCTTAGGGACATGAATTCTGTAGAAAATTGCAAGACAATTGAAGAAAAGAGCTGTTAGAAATCCATCCCACAAATTAAGGGAAAGTTGTCTGCTGTCAAACGGTCAGATTTTTATTGTCAAACAAGAGGGCGACCGGTCACACACAAATAGACGTTTGAAAATGAGAAAACACATTTACACAGGGCGAAATCATATAAATGTGTTGTCCAATTTTGTCGAAAATAAACTTGAAGAAATACTCCGGAAAGTATTAAAACCATTTTAAAACATTTAGGAGTATTTGGACAACCTTTAAAAATATTGTTTTGGTGTAAAAACAAAATCATCAAAATCATGATAAAACCATTTATCAAACAGTAAATACATTTTATGTAAGTCTTCCGTAATAAATCAGAATTCTCTACTTTTTAAATAAACATAGATGTTTGCTCGATACACCTTGTAAACTTGATTGTGTAAAGGACAAGAATGTTATGATCAATAAAAGGATTGATTCTACGCATACATTCTTTGTGAATGCACTATCCGTATGTATCTTTGCTATTTACATTTTGAATGTTTTAAGTTTTGGCATCATCAAAAAGGGGGAAATTGTTGGGAAATTTATTGTTTAGATTTTGATGAATGCCATGTGAAACTTAGAATAGGAAGTTGGCACCCCATTTTCGTTGTAAACGCATTGTAATAAATAGGGTTGGTCAAGCCGAGTTAAGTCGGCTATATGCTAAACATGCAAGAAGACAATTGGAGACTAGAAGGAAGACTCATTGCCGCAAGACAAACCGAGTATGGCAAAGAAGAGAAGACGGAACTCGATCTCGGCGAGGAGCGGTGAGATGCACTGAGTAGAGTATCGATCAAGTCAACTCAAGATAGCCAAGTCTCAATTTGAAGTGACAGAAGAGTCATCCAATGATTGGAAGTGACTCTAAGTCACTGGGAAAGCAAGGAAATGCGGTCAAGTCGAGATAATCGGAAGAGATCCGTTGCCGTAAATCAAGGGAATTACTTAAACAAGTGATACCTCCATACTACCTTTCTCGAAGTGCTTAGTCCCAGAAGCGTGCAAAAGGAATGAACCAATGGGAAGCACTACACCATGTCAGAACTTTGAAAAGCTGAAGAACAATTCATAAGAGGAAGTGGCAATTCCAAGGACTACAACAAGACAAGCCAACGACCACAAGTGACTTTCAAAAATAAGCTATCTCTTCAACGGGCGATTTTTGAAAGATCACTATAAAAGGCCGAGGAATGACTGCGAGAGAAGGTTACACGAACCACGAACATTCAAGCAAACATTTGAATAGTAACCAAAAATATTCTCAAATCATTCAAGATTAATCCTCAAGCTACATTACGAAGAAAATCAATCCAACACTCACCGTGAAGGAAAGATAACTTCAATCGGTTGAAGAGGAAATTGTTGAAGAATCAAGGGTCTACATTCCACGGAGGATTGTAGGAAGGTTTAAGGTCGAACCGGTCTCAAGTTTTGGAGGGCTTCGTGATCAAATCCAAAGAGCTTGAGCAAGTGGGTTGTAGTAGCAAAGCATTGCCGTGTGAAGAAAGGTCGCATTCGTCGAGAAGCCACCGCGTGACCAATGCATCTCCGGGATCGAGTCCCAAAGGATCAAGTTAGGTGTGTGATCAAGACTTGTATCCGGGACATTACCACTCGTATCTTGATCAATACCTAGTGGATTCCTCCAGGGAGTTGGAGAAGAGAGGAGTAGAAGAATTACCCCATCTTCAACCTCTATAAAAACTTATCGTGTCATTTACATTTCAAAGACTTTAATTCCTGCATCTTATTTATTTAACTTTCTTTGATAAATTTGCTATCCACTTGATAATCTCTAAGTACTAAACCAAATTTAAGGGTGCAAAGTCTTCCATTGAAAATAAATCACAATCGATTTAAGTCTTTAGTCAAAACAATTTGAGTTATTCTATCAACAACTCGATCAGTGCATTGAGTAATTAACTCTGTTGATTAACTAACTTAGTTGTCCATCAAGGACTCAACTGTGAAGTATTAACTCTGATTATTTAAAAGGACTAAATCGAAAAGTTGGTAAGGTTTATTCAACCCCCCCTTCTAAACCTTACATTCACACCCCTTGGGACCTACATAATTAATAAGTCTATTTAAAAATTGAAATTTGTTGATACATACAGAATTTATTGATAACATCCAAAAATAATCTCTATTTGTCATTTTCTTTCAACTCTTTTTTTTTTTCCTTTTATAGAATATTCTTCTCTACTTTACATCCGTCCTTGTTTTTGCAGTGAGAGATTTATTTTTCAAAATGGTAAATACAATAATTGGAAAGTGTTGATTGCAATTAACTTTTACTTAAAAAAAAATGGATGACATTCTGCTCCGAGGGCTCTCATGCCCCGCTCCTATAGAGTTTTGTGGAGAAGGCAAACCGCGTGATATGCCTCAACGAGCCGGGATCTTGAGTTGTTTTACACTGAGTCACCATACAAGAAATCGTCTTCCAACCTGTTACCAAATGGATTCAAACCTCCACGTTGCAGGTGGTAGGAAAGCGAATATCACATCACCCAAATTCTTTGTCAGCTGAGCTATGTCCCAAGACTGCAATCACCTTTACTAGGAAAGGCAAATACATGTTAGAGTGTTGATGAAATAGGGTGCAGTCTCGTGGGATTCTCAACGATGACCAAGGAAGATGGGTGGTAGCCTTCACGTCAATAACAAAGGAAAAGTTGTCTATTTGATAGAGACTTTTATATCTCTCGATTATGAAATAATAATTTGAGAGAGTTGAAATAAAAATAGATTCTATTATACTAAAAACTATCCACTTGCATCCATTATTGTAAACTATTCGTGGACTGCCTAGAAGACCTTAGACAAGCAAATTGACACACACAAAGGTCTTTTTCTTTCTTTCTTTTCTTTTTCTTTTTTTGGATAAGTACGTAATAATAGTTTTCTTTCATTACATAGGTATACCTAAACTTTACTAAAAGCTACTTTGTTTATCACTGTTAGATATTTTATACACTCCATATAATTACTTGATTGAATTTGAATGTTCTAGAATACCTTGTTCATTAAGTTTCACAAATGAAATGATTAGGAGTGACAACAAGGCTGGTGGGCCGGCTTTTGGGATCTCATCCCCGTCCGGAGAAGGATCTGGACATGAACGGAGCGAGATGACTCGAGGATAGGGCGGAACAGGATCCCCATTTATTTATTTTTAATTTATATATTTTAAGAAAAATATATACATATTTATGTTAAAATATACTTAATATCTATCCAGGGGCGAGCGGGGTGTCCGAAACTCATCCTGTCACTATAATCGGGGTGAAAATTTTCCATCGGATTTGGGGCGTGGGCGGGGTTTTCCCATCGAGTAGGGGCATTTTGCCATCTCTATGAATTAATGACCGAGGATTATCATTTTTCTTAATGAGTGTAGCATATTATAATGCCCTTAAAATATTTGTTGCTCTTCTTTAATTGATTGTATCTTAGTTAGTCTTTACTATGTCGTAATTTTATTTCAATTATTATTCCCAATTTCTCTTACACGAAGGCAAAAAACATGTTGATTGTTGACAAATGCCGAAGTAGGAGGGGGCGTACCCCCTCATTTATTTTATTAATCTTGATGTTGTTTTTTCTGGCAGATCACTCCAAATCGAGATTTCTGATAAAGTCCAAGTCTTCTTCTCTCAAAGTTGGAAATCTTCAGTAGTGGGAACTTGCCTGCAACACCATCCTGCGCTAGACGGGTCTTGAGATTGTCCTATGAGGCCCTTCCGACGCTCAAGTCAGTGCGGTGAAACAGAGAAAATACAGAATAGTAATGAGAGTATTGAATGCGTATTATGTGAATTAACTTACAAATGAGATGAAAGAACCTTTATATACTTGAGTAGTGAGCCTCGTGGGCCGCGTAGGAGAAATGACATATGGGTTCACTACGAGAAAAATGATCAATCACAACACAAATTTAATAACCCTACCAAAAAGTGTCATTATAAACAAGTATTTAATGACGTTTTTTAAAAAGCGTTGTAAATTATAAAAATTAGTGACATTTACTGGTAAGCTTTAGCATTTAAGTCAATTTAATGAAGCTTTAATTGAAGTATCATTATCTTAATAAAATTACCGACTTTTTTTTATAAGTGTCACGATAATTATAGAATTTACTTACGCTTTTTAATTTGTATCCTTAAATGACAACGCCTAGTAAAAAGTGTCATAAAATTGATGATACTTTCTATTTTACATACACATTTTTTATTCATCGCAAATTTTTAAAATTTACTTAATACTTTTATTGTTTGTGTCATAAAAATGATAACACTTATTAAAAAGCATCATGAGATTTATGACACTTTCTTATTTACTTATGCTTTTTATTATTTGTTGCTAAATTTTTAAAATTTACTTACACTTTTATTTTTTGTGTCATTAAAATGACGACACTTATTAAAATGCGTCACAAAGTTAAAATTAGAATATTTATCCCATATCGAAAGATTGAAGTGTAAAGAATGATATTGAGAGTTAATAAATAGAGATCATTTGGTGTATAATTGACTAACAATAAATATATATTATAAATGAGTCAAAAATTAAATATTAAGTTTAAATTTTTATAAAAATTAATACATATTTGATCTCTAAAAAATTTTACAAAATCTGAAAATGTAAAATTCGTCACAATTTTAATGACACTAATTTTCAAAAGCATCGCGATTTTAAAGACGCTCAATAGCGTCCCTAAATTTAACAATGCTTTTAGCATCATCAAAACTTCATTTAAAATATATTAAATCTTTAGTAATTGTGACATAAAATAGCGTCACCACATAATGACGCGTTTGATAAAAGCGTCAGGAAATGAATTTTACCTACGCATATATCTTGCGTCACAGATATTTTCGTGACATCAAATTTAACAACGCAACTCATAACGCTTTCAAAAGCGTAGGTAATGTACCAAGTGAAAATTTTAGCGTCACTAAACACAGTTTTTTTATAGTGATTGGATTCGGACCTTGTGGCCCATGTTATTTTAACTATAGCACACTAATTAATGAATAATTAATGGGATTAAATAAATACACAATTAATATATTATAATGAAAGAACATTTTTGTCCACAATTAATCTAATTGTTTTTGACAAAAAAGAAAAATAATTTTATTAAATAATTCAAACTAGCAATACATCGATAGTAGGCATAAACAAATACGTTAAAACCCGTGGAAGATTAACTAGGAAAAGACTCATAGCATCTAGGTTAATAACAAAAACCGGAAAAAGCTACAATTTTAAAAATTCTGTAATGTCTAGAATACCTATGATTTCAGATCTGCAATCTGTTGAAGACCATAATCTGATTTGTTATCCCTGTCCGCCGGATCGAAAACTTGCTTGTCTGAATCATCCACACAACACTACAAGAAAACAAGGAAATTCCAACGGAAAAAATTTGTTGGAATTTGGCCATTACCGTTGGAATTATCGATTCCAACGAAATTCCAACAATAAATACATCGTTGGTAAAATGGTCGTTGGAATGGCAAAATTCCAATGGAAATTCCAATGGAAAAATATTCCAATGGTACTTCTAACGGTATTTATCCATTGAAATATACAAATGTTGGAAAAAACTCCAACATATTTTTCAACACTAATTCCAACATAGTTAAACCATTGGAATTTAGTCCAATGGTATATCCATTGGAATATATATATATATAATTGTTGGAAAAAACTCCAACGGTTATTCCAACGGAGTTATGCCATTGGAATTTAATCCAATGGTAATTCCAATGGTATATATCCATTAGAATGTTCAATCATTTTATCTCATTGTCTAATATATTTAACTTCCTAGTAGGTCACCCATTATCAATTTGTCTCAAGTCAAGCACATTTAACTATGTAGTTTTAATATGATTGACTCCAGAAGAGAAGATGCATTTTATTGATATGGATAATACTATCAAATCTTTTAACTCCTATTAAAATTTTCCAACGGTATTGGAGTTTCCAACGGAATTTTCCAACTTGTTGTACCATTGAACTTTTTGTTGGAATTTTAAAAACTCCAACGGAAATTCCAACGATTAATTACAACATTTTAATTACCGTTGGAATTTTTGTTGGAATTTTCCATTGATATGTTTTAGAAATGGAATTTATGTTGGAATTTTTTAAATTCCAACATTATTTCCAATAGTTTATTCCAACAATTTTATTACTGTTAAAATTATTATTGGAATTTTCCAACGGTTTGTTGTGGTGTTGGAATTTCCGTTGGAATTTAAAATTTTCAACAACTTATACCAACGATTTTCTTTAACGTTGGAATTTTCATTGGAATTTTTCAACGATATAATGTAGCATTGGAATTTCCGTTGGAATTAATTGTAAAAATTCCAACTATTTTCTACTTCGTTGAAATTTGATTGTTTTTTTGTAATGCAAGAAAAATACCGCACCAAGATAGTGATAAACCAAGCGCCACACCAGACGGCAAAACTAAAAACAACAAAAACAAATAATTCAGATCTACGTGGGAAACCACTTATTAGGTAAATAAATTGATAATAAGATGTAAATGGGGTGATTTCCAGCCAAAAATGACCAAAAATCACCCCTTAATAATGAGGAACAAGAAGAGAAACAAAAGAGAGAGGATTAGAGAGAAAAGGAGCTCGGATTAATAAATCTAATTTTATTAAGAGTTTTAAAAAATAAGTTATAGATTATTTTATTTTTTTGTTTTCCATCTAGCTCATCTCGCTTTCATGACCTAACTACGCTGTATATTTTTCTGTTATATATATTGCTATATGCACTAAATATTTATAAAAGTACTACTCACGATTTTATCTTCATGAAAATGGTTTGCATGCTTCTATCTTAACATTGATCATGTCCCGTCACAACAAACTATGATTTTGAATATTTTTTGCAATATTTTTAATATGTGGCTTACATGTTTACGTTCGTGGAATTCAACTAAAACACGACTAGTAATCTTTGATTTTTCTCAAAAAAAGGTCAACACTATGTTAATATTTCTTTAAGTTGTATATCCTATATTTGAAGCATTATGTTAGCATTTACTGACCACAATTAACTAGATTTTATTCTAGGCTTGAATATTGACCAAGATATATAAAGTTTCTCAAAAGGGCATTATGCATTATTCTTTTGTACAAACGGGTTGTTTACTCTTTTCTTTTACTTTTATTTTATGCGATGAGATGTGCGATCGAAATTTAATTATCCAATAAATTTGATATTTACTCCTTAAGGCTAAATAAGGAATCTATGTGGCGTGTTTTCAAGTGCACCAATCAAATACATTTTAATTAATTTTTGTGTTTTGACTCTAGTTAAATTCATTTCTTGTATTCTCTAGTATGAGGAGCTAGGAGAGAGGTGTGAGTTAGTCAAATGTTTGTAAGAGTATGGGGTACTGGGGATTGGAGAGAGAATATCTGTTTGATTGTAAAAATATTTCACATAATGGAATTTCTTTCTCTGTGGATCGTGGTTTTTTTCCGATTTTGGAGTTTCCACGTAAATTCTTGTGTTATGGATTGTTGTTATTTTTTATTTTATTTCTCGGTTATTTCTGCTTGTTCATAGGGGATGAATGTGAGATCCAATTTTCCCAACAAGTGGTATCAGACCCTGGGTCGGGTCTCTTGAAATTCTAAGTATGGTTTGTGTTTGCAGCAATGTCTGACCTTCCACACCAGAAAAGATTTCTTGAGTGCGTTCCCGATGTCTTATTTGGAGGCAGTTGTTCATCAGGTTAGGGTGGTTAAGAAGGTAGAGAAATTTGAAGGAATGATAAGTTTAGCTTACGGCAAATATAAGCCAATGATATGCTGGTACAATTTGGGTTACACGAGGCTTTGAAGGTGAACTGTCAAAGTGGAGGTAGAGTTGATCTGACAAGCAGTGCCTAATCCGGCCTAACAATGTGACATTGAGGATTTTCTTTGATGAGAAAATGTATGTCCTTTTGGCATGTCAATTGTCATGAAAGAGGATGATGTTATATTAGCGGGTCCAGGAATTTATGCATGGACATTAGCTTGTCATGGATGCAGGGTGTGGTGGAATTTCACACGGGCATTGGCTTGACATGGATGCAGGGTGTGTAGTGGAATTTACACACTGGTATCGATTGGCATTGATACAAGGTGTGTGTTATGTCGATGGCTGAATGACTTCCATGAGAGCCAAAAGTTGGAAGTTGTACCATAAATTTCAGTGGGTTTTTCGATATGTCCCAAAGAAAATTCTTAGAATGGTGTTCTAAGTGGTCTACTCATACGGTGGAGTAGGTTCTCTGGTTTGAAAATGATGGTTTTCTGGTTTGAGAGTCATGATTGTCGGTAAAGATAATGGAGCTTCTTTTATTTTTGCTAATGTGGAGTTTGTTGGTTTTTGATATCAAAATAGAAGAAAGGGCTTTTGTCCCAATTTGGTTGGGAAACAAAAGTGATGGGAACCTTAAGGCTATTTAAGGAACCCATGGGGTGTGTTTTCAAGTGCACCAGTTAAATACACCTTAACCTTTGTGTTTTGACTCTAGTTAAATTCATTTCTTGTATATCTAGTATGGAGAGTTGGGAGAGAGGTGTGAGTTAGTCAAAGGTTTGTATGAGTGTAGGATACTGGGGATCGGAAGAGAGAATGTCCTTATGATTATAAAAATATTTCACATAGTGAAATTTCTTTATCTATGGGTCGTGGTTTTTTCTCCGGTTTTGGAGTTTCCACGTAAATTCTTATGTTGTGGGATTGTTGTTTTTTTATTTTATTTCTCGATTATTTCTGCTTCTCCCTAGGGGATGAATATGAGATCCGATTTTCCCAACAACTCCATATAATTATTTGAATGATATATTATTCAAACGTGTTAATTTGAATGATAATTACGCAATTATTATATATATCTTTGACTAATTCGGTTGTATTTGGCTTTATATTTTAACATGAGTCGTCATTAGGGCTGTAAACGAACATAGCTTTCGACAAACAGCTCGTGAACAAGCTCAGATAGCTTTGTTTATGTTAGTTTATTAAGTTTAATGAACATAACAAACAAGAAAATTTGTTTATTTATGTTCATGAGCTATTCACAAACATGTTAATTTAGTGTCCGTCTGATGTTTGTTTATTATTTATTTTTAAATTATTAATTATTCATTTACTGATTAATATTCATTATTTTATTATGAAAAATTAGCTTATTTTAGTTTAATATTTCAACCTATATACATTTGCAATCATCATAATATTCATTTATTTTGAGTTGAGTGTTCATGAACAAGGTGTATTTAACTTTTTTATACACATGTTCACATAGTTGTTCATGAACATCTAATGAACATGTTCGTGAACCGTTCGTGAACATGTTCGATTATTAAATAAACAAATACAAACAACCTTTTAAAATAAACGAACGAACACGAACAACCCTCGTTCGTTCGAGCTCGATTCGTTTAAAACCCTAGTCGTCATCACCAAAATAAATATTTAACTAATTTAGATATTTTTAGTGATGCGTATTCTGAATTAATTTTCTATAAAACATCCCGTTTCAAAAGAATGTGTCCTCTTCTTACAAATTTATCAATAAATTGATTGCTTATTTTATGTGTCAAAATACCGATATTATCTAAGCAGTGTAAGACCATCTCCAGACTCCAGCGGTGTTGGAGAATAGCGCTCAGCGCTATTTTCCCCACTCCAGCAGGTGCGTTGTTTTTTGCGTTATTTTGACATTTGCTACAGTGAAACGCTTTTTTTTGTTGTATTATTTTAACTTTAAATATTATTATTAGTTTTATATTTCAGTTAATCAAATAAAAAATAATACTAAATAATAAAATTAATTGAATTATATGTGTTAATTTTTGAAATAATATAATATATAATTTTATGAATTGTTATTTTAAATTTACATTAATTTCATTAAATTTAATATTATTTTGAATTTGTTTAATTTTAAAAATATAATATGTAATATATATTATATTAAACAATATTACCTATGTGATATTAATTTTATCAATTATAATGTAATAAAAATTAATATTAAATGAATTAAAAAGGAATATTAGAGAATATTCTTTTTTAGCGTAAAAAACAGTGCAAATTCCTGGAGATGGAACGCATATTCTGCATTAACGTAGTGCAAATTCTCCATCAAAGCAGTACAAACTACTGGAGATTGTCTAATTATTGGAGTTTAGAGCATGTCCAATAGTGCTCTAAACTAACGCCCAACGTCATAATACACTCTCCAGCAATGCGCTATTTCTCAGCGCTAATTTAGATTTGCTACAGTGCAGCGCCACTGTGGCACTGCAATGTTCCAACGCTAATGTAAGTCTGTACATCTTCTTCTTTTTTTTCTTTTTCTTTTGTTATATGTTTTTCTTAAATTTAAATATTTTATTAATTTTATATTTTAATTAATTTAATGCAAAAAATAATATTAAAAGTAATTCAATTATATGTGATTTTAAAAAAAAAATAATATGATGTAATTTGATAAATTTTGAATATAAAAAACTTAATAAATATTATATTTAATAAAATAACATATGTAATATGTTTATCGATTATAAAGTAATAAAAATTAATATTAAATGAATAAAATAAGAAATTTTATGAAATATTCTTTTTTGGTGCAGAAATTAATACAAACTGTTGGAGATGAAATACTCGATGCAGATAAATGGTTGGGACTTAGGGACATCGGTCAGCTTCACGGCCTAACTGTAAAGATGTTTGATAATTGCTTTTGGACTTTTTCGTTAGTATTATTTTCTCACTCTTTTTTACCTATATTAGTAGGTTACATTTTTTTTTTTTTTATGTAAGATTAGTAGCTGACTTTTAAGGATGAATTTGTCTTTTTAGTCCATTGCGTGAAGAAGTTGACTGCATTATACTTCAAATTAATGTGAAGGAAAATGAGGTTTAAGTAAGTAGGAACTTCCCTAAAATATCTGTTGTCCTTAAAAAAAAAAAAAAAACATGTAAAATGATTATTTATTAAAATGAGAAATCCTATGAAAAGCACAACAACAAAAGATTTGGGAACCCATTTGAAATAGACTTTTAGGTATAAAAGTCCATTTAGGAAAACAAATATTTGGAGGTAATTATAATTTTTTTAAATATAAAACAAATCAATTTACATATTTAAGCGATTTAAAAATAACAGATTACATTAAAATATCAACTTAAAATATAATTCTATCTATTTTCTTGACCTGTTAAACTTTTGTTAAATTTTATCAAATTTGTTTGACTAAATTGTATTAAAAATTAACCATAAGATGCAAAATCTCAACTTGTCGAGTAAGGGAGAGGTTATTTACAAAAAAATCTAAAGTAATGTTTTTGTTTGTGAATTTTTGCAAATTACAAATATTAGTTATACACAATAAATGGTCACTAAGATAAACTTTATCTGGCAAAATTATTTTTTTCGTCCTCTAAGTGGGCGCACTTAGAGATTTGGTCCTTTATTTTCTTCAACTTTGGATTCAGTCCTTTAAGTGGAATAAATTCAAAGTTTTGGTCCTATGACCTGCTACAACAGGTAACCTTTACCTGTTGGGTGATGTGGCATTTAATTTAAAAACAATTAACTTTTAAAGAAAGTTTATTTGAGTTGGCAATCTAAATATAATTAATATGGATAAGAATTTTCTTTTTTTCCCCCTTATTTCTTTTGCCCTTTCGGCTTTTCTTTCTCCTTTTCTCACCTTCTTTCTGAATTAATTATTTTTTTAAAAAAAATAATAAGTAATTTATAATGTTAATCATTTTTATTTTATTCATTGTTGAGTCTAATATTTTAGATAATTGAAGAATTTTTTCTAATTGTACTTTTATAAATTATTTATGTATTTAGTAAAATAAAAATATAATATTTAAGATTGGGAAAAAATTAAAGTACAAGAGAAAATAAATTAAAAACTAATTAAATTTTGCCTAAGTATTATTTTACAAGTTTAATTAAATTTTGGATTTAAGTAATAATTTATATTCTTTTCAAATATTAAAACTGTTAACATCTACATATTTTTAGCATTAAATCATAATTAATTTGAAATATAATATAAATTATATTTTTAACAATATTATTAACTTGCTAACTAATTATTAACGTTTATAAAATTTTAGTAATAAATTTATTTTGCTAAAACAAGATGATAAGCTGTCATTCCTTTTTCCCACTAACATGTCCAATAAGATGTCAACTCAAATATTTCTTCTTCAAAACTAAGTTTTTTAAAAAAGTAAATGCCACATCACCCAACAAGTAAAGATTACCTACTGTAGTAGGTCACAGAACCAAAACTCTGAATTTCGTTCACTTAAAAGACTAAATCCAAAGTTGGAAAAAATAAAGGATCAAATCTCCAAGTGCGTCCACATACAGGACGGAAAAAATAATTTTGCCAACTTTATCTCCCAAACTGGGTAATGAGATGTTACCCTTTGGTTTTAATATGTGCCCATTATAATATATCATATCATATGTGCATGTGTTTTTTCCAATAAAAAAATAACTCCCTTGTCAAAAAACCAAAACAAACAATTTTTTTTTTTTTTGATCAAAAAACAAACAAATTTATTATCCACACATCTTCCCTAAACAATTCGTTAAAATATTTTCCTAAAAACAATTCTAAAACAAAACCATAGGTCCATAGCCCAAGAATTTCCCCATTGGGCAAGCCCACAAAGCCTAGAGCCCAAGTGCAAAAGCAATTTTATGTGAAAACCGAAAAAGTGAGAAGCATGGCGTAAAGTAATCACTGAAACGTGAAAAAGCAGAAAAGCACAAAAGAGTAATCTAAAACGAGATACATCATAAAAATAGATCTTCTTGTGAGATTTTGCAAGAATTGTCCTGTAACACAAGGTTCTCACATAATGGTCGGATTTCGAATGTGTATAAGTTGTGACTGTATTTGAATTTATCCGAAGGACGAACCAGGGAGAAAATTCACATTTTTTCAGCATTAGTTATGTGAGGTTTAAACACCAAAATTATAAAGAGATAATTATAACCTGTGATTTGGGGTAATTATACCTTGAATTTAGGGAAAAGGACATAAATGCCCGATTTTGGATGCCCAATACCAGCACAATGTCCACCCGTCCCGCCTGTTTCACAAATATACCCGATCTGGCCCAATTGTTCCCAAAAATACCCAGCTCAAACAAATTCCGGACAAATGTACTCGGTCTTCAGCATCTTCGGTGAATTGCGATTTCCCCTCCAAAATCACGCTCGATCACAAAGAAGATCTCGATCAAAAATATGATCCTCTCATCCCAAATATTAACCAAAACAGAGGGAACGCAAAGATACGAGGAAAACAAATCGAGGAGAAAAACTGGACTGTTAGAGATCACAATTCAAGCTCAAAATCAAGAGGAGGAAGAAGAACAAAACAAGTAACAAAACGCGATCTGTTTATCTTGTTCTGATAATACCTTGTTTAGATATATTTCATGATTTTACAGATTGAAATTTAGGATTCAATGTGTATTGATGAGATTGAAATTGAATTGAACCAAGAATTTTGCATGCAAATCCAAACCTGGCGCTTGTGAGATTCAAAATGCTTATTTTGTTCGAATTATGATCCAAAATTCTACAAAAATTGCTTCTCGTGATTATCTACGAATAAAACGTGTCAACTGGGAAAACACCGAATGCGATGACATTACGTGTTATTTCAAATATATTTCTTTTATGTTTCACATATGTTTCTTTTATGTTTCGCAATTGTTTCGTTCGCCTAATACATCACATTGCTTCTTGACGTACATAAACATTGTTTCATTCATGTTTCATATATGTTTCTTTTATGTTTCACTTAGCCAACTATTCATTGATATCCATAGTTGAATGGAGCAAATCCTAGCTGTAGTATACCACAATGGACAATGGGGAGAAAATGAAGAGTATAGGAACTTTGAGATTGTTCACTTGATTTTATACCAATGATTTGGGCTTCCTAGAATTGAGTTTTGTGTTGTTTTTGAGTATTTTGAGTCATTTAAGTAGCCAAGCCATGTTGAGAGCCAATTATATTGAGTTTATAGTCATATTAATGAATCATGTATCAAAAGAAGTATGAACGATCAAACAACGAGAGATTGATTTGAAGAAACGTCCAAATGCGTTTGAAATTTTCATCACTGGCAGGGTTTAGTATTTTGGCCATAACTCTCTTACAAAATTTATATTGAGGTGATTCAAGTGGCTATAGAAAGCTAAGAGATAGGGCTACAACTTTGATGAAGGACTCAAAACCGAATTCGGACGTTTGGATGGCGCGCGCGCCAAAACGAGGCGCTATAGCGTGGAGGCGAAAATCGGGCAGCCGCCAAATTTTGGATGAGCTGCAGCGCCAAGACCCGGCGTTAGCGCCCGAGTGTGTTATGTGCTTGTGACTGCGCTCCAAGGGCGGATAAAACAATAAAAGTCCGATTTTGATCTAAAAACAGGGGTACTATAAATAGATCCATGGGAGGCTTGAACTAGGGCATAGAGGAAAGGTCTGGAAAAGACCCAAGAGCACAATAAATAGCTCAACTTCATCAAGGAAGAATCAAGGGAAGAATCGGGTCGAATCGGAGCTCGAGGATTGAAAATTAATCGAGAGATTATCTACTTTCCCTAAGTTTTCTCATTCTTTGTGCTTTAATCTTTCATTTTAGTTTGTCATGAATATGAACAATTTGTCTATGAGTTGTTTATTTGTAATGAATAGCTAAACTTCTTGTGATTTCCGGGTTTTGGAAGTAGATTAATTGAACTCTTGTTGAATGTTTTAATCTTAATTGAAGTTATTGTCTTGAAGCCTATTTGAGTACTTTGTTTATTCTTGTTTTATCATTTGGCCAATGATTTAGCATGTTTGATATATTGATTCATAATTCGAGAGATGAGTTTCAATATTAGATCTTGAGTACTTGACATGAATATTTGTATAATCGAGAGGTTTGTGAATATTTGTGAGGATATATGATCTTTTGTGCATTTGGGAGTTGTGTATCTTATGTTGAGTAGAGATGCTAGCATAGATATTTCAATCTACACTTTATATACATCTCGAGAGGGAGGATAAAATACCGTTGTGATCGTCTTATAGGTGTATTGATGATAACTTTGGATTTGATTAAATTGGACAACAAGAGGAATATTAATTGAAACCATAACCCGGGAATCCATTTCATTCCCTTGATAATTCCATTATTATTTTCATCTTGTGTTTTTGTGGTTAATCTTGTCTTTACTTCTACTACAATAATCAAATTTCGATCGTCTAAATAAAAATAAGACTATTTTAGTTCAATACTTAGCACATTAATTTATTAGTCTCCGTGGATACGACCTTGCTTACCCTATTCTATAAACTACACCGTACACTTGCGGTGAAGCTAAAAATAAGGCGAATAGAGATAACAGGAATACTCATTCCAATGGACAACACATTCAGCGCACTAAGGGGAATCTTAGAACAACAAATTCAATACAAAAAAGATATAGAAGCTATGCAGATTAGATACAAATTGACAGAGACTCTGCCACCATTGAAAATAGAAAGTGATTACAATCTCAAATTCTACCTGGAAGTGAAAAGCAAAGAAACGGACTGGATGAAGTTCCCTTTGTGCATAGATATAGTAAGAAACGAACCGAGCTTGGAAATAACAACACAACAAAATGTAACAGAAGGAACCAGTAGCATGTCTATAGAGAGCTCACTGAAGGAAATGGGAACTTATTACGATGGACTTCGTAACAGATTTGCTGAGGACTAGAGGAGGTTATGATACCATATGGGTTGTGGTGGACGGACTCACCAAATCAGCTCATTTCACGCCAATGAAGAAAACGGATAGCCTACGAGAAGGCGGCACAAATCTATATCCGAGATTGTAAGGCCGCACGGAGTACCAGCCGACATCGTTTGATCGAGATCGAGTTTGTCTCGAGATTCGGAAGTGTTTGCACGGGAACTAGGGACGACGCTAAGCTTTTAGTACGTCCGCTCACCGCAAACCGACGGACAATCGAACGTCATTTATTCAACACTTAAGGATATGTTAAGAGCTTGTGCGCTAGATTTTCAGGGAAGCTGGGACATTCATTTGCCATTAGCAGAGTTCGCTTATAATAACATCTACCAGGCGACGATAGGAATGGCTCCTTACGAGGCACTATACGGGAGAAAGTGCGGATCCCCGCTACACTCGGGAAATCGATGACCAAAGGGACCCCGAAAGGAGAAAGCAACCCCATCAACCATTCCCCGGAGTAGATCTGATACAAGAAACTGTAGACAAGGTCAGATTAATAAAGGAGAGGATCCGGACAGCTCAGAGTTGACAGAAGAGCTATGCGGATAAAAGGAGAAAGGATTTGGAGTTTGATGTAGGAGATGAAGTGTTTCTTAGACTTTCACCGCGAAAAGGGACTCGATTCACTCAAAGAAAGGAGGAAAGTTAAGTCCGAGGTACATTGGTCCGCATAAGATACTCGGAAGAATCGGGAATTTGGCCTATCGATTGGAACTACCACCCCTATCGCCGAATGCATGATGTGTTTCATGTCTCCGTGAGTTGCGAAAATATCAACCGGACCCGAACACGTTATCACGCGAGAGATCCCTCCAAGAATGGAGAACCCGTCATACACCGAGAAGCCCGTCATTTAATCATTGATAGACAAGTACGGCGAGTTAAGGAAGAAAGAGATTCCAATGGTTAAAGTTGTATGGCAAACACACAACCGGACGAGGATGCCACGTGGGAAATGGAGGAAGATATGAGAAGACAACATCCGAAATTATTCTGAGAGGAATTTGGGGACCAAATTCTCTTAAGGAGGGGAGGATGTGAGACCCCAACATTTTAATTAATCAAATTGTAATAGTCCGAATATTGTATCGTGTGACTAAATGTTACAATTTGATATTAATAAAATATAGTTTAATTTCTTGTATTCTTAGTATTATATTAATGTTATTTCATTTCCCTAACTTACTAATTGCTAATTCTAACTACCCCTAAATGATATATTATTAACTTAACTTATGTTATATGATTTAATTACAACTATAAGATTGTGGTGACTTATCACTAGAATAAGGATAAGACAATTGACCTATATAAGAAAGGTGGACTATAAGATATTTGATAAGAGGAGATTATTATGTGATAAAAGATGAGACATGTGATATAAGGAATAGAATATAATATCACTAAAATCCAATTGATTAAAAAAAAAAAGAAATATGGGAGTGGGAGAAGTGTAGAGGACGTCCAAATAGGGGAGGAGAGCCATAAATTTTTTTTGTCTTCTTCCTCTTGTCTTCTTCCCATTTGTTTTCTTCCTAGCATGCCAAATTCCCCCACAACTCAAGATGACTCTACCCCTTCCCAAGCATGCACACCTATTCCAAGAAAATAAAATTATGCATAAGCATTGAAGATGGATGGACGGTCATTAGGAGGAGAAGAGGGAGAAGGCTTCCATTTTCACTCTCTATACTTAGATATTTTTTCAAAAAAAAAAAAAAGGACAAGCAAACACCTCCTTCATCATTAAGCAAGCAAGGGCCAATTTTTGAGGAATAGTAAGGAAATCCTCCAAATTCATTCTTCTAAACTCAAGCTTAATTCTCCTACTACCTCATTTAAGAAATTCGACTTGTAAGAGAAAGACAAGAGGGTCAAATTTCTGGAATTTTTGGAGGGTAAAACCTTTGGAGCACTCAAGAAGCTATAGGTTAAGGTAAGCTTGTCCCAAAAAAAATACTCTTATTATCCCTTCTTTTATTCTTCCATTTTTCTTCAACTTTTGACACCCTAAATCACCATTTAAGGGGTTGTCCTAAGAAGGAAGAGGACTTGAGGAAACTTTGGAAGCTAGAAGTCATCTAAGACTACCCTTACCAAAAGCACTAGAAGAGGTGGGTGAATTTTTCTAAACTCATTTTTTTTTGCATAAAGAAAATAGCATGAGATATGTGTTTATCTTATATATATAAATGTCTGAAAAATTTCCAGTTTTATTCAAAAAAAAAATTTCGAAAAAAAAATTAATAAAAAAAATATATATATAATAAATTATGTGTATATGAACTTATGTTATGAAGTGATTTTGCATAGGAAAAATAGCTTATGTATGCTATTATGCTTTCTTTTGACACGAGAGTATGTGGTTAATTTTATTATATATTCTGGAAATTTTAGAATTTTTATATTTCTGGAAAATTCGAAATTTACATGCTTATGTGTTGGAAAAATAGTATAAGTGCTTTTATGTTAGAAATAACTTTTATATTTGTATATCTTCAAGATGAATGATATATATGAGAATAAGTGTTTTAATGATGTATTAATATTCTGGACCATACATATGTGGACAAAATCGTGTTTGGGCCATTTTTGCAATTATAGCAAAATATAGGGCCAAAAATGATAAAAATCAAAAACTATGAAACCCCACTGAAAAATCCAAAAATTTGAACTAAATTACTGTAATATATAAATAAAAATAATAATTGGAACCCTCCGGGTCAAACAAACGCGAATTTTAGACACTTAATTGAAATTTTCCAACCTTTAAGGGGCTAAATCAGAAATTTCAAAAATCTGAAAGTGACTGTTCCGAGAAATTTATGAAATTACTTTAATTAGTATTCTGGACCTTTGGTCCAAATTTCACGAAAAACGGGCTTGAAACGAGCCCTTAACAATAACCTTCTGGACCTTTAGAATCCATAGAACCAGCAACAACCTTCTGAATTCCGAGCTTAGCTGGCTCCACTGTGGAGACGTCGTGCCAACTGGGATAGCGGCTTCAGCCCTATCGACAGGAGGGATAAGGTGTACTGTTTGGGGAGATGATGTTTGATCGACACTTCTCTGCCGTATAAGGTGGTCTGGGTTGGCGTCACACTTTCGTGCGCAACCAACTGATATGAATTGACGGACTGACTGCTAAATAATATTAATAAAACTATTAAGTATATGAAAATGTCATCGCACGTTTCTTGCATCAAAACTCATGAAACGATTTTACTGCATAAAATATAAGCCCCACTTGCACACACACCTACCACACCAACTGAGAATTTTTGTCTCACTCCCGCCTATTTTTCCCAACCAGATGATGAGACCCTGCCGGAAGAGGAAGGCGGCGAAGACTTTGATGCTACCGACTAATCCTATATATTACCGGACCTTGAGTCAACTGAATTTTATTTATGTTATATTGATGAACGAACAATTATGAAATTTGTAATAGCCGGGCGTAGGACCCGTAGAACCATTTTGAACAATGATGTACCTTTATTATTTCCGCTGCGATATTTCAGACTTAGATTATTTGACTTTATGTATGATTTGGGATTTTTCTGTTATGATTGAATTACTTTGTGAATGAATAATTGGTTTACTTTGGGCCGACTTAAGTAAACCGGCCTAAGTTCGTTTGACTGTATCACGACTCCGAGTTGGGGCGTGACAGATTACACAATTTATCAGGATTTTTGTAACAACAATTCCCTAGAATCCTTAGGGAGTGGAGGGAGAATTTCAATGTCGCTGTCGTCCTCATCGCCGTTTTGTTGCTTCAGCTTCGCGTGATTGTAGAGCAAATGACTAAACCTTGACCGCTCATTCTCTACGTCAAACGCCTCAGCATCTATTTTCTTCCCGCAACAAAATATTTAGCATAACAATAACAAAAACACCACAAATATCACTATTCAAAGATAACAGCAACAAAAACAGCAACAAAAACAAATGAAACATAACAGAAACAAATAAGAAACAAATAAGAAACAACATCGAAACAAAAAAAAGAGTACAAATCAAAATACACAAAACTCATACATCAACAACATCGATTTCTTCAAATGAAACTTTCTTCTTCCCAGCAGCTTTCACACCGGCATTCGATTTCACAACTTTGGAAGGAGATTTAACATCCAGAACCGTTTCTTCCTCAAAAACTTTTTCTACTTTCCTCTTCTTAGAATCCATAGAACCAGCAACAACCTTCTGAACTCCGAGCTTAGCTGGCTCCACTGTGGAGACGTCGTGCCAACTGGGATAGCGGCTTCAGCCCTATCGACAGGAGGGATAAGGTGTACTGTTTGGGGAGATGATGTTTGATCGACACTTCTCTGCCATATAAGGTGGTCTGGGTTGGCGTCACACTTTCGTGCGCAACCAACTGATATGAATTGACGGACTGACTGCTAAACAATATTAATAAAACTATTAAATATATGAAAATGTCATCGCACGTTTCTTGTATCAAAACTCATGAAACGATTTTACTGCATAAAATATAAGCCCCACTTGCACACACACCTACCACACCCACTGAGAATTTTTGTCTCACTCCCGCCTATTTTTCCTAACCAGAGGATGAGACCCTACCGGAAGAGGAAGGCGGCGAAGACTTTGATGCTACCGACTAATCCTATATATTACCGGACCTTGAGTCAACTGAATTTTATTTATGTTATATTGATGAACGAACAATTGTGAAATTTGTAATAGCCGGGCGTAGGACCCGTAGAACCATTTTGAACAATGATGTACCTTTATTATTTCCGCTGCGACATTTCAGACTTAGACTATTTGACTTTATGTATGATTTGGGATTTTTCTGTTATGATTGAATTACTTTGTGAATGAATAATTGGTTTACTTTGGGCTGACTTAAGTAAACCGGCCTAAGTTCGTTTGATTGTATCACGACTCCGAGTTGGGGCGTGACAGATTTTGGTATCAGAGCTCGGCTAGTAAGAAGAAACTTACACCGAGCTAACCAGGATATGACCCTTTGCCTGTATAGGGTGTTACTATTAAGATAAGAATCTGGACGATTGGGAATTATAGAACCCCGTAATTATTTATGGGATAATTAGCCGATTCCTTGACATAGATATATCTTATAGCACTTGAATTTTCTTCCTTAGTAACTATATGCCTATTTTGATATCATACTTGTGCTTGTTCAGGTATGGAGCACGAGACCGTTCCATTGACGGAGTATGAAGCTCGAACGACGAATGAAATTGAAAGCACTAATGGAGAACGTGGCCACGAACACCTGAAGAATCGCAAGAAAAACGGGCGCGAACTCAAGTATGGAATGAAGAAGACAAACCAGTAAGAAATTTGATTTACCTAGGTTAAGAAAGTGGAGGGGTAAAAACTGAATAGCAGCATAAAATGGGCGGGTATTTTTGGGAAAAAACAAGCGGGTTGGGTAGATATGGAATAGGGTGACATTTTTGTCTTTTTTGAAAAATGAGGGCATTTTGTGTAATTTCCTCTTGAATTTAGAGCTGGCAAACTACAAGCCCATGGGCTCACTGGCTTTTGTAAAAATTTGGGGTTGGGCCTCTTTTGCTCGGACCGCAAAAATATTTGCCACAATCTAGCTCAACCCGATCCTATATGCATTTTGTACACAAAAATTTTCAAGTAGAGATAAAAATTGGACCAACCCCAGCCAATCGTGCCGAACCAAGATTCAGGCCCAGAAAATCATGGCCCATTCAAACCAAGTAGCCGAGCTATATTTTGCTGGCTCTACTTGAATTTATATGAAGGTGTTGGAATTGTTTGTTTGGTAAAATGGGTGTTGACCCGATTTTGACCAAATAATTAAGTGGTTTCCATTAGTGAAAAATGGAATTAAATTATTTGTATAAATTCCACTAAGAGAGTAGATGAGAATAGCATTTGGAATTTCTCAAAACCAATTCCGGGTGAATGAGAAATTAATGCTAGAAGATAGCCACTTAATACAAGTAAATGGTATGGAAAATGGAAAATGTGGGGAAGGAGAAATGCTCCATCCCACATAGGATAAAAAAATAAAGTTTGCACACTATATTTATCCCAAGTTGAACATATGGGTTTGGGCCCTTGGGGGCACCCAAGTTTTTAAAGAAGTGAGGACCTAAATACTTGTGGGTTTGGACCAAGAATCTTTAAAAATAAATAACTAATTATTTTTTGTAATTAATTAATTAGGATTTCAACTGGGAAGTGTTCGCACTCGAGCACGGGCGGACGCACGGCCCGTGCATCAGGCCGTAACTTTGTCATTTTGGTTCGTTTCCACACACGGGCAAGCGCACGGGCCGTGCGCCAGGTAGTGCGTCGATGCGAAGTGAAGAACAGATGCGTTTGTTCATTGAAAACCTATCTTTTCGAGCCAAAAGACGTGTTCTTTCTGTACGGGGCACCTGGTGCCTATAATATTCTACCCCTGCAGATGAAAACACACACACAAAAAAACATCAGATAATTAACCGGTCATATTGCATTCAAGCATATTGGCTTACTTTCCATTCAAAGCTTAAAAGTGAGAAACACTTTTGTTGTTCGCAGTATTTCGAGTTTGCAAGTGTTGTAAACTCGAAACTGAAATAATTGTTGTATCTTAGGGACATGCGTCGGAACCATTAGCACTTCGTATATGGGGCGTTTTTCGTCTTGCGGAGACTGAATTCAATTAAGGCCTCGACTAAAGCTTATACTCTTTAAACACTAGCCATTTTTCTTTGAAACAGAAACCTTTCCAGAAATTTAACCCAACAATCGCAAGACGAAAAATTAGTTTCTGTTCAAGATGATGGCTTCAATCTCATTCACACCGATGACTGCTGCTCTTGCTCATTGCAAAAAGCCGCCCAAGTTCTCCAGCGCCGACTTCAAACGTTGGCAACAGAAGATGTTGTTTTACTTGATGACCTTGGGGTTGTCCCGTTGTCTGAAGGATGACCCCCCTACCGTTGGCGATGAAGAAATCGACAACAACCGGAGAATCGCTGTGGATGCTTGGCATATCAGCGATTTTCTATGTCGCAACTACGTGTTGAACGGGCTAGACGACACCCTCTACAACATCTATAGCACGTTCAAGAAGTCCAAGGAATTGTGGGATTCTTTGGAGTAGAAGTACAAGACGGAAGATGCCGGCACAAAGAAATTTGTTGTCAGCAAATTCCTTGAGTACAAGATGGTTGACACCAAGACGGTGATCAGCCAAGTTCAGGAGATTCAAATCATACTTCATGACTTAGTGTCTGAAGGGATGATTTTGAATGAATCCTTTCAAGTGGCTGCAATAATCGAGAAATTACCGCCATTGTGGAAGGATTTCAAAAATTACCTCAAGCACAAGCATAAAGAGATGGGGCTTGAGGATCTCATTGTTTGGCTTTGGATCGAAGAAAACCGAAAATTAGATGTGAAATCCAGTAAGTCTGGAATAGAGGCCATGACCAATCTTGCTGAATCGAGCACTAGCAAGAAATGCAAGCGCTCCGGGAAAGACAAAGAAAAGACCAAAAAATTCAAGGGTAATTGCTACAATTGTGGCAAACCGAACCACATTGCCAAGGATTTCCGTCACCCGAAAAAGGGCAATCAAGGTGGCAACCAACAAGCCAATGTGATGGAGGATAAGTCGATTCTAATCGACACGTCGGAGCTCGATCTCACCGCCGTTGTGTTTGAAGCCAATATGGTGGATAACCCAAGAGAGTGGTGGATAGATATTGGGGCTACTCGTCATATTTGTGCCGACAAGGAAATGTTCTCCTCCTTCACCCCGATAAATGGAAGGAAGCTTTTCATGGGAAATTCTTCGATCCAACATCGTGGGGCTTGGCAAGGTTGTGGTTAAGATGACTTCCGAAAAGGAACTTACACTTGTAGATGTGCTGCATGTCCCGGACATTCGCAAGAATTTGGTTTCCGGTCCTTTGCTTAGTAAGGCTGGGTTTAGAATAGTGTTTGAGTCCGACAAGTTTGTAATGACCAAGAATGGTCAGTTTCTTTGTAAAGTCTACCTTGATAAGGGTTTGTTTAAGATGTTTGTAATGTCTATTTTCCTCCAAGAGGCGAAGAATAAAACTATTACTTCTGTTTACTTGTTGGATTGTTCTAATTTATGGCATGATAGATTAGGACATGTAAACTTCAACACAATTAGAAGGTTAGTGAATCTGGATTTAATACGTACGTTTAAAACCGATTCACAAGACAAATGCGAAATTTGTGTTGAAGCAAAGTTGGCCAAAGCCCCGTTTCATTTGGTAACGAGAAGTACCAAACCACTCGAATTAATTCATACAAATGTGTGTGATGTAAAACTTGTGCAAACTCGAGGAGGGAAAAAGTACTTCATAACGTTTATAGACGATTGCACAAGATATTGCTATGTATATCTTTTGAAAAGCAAAGATGAAGCTTTAGTAGCTTTTAAGACTTATAAGAATGAAGTTGAAAATCAGCTTAATTTGAAAATTAAGATGATTCGAAGTGACAGAGGCAGAGAGTATGTTGCTCAATTGAAGAATTTTGCTCGAAAGTGGGTATAATTCATCAAATGTAGTTGATAAGTTCTGGCTTACCCCAAAACTTATGGGGGGAAGCCATACTTTCTGCAAACTACATTCTTAATAAGATCCTACACAAAGATAAAAATGAAACTCCATATGAGTTGTGGAAGGGATGTAAACCGTCATATAAATACCTCAAAGTGTGGGGGTGTTTGGCTAAAGTTGAAGTACCTAAGCCGAAATAAGTTAGAATCTGTCTGAAGACAATCGATTGTGTTTTCATTGGATATGCTAACAATAGTAGTACATATCGCTTTTTAGTGCACAAGTCAGCAATTCCTAATATAAATGAGGGTATGATCATTGAATCAAGGAATGCCGTATTCTTAGAGAATATCTTTCCGAACAAAGAACGGAAAGAAGAAAGTTCGAGTAAACGAACTTACGAAACTGCAAGGTTACCTCAAAGTGATGATGAAGAGGAACCAAGACGCAGTAAAAGGACAAAAGTAGCTAAGTCTTTTGGTCTTGATTTTCTAACTTATATGTTAGAAAATGAACCCAGAACTATTCAAGAAGCATTGTCTAGTCCAGAAGCTCCTCTCTGGAAAGAAGCTATCAATAATGAGATATATTCCATCATGCAAAATCACACTTAGAAGTTAGTTGATCTCCCACCGGGTTGCAAACCTTTGGGATGCAAGTGGATCTTTAAAAGAAAGTATAAAGCAGATGAATCTATTGACAAGTATAAAGCCCGTTTGGTAGCTAAAGGGTTTAGAGAAAATGAGGGATATGACTTCTTCGATACATATTCTCCTGTCACGAGGATTACGTCCATTCGTGTTCTCATTGCTATTGCAGCTTTACATAACCTTGAGATACATCAAATGAACGTTAAGACTGTCTTCTTGAATGGTGAGCTTGAAGAGGAGATTTATATGGAACAACCCGAGGGGTACGTTGCACCCGATCAAGAGCGAAAGGTGTGTAAACTTGTTAAGTCACTTTATGGACTAAAACAAACACCTAAGCAATGGCATGAAAAGTTTGACTCGACTATGAAGTCAAACGGTTTCAATATTAATGAATGTGACAAGTGTGTCTACATTAAAGGCAGTACAAATGATTACGTCATAGTATGCCTTTATGTAGATGATATGTTGATTATGGGTAATAGTCATGATTTAATCATGAATACTAAGAACATGTTAAAGAAAAATTTTGACATGAAAGAAATGGGATTATCTGATGTTATATTAGGGATTAAAATCTCTACAACTTTAGATGGAATTGATTTGTCACAATCCCATTATGTCGAAAGCATACCTAGAAAGTTTAATGCTTTTGATAGTCCTACGGCTAAGACACCTATAGATTTAAGTCTACACTTGGCCAAGAATAGAGGCGAACCAGTTTCTCAGCTGGAATATGCAAGGGTAATTGGCAGTCTGATGTACTTAATGAATTGTACACGTCCAGGCATTGCATATTCAGTGAGTAAACTAAGTAGGTTCACAAGTAACCCGAGTACGGATCACTGGAAAGCCGTAAAAAGGGTACTTAGATATTTAAAGTATAACATGAACTATGGTATACTTTATACGAGATATCCAGCAGTATTAGAAGGATACTGTGATGCCAATCCAAGTCCACGAGTGGATATGTTTTCACAATAGGTGGAGGAGCGGTGTCGTGGAAGTCTTCTAAGCAGACGTGCATAGCTCGATCCACTATGGAATCCGAGTTCATTACTTTAGATAAAGATGGAGAAGAAGTAGAATGACTTAGAAATTCCTTAAAGGATATTCCTCGTTGGAATAAGTCTGTACCTGCTGTTACACTGTGATAGTCAATCAATAGTTGAAAGGGCACAAAGTAGTATGTATAATGGTAAGTCTAGACATATACGTCGGAGACACAATACCATTAGGTAGTTGATTTCGAATGGGGTTATTTCGATTGACTACGTGAAGTCAAAGGAAAACTTTGTGGATCCGCTTACGAAAGGCATAAATCGAGATCAATTGTATAAACTGTTAAGGGGAATGGGTTTAAAATCCCCAACTTAAAGAATGTTCATAGCGGTAACCCAACCTTGTGAATTGGAGATCCCAAGACCTTGGTTCAATGAGATAACTAAGTTATGAATGTTCAGTTGAACACTTGGAAATGTGTTAGCTCATTCTTGAAACATCCAAGTGAATGAAAACCTATTGAATGTGGTGAGGTTAAGTTTAAAATTTTTAATGATTCCTATATCGAAAGGTGGAGTATTGCAGGATACCCTTCAATAGGAGATCACCTATATAAGTGAGAAGTAATGTCCGCTTCAAAGAAACACTTATGAATCTAAGATATGGTCCAGGGCCGAAATGGACACAACGTGAGAACAACAAGTGTTAGAGTTGTTATTGTGTAAGTACTGTTGTCTCGGTTTACGCAAATGGCTGAGTAGTTCAAGACATCGTGTCACTAAGCAGCTAATAAATCCGATAGTATTTTACTAAGGAAGGTTCAAAGCCACAATCTGCCTATCCTGATGCAATAAAGCTTCGCAGAGACTTTCAAGCGAATTTGCGTACATGCATGCATTAATTTCATTCATGTAGGGGATTGTTGGAATTGTTTGTTTGGTAAAATGGGTGTTGACCCGATGTTGACCAAATAATTAAGTGGTTTTCATTAGTGAAAAATTGAATTAAATTATTTATAAAAATTCTGCTAAGAGAGTAGATGAGAAGAGCATTTGGAATTTCTCAAAACCAATTCCGGGTGAATGAGAAATTAATGCTAGAAGTTAGCCACTTAATACAACTAAATGGTATGGAAAATAAAAAATGTGGGAAAGAAGAAATTCGCCATCCCACATAGGATAAAGAGGCAAAGTTTGCACACTATATTTATCTCAAGTTGGACTTATGGGTTTGGGCCCTTGGGGGCACAAAAGTTTTTAAATGGGTGATGACCTACATGCTTGTGGATATGGTTCAAAGTACACACACGCGCCCGCCCGCTGGCCGGCTTGGCTCGGCGCGGCCCGGCCCGAGTTCGGGTCATGGGTAATGGGTCGCGGGTTGTGGGCTTGGGCTTCAAGGCCGTTATTCTTTTTGGACCAAAAACCTTTAAAAATAATTAATTAATTAATTTTTGTAATTAATTAATTTGATTTCAACTAGGAAGTGTTCGCGACTGAAAGACGGGCGACGCACGCACGGCCCGTGTGTCGGTCGTCGTCGTCCAGTAGCCGCAACTTTGTCATTTTGCTTCGCATCCATGCACGGCAAGCGCACGGGCGTCGCCAGTCATGCGTCGATCGGAAGTGAAGAACAAATGCGCCTGTTCATTGAAAACCTCTTTTTCGAGCCAAAAGTCGTGTTCTTTCAGACGGGGCACCTGGTGCCTATAATATTCTACCCCGCAAATGAAAACACACACACAATAAAAATATCGGATAATTAACCTGGTCATATCGCATTCGAAAGCATATTGGCTTACACTTTTCATTCAAAGATTGAAAGTCGAAATACTTTTGTTGTTCATTGTGTTTTGAGTTTGCAAGTGGAACCGAAATAGTCGTTGTATCTTAGGGACGTGCGCCGAATCAAGTTAAGACTTTGTATATGGGCGTTTTAAATCTTGCGAGATCGAATTCAATTCAGCCTCAACTAAAGCCTATACACTTTAAACACCGTCATTTTTCTTTGAAACAGAAACCTTTCTAGAAATTTAACCCAACCGAAGGCTGAAGATGAACCAGGGAGAAAAATCGTCTTTTTTTCATCCAATGATTCTTGATCAACTGGTCAATGTGAGGTAACTTTTTACCTCTTTTTGGTAGAACAATTAATATTGAAGGCTTCAAGCGGCAATGTGGGAGGCTGAAACTCGGTGGGAACCTACAGCTGGATAGAGAGGAGTCTGGCATGGAGCAATCACTTGGGGGACGTCTCCTTGTGCTGGTAGTTGATGATATTAGGGACCTGAGAACCATTTTGCATTTCTCGCGGTTTATATGAGGCAGTTCCTAAGGGACCAGAATTATTTCCCTGAGAACTAGTCATGTGGAAATATGGAATCTCGGTATAAAAAAAATAGTCTTTTTCCAGTTTTAGTTATCTGAAATTTAAACACCAATTTTTGTTTTTTTAAGAAAAAAGAGACAACTTGTATTCAGATTATATTAATTTAATTTCTTTTAACATTTTCTTTCAATGCAAATGTCTTGTGGTCATTATCTATTGCACTTTCAGTCATTCTGACCCACCACTTAAATGAAAAAGGCTCAACTCCATTTTCCTCTTAACAAACTTAAAGAAATCTGTTTGTTCCAACTTTTTTCACCTGTTTTTTTTATTTATTAAGCGACTTAATGAAAGCAATAATCTGTTTTCTTGGCTTGTAGGTCAAAGATACCATTAAATCCCATGTTTGTTTGTTTGGGTTTGGTTTGCCTCATGACGTGGCGTTCTATTATTTACACAAATTTGGTTGCCTTTTTTAACTCACAGTAACTGGACGGCTACGATTTGCCAATAAGCAATAACCACTTTCCCAATGCATGATCCCTTGACAAAGATTGGATCAAAGTGAGCAATTGGGGAAAAGAAGGTGTTTGATTACTCTTGCTTCTGTTTGCAGCATCTTGTGACCTATTTACCATTCAATGATGACAAATTATTTTTTTTCTTTTAATTATTTTGCCCTTATAGGCGCAGCCAAAATTTAAGTGGGAAAATGGTACAATCACATAGAGTGCCTATGGGCTTATTGCAAAATTATACCCATAATTTTAGGGTGGTGGTATTTTACGGTTTTTATTTTTTTCAATATTTGAAATAGAACTTTAATTTAAAAATTCCAGCACATTAAGTACAAAAATCGTCTGAAATGCAAAAATTTGATAACCACACCACCCTTAATTGGGGATTTTCGATTTTTCGGCTGATTTAGTGATGTGGTTGCTAATTGTGATGCATCACTTGTGCATTCAACATCCCAGTTCGCAACCACATCACTAATTCCGCCAAAAAAAAAAGAATAGGGTTGATTATAAAAAGTACCCTTGAAGTTTGACCTAATTACAGAAAAAACCTAGCTAATTTTCAAAATTACAAAAATACTCCCGAGGTTTTATTTTGTCCAACATTTAACTCTTCCATAAGCAAAATATATTTCAAAATTCCCCTTTATATATATAAAATCATTGTAATTTACCCCTTAATTTTAACGCTAAATCAAACCTCAGGGGTACTTTTTGTAATTTTGAAAGTTAGCTAGATTTTTTTGTAATTAGGTCAACCCTCAGGGGTACTTTTTGTAATTACCCCAATAGAATATCCACAATTCGGCAATGACGTGGCGAAAGTGTTATCAAATTTTGGTCAATTTCCGAGTTTTCGGAAATTTTTGTCCTTAATTTGCCGGATTTTTTAATTTAAGTCTTATGTGTAAAGTGAAAAAATAAAAATTCTAAAAGGTCACCACCTTAAAGTTACAGAACGATTTGCAATTAAGCCTTCAATTCCCAATCCTTAGGCTAATTTGACTGTATGTGGCAAATGCCACAAATTTTTACAAAACTGAGGTGAATTGGGAGGGTTTTGAGATATTATGTGTAGGCGCTCTTTGTATTGGCGCCTACAAAGCAGGCGCCACTCCCAAGGGCGCCTGCTGACATTTTTTTTGTGATTCTGACACAGTTATCCTTTGTGATCACCTCTACTCTTTTTTTTTTTTTGAAAATTAATTTTAAATATTAAATAAATACCAATTTTCGGATAACTAGAATGTGAAAATATTACTGAATGAAAACGCGATTGCATAATAAAATCTACAACACATAATTAAAAAACAAGAAGGAAATTACACATTAAAATTGAGTTTACAATCCCAATATACTCCAAAATTAAAAAGAATCAAGAAAACACATTATCTTCCAACAATAAAGATAGATTAGAATCTTGAATAATAATATTCAAATTGATTCATATATATTCGAATATATTACAAATAAGAATAAAAAGGGAGTATGTCTGTATATTTCCCAATTATACCTTTTATACCGGTACGAGAACGATTGGAACTTCTATAACTCAAGCAACTTGTCGGCTCATTGCCATCACGATATAATTCTAAGCAATGAAGTTCTTCTCCATGTTAAGATTGATCGTGCATTATTTTGATTGTTCGCGTACCGGTTGATTGCGTTTTCATTCAGTAATATTTCACATTTTAGTTATCCAAAAATTGTGTATTTATTTAATGTTTAAAATTAATTTTTGAAAATTTTAAAAAAAAGGAGTAGTAGGCGCCAGTCAAACTGGCGCCTACTGTGTCAGAATCACAAAAAAAAAAAAAAAAAAGAAGCAGGCGCCATTCCCAAGGGCGTCTGCTTTGTAGGCGCCAATACAAGGGGCACCTACACTTATTATTTCAACACCCTTCCAATCCACCCCAGTTTTGCAAAAGTCTGTGGCAAATGCCACAAACTGTCAAATTAGCCCCATCCTTAGTCCCAATAGGATTTTGGTCGTTATGCCCTATATGGGTGTTACTGAGTTCTCATAAGCATCATTCACGGGTGTCTATCTTGAGTGTGTATAAGTTGTAACCGGATTCAAATTTACTTGATAGATGACGCGGGGGAAACTGGAAAGGTCATCCACCACTAGAAGCTAGAACTAGTCAGACAAAGATTGGAAATATGGATTATCACAAACATAATTATAATAATAATAATAATAATAATAATAATAATAATAATGGTATGTTTTTGTGCGTTCTTTTAAATAAAAGTAGGAAAAAATGGTTGCATTTGAAAAACTGAATTAGGTTCAAATTTCAAACTCGTATAAGTGCAAGATGATTAGGATGCATCTCAATATTATAACTTGACATTCGGAATGTGTATTGAAAAACATATGAAATAGGAAATTCGAACTCTCCAAACTATGTTGGATAAGCCAGAACCAGTTTTTCTTTCTTTCTTTCTTTCTTTTTTGTTTTTTGTTTTGTTTTGTTTTTAGGTACAAGAACAAAACAGCAAATAGTTTTTACCCCCATTGCAGGCCAAACCCTCCAATTCTTCCTTCTATTAATGACAGTCGACAGAGACAAAATAAATCAGTCAGTGATAAATAGAACCATATGTAAAGACAAAAAGGAAATTGTTATCGATTTATTTATTTATTTTTGGTAATTGCATTGTTTCTAGATTGATCATTGGTGCATCTAGAATATCTTTCTGCATTTGAATTAAAAGACTAAAATACATAATTGCATTAAACAGTTGGGAAATGCCATGAAAACCAGGTATAAAGAATATTCTATTAAAATATCTCAGCGAGATAGTAATTTCATTGTTAGAAATCTCGGATGGAATCTTCTATTCCAGGATGGTGTTTCATCTCCTATTCCACCGCACGGATGATTGACACGTGTATAAAAGTTACTATATTAATTTTGGAACATAAATCAAGGCTAAATTGTGGGGTTTTAATATAGTAACTTTTATACAAATGTCAATCATCCGTGCGGTGGAATAGGAGATGAAACATCATCCTGGAATAGAAGATCCCATCCGTAGAAATCTCTGCAATTAATAAAAGATTCCAAATTTTGGTACCTTGTTTATTTAATAATGATTAATTTACTCATTTATAATTTTGAACAATTAATTGTTTTTAAATAACTTTCGATATTTTGATGTAGTGGATAATATGAAAATTGAAATTACTCGATGGCTTTTCAAATATAAAAAGAAGGGATAATTACCGGAAAAAAAACCTTGAGGTTAGAGCTAATTACAAGAAAATCTTTTTTTTTGAAAATTACAAAAAACACCTTTACGTTTGATTCCATTTTATATTTTTCCTCCCATAAGTAAAAAGACATTTCCAAACACCCCATGATATTCTAGAGATATTACAACTACTCCTTAATCTTAGACATAATCAGACTTGAGGAGGCTTTTCTGTAATTGTGAAACATGTCTGAGTTTTTTTTTGTAATTAGCACAAACCTCAGGGGGGGCTTTTGTAATTATCCCTAAAAAGAATTATCAAAGTCACATGAAAAATTGGCTCCAACTTAGATAAACTCATAAACAAGCTCAAATTGGAACATATGCATATCAGTTAAGAGTATTCAGAAATCTCAATTGTTTTGCTACTTAAACTATAATTGAATTCTATCAAAAAAAAAACTATAATTGAATAATATAGTCTCTAATGTGGGCCTAAATTAATAAATAGTGAAATTATAGAAATATAAAACACTCTAAAATTAGAAAAAAACAAACCCCAAATTTTCTAATACAGAAATTCCGTACAATTAATTTCTCTGCAAAATTAATGTTACTCAGGTATGGCGACGAGCACAGGTCGCCAAGCTCTCCTCAACAGCCGTTGTCTAAACGTCGCCGACAGCGGCCGCAGCGACCGGGCTCCGCCTCTCCTCACGCCGCCGCCGCCTGTCGGGAGCAAACCTTCCCTCACATTCTCCGAAACGGCCTCCCCGAACGCCGGCGGCGATGAGACAAACAAATCCTTCAGCTTGTGGCTGACCGACAGTTCCTTTCCCTTCTCCGTAGATCTATCTCCGTCGCCGCTCCTCCTCCTCCGATCGGGAGACGGAGGCAGTCTTCTCCCCCCGCCGCCTCCGCCGCGGCCGAGAAGCATTCGGAGGGTTTTTCGCCTGCGGAGGTGGATTACGGGGCTTGTGGTGGGGCTCCTGGTTGGGCTTCCGGCAACCGCGCACTGAGTCGCTAATAACTTGAATTTCTGCAGAGTCGCCATTAATTTTGTGCGATTTATTCACTAACACCGATTATTGTAGAAAATCGATGAGATAAGAGGGGTGAATTGAAATCAAAAAATTGGGGGTTTGGGAATAATAATTAAGGGGTGAAGGTGGAGGAAATGGAAACGTGAGATCTGGGCATGTTGTAGTGGCCGGCGAAGGATTCTCCGTTTCTTTATTTTGTGTGTGTGTGTGAATATAATATTTGTGTGTATATATATGTATATGGATTTGTGGAATTTGTGGAGTATGGGTGTGAGTGAAAAACAAAGAGAGAAAAGGAAAGAGAGAGAAGATAGAAAGAAAAGGGTGCAAGTGGAGTGTGGGATAGTACAGAATACAAAGGGGTCTTTATTCTTTAATAAAGACTGGATGCAGGTTTTTTGTGACCGTAGAAAAAAGATTTATAAATCAGAACTTATAAATTCTATAATTTAATTATTAATTAGAATCTGTCGGATTTTTAGTGTTTTCTCCATAGCAAAAATACATTTTAGCCATAATTTTCAAAAACATATTTTCTTAGCCATTTTGTGAGTTTAAATACCCACTTTGCTTTTTTTTTTTTCCATTTATGGGGATCAGTATATAACCTCTGAGTTATGTAACGAATGTCTGTGTTAATATTTTGAAAAATGATCAGTTATCTGTGCCAGAAAATACATGAAGCGTATGACTATTAGTTTTTATTACATGTTTTTGAAAAACATGACTATGTCTGATTTTCACAAAACGTAAGTGGACAATTTGGTTATTTCCGCTATTAATTATCGTAAATTTAAGAGCCAAATTGTCATAAGATTTATAATTAATTAAAAACATATTGATAATAAAATTTTGTTATTTTTAAAATTAATGTATATGTGGCTGATACTATCAATAGAAATCGTATTGTCTTGGAAACTTACAAATAAGTATTGAAATTGCTTGAAAAACAATTTAATATAGCGTCTTAGTAATATGGGTTAAAATACGAAAATAAATTGCCATATTAATAAAATAACATGAGCATTTTTTTCTTACATGTATTATTTGGGACTAACGAATATTTGAACTTTGATGAAAAATTAATAATTACTATACATTGTTGTACCAAATTGACAGCTCTTATTTTTCTTTTGGGATTTCAGGTATTATTTCTTGGAAAACAATTTAAAAGTATCTTTTCACTTTAAGCAATAATATAACAATTTTAATTTTTTAATTTATTAATAATATAAAACACAAAATACTTTTAAAAGTTTTTATTTTTCTTTTTGGAATGAAAATGAATAAAAAATAAAATAATTTCAAGTATCCTCTAGCTAATTTGGAACCAATCAGTTCAATATGTTGTTCTCTTTGGTCTTTCCAAAGTTTTTAATTGACTTCCACCAGTATTCTTACACGTGGCTTGGAGATCGGGTAATGTCTGATTTAGTTTTAATATTCATAAAGCATTGTACTGCGCACAGTACCCATACTAGATTTATGTTTTGTTGTTACTAATAGAGATCATAGTGGGTAGAGTACTCATCCATTTAAGAGTATTCATATCCAAATCTTATAATATTATTACTATTTATATCCGTTCTGAACCCGCTTAAAAAAATTACACCTATTACCCGTACCCATCCCAAACTCATTTGCCAATACCCACATACTACCCGTACCCGCCCAAAACCCGTTTATTTATAAAGATATTCTATATATATAAATATTTAAATGACTATATATTTAAATAGGTATTCTATTACAAAAAAATTATTATACAAGACTATTCGTCAATTAAATTAAAAGAAACACAGATTTAATCGCATAACTTCTTGCAAACTATCGGTGCAACCAGTTTTTAATTTGATCGAATGAAATGGGTTACTAAGGTTTTGTAGGTTTTTAATTATGTATATAAAGCTTTCTATTTATGTTAAAAATATTTTTCTTAATTATTCTGAAAATGTTTTGTTATATATTTATATATCATATATATATATATATATTTAAAATGGGTACTTATATGGTCGGGTATCCACGGATACCCTACACCCATACCCAATTATATAAGCGGGTTTAGGTAGAGGGTACCTTAGGGGGAAAATCCGTACCCTACCCATTTATAAATGGGTATTAATTTTGCATCTCATACCCATCTCAAACCCGAATAAACTTACCCATACCCGTCCCATTAGGGTTTGGGCGGGTGGGTACCCGCATCTACCCATCCCGTTGCAATCCCTAGTTAAGAATTATGATAAAGCATTTAGTTTTAATTAGAGCTCGAAATTTGGACCCGATCGATCTGACAATAAGGCCAGACTCAGCCTCAACTATAAAGACTTGAAAAGGATCGAACCACTTCAACCCCGCCTTATGAGCCTATGGCTCGAACGACCATACTGACCCGAAGCAAAATACACTACATGGTTAGGTTGGGTCATAAATAGGATGGCAGTGGGGGGGTCAAAACCCAGCTCCGCATCGAACGGGGCGGGTTCAAAGCCTATCAAACGGGTCCCGGGGCGGGTTCTGGACCCAGGCAAGGAAAACCCACCGGGTCGGGGGCGGGTGACGGGTCTTTATGGACCCACCCCGTATACAATTAATTAAGTCAATTTTTTATTAATTTTTAGGGCCCAAGTCAGTTTAACAACAAGTGACTACTTCTGAATTTTTAATTCTTCGCATATGGACTCTGCATTAGCAATTTAGGAGTTCTCAATTTTGCCCTCACTCGGCGAAGGGCCCTCCCCACGCGAAAAAATCCCTCCACCAATGCCGTCATTTGAGTCCACGTCTTCGGTAAGCTTCACCAAGTCGTAAGTACTACTCTTAATTCCTTTACCGGCGACATTCTTTATCAAATTCCAGGAATTTTTTCTCCAAGCCATTTTAGTCTCTCGAACGTTTTTAACTATTAATTCAAGAGTTGAGGTCATTGATCCTACCCAAAATATAGCCAAATCCACCGCCAGATCTCAAAAAAGTCGAGTATGGCCGACCGAAAGAATAGACAAGTGGTAACCAGGGAGGATTTATTAACAAGATACCTCGATCCGAGACATATTAAAACTACGTGTCAGCTTTATCAGGTGAGCATTAATGGCTAAGACAACTTTACCTAGGATGTCTTAAATGCACAACAGCTAGCCCAAGAAAACATTAAATGCGTAACAGTCGTTCCCAGGTAGCATTAAGTGGCAAAGACACCTCCTGAGGGACCGGGGCGAATGTCCGAGGTTCTTCGAGGGCGCATTAATGAGGCCGGTATGGAGCATTAATTAAACAGTGACTAGTGGAAGACGGACCTGACACATGAGTAACTACCAGGAGGAATAATTGGGGGAAAGGTACAAGCATGGCAGGTGATAACCAGTCAGAAGCTGCCATGTGTAAAGGTAAAATGTGAGAAGGGAAGTATAAATAGAGGTGTTAGGGTTCATTGTAAAGGTTGATATTTTCTTTTCTAAAGCAATATACACTGTTTTATCGCTAAAAACCTTAACACTAATTTGATCGTCGGAGTGCTAACGCCGGAACTTCTAAATACTCAGTTCACCGAGGAGTCTTTGCGCTCACCAGGGAGCAACTAGCGATATTGATTCAAGGAGCGGTGAGCGAAACCCTAGCAAGGAGAGAAAAGGAAAAGAGGGTAGAGAGGAGATCCTTCCACCTCCGGGTGGGAGGAGGGAGGAGAGAGGTGGGGTCGGTGAGGAGGATCATATGGTTGAGGAGGTGGGGAACTTGCAAAGGGAAGTATGGGAGATGAGGAATGCGCTGGTAGGTAGGGAGCCGATGAAGAAAATGGTGCCATTTAAAGAGGTGATCATGGCGGATGATCTACTTAGCAACTTTAGGGCGCTAAGTTATGAGTATGATGGCACTACAGATCCGTGGGAGCATTTATGCCGGTTTGAGAACTCGTCGCTCCTCTACATGTATTCCGAAGGTGTCAAATGACGTGTCTTCCTTAAGACTCTGGCTAAGTCCGCCCAGCAATGGTTTAGTCAGCTCCCGCCCCCTTCGATTGGATCATTTGAGGAATTCAATTCGGCCTTTTTGCACAAGTTCGCCAGCTCTAGGAAACATCAGAGAATACCTTTGACTCTTTTCAACATCAAGCAAGGAAAATCCGAGTCGTTGCGTAGTTACATAAAAAAGTTCACTACAGCAATTGTGGAAGCACCGTCCGCCACGCAGGAGGTGTTAGCAAGTGCTCTGTGGCAAGGACTCAGAGAGGGGGACTTTTTCAGGTCAGTGGCCAAGAGATCAACCAAGAATTTCGATGACCTCTTGGCCAGGGCGGAGAAATATGTAAATCTGGAAGAAGCGCAAAAAACAAGAAAGATGAAGGGCTGGATTCGAATAGGGAGGGGGGTGAAAGGCAGTGAGAAGGGGGTCCAAAACGGTATAAGGAGGACAACCGGCCAGGTCTTCTCACCAGGGCTATGGAAACAAGAAGGTATACGCCCCTGGTAGCACCCAGGGCTCAACTTTTTGTGGTGGTTGCTAACCACAAGGCATTAAAGTGACCGGGCAATTATTCCAATGTACCCCATAAGCTTAGGTCGAATTTCTTTTGTGAATTTCACAATGATTATGGGCACACAATAGAAGAATGTCGGTATCTTAAGGACGAAATTGATCTCATGGTGAGGAATGGGTGTCTATAAAATTGGATCAAGAGGGAGTCCGCTCGAGAAGAGGGGTCGGGGGTGAGAACGAACCAGACATCGCCAGGGAAAGGAGGTGGAAGAGTTGTTTCCGCCCCCAATGATCCCCAGCCGGCTAAGGGGACCATACATATGATAGTAGGGGACCCACTGACGGGGATTCAAATCGTTCTAGGAAGGCTCATGTGAGGTCGGGGGAGTGTGGCATTTTGGAGGTGGAGAGTGGTTCGGTAGGCCCCGTGGTGTGCTTCGGGGCGAGCGATCTGAAAGGGATGTCTATGCCCCACAACGACGCTTTAGTGATTACGCTCAACATGGACAATTTTGAAGTGGCACGAGCCATGGTGGATACAGGGAGCTCGGTTAACATATTGTTCTATGACGCTTACCTGAAGATGGATTTGGAGATGGATATTAAGCCTGTGGAAACTACACTTTTTGGGTATAGAGGGGGCATGATCGAACCAGTGGGGCAGGTCACAATGCTAATCTCAATGGGAGTCTATCCTCTACAGAAGACTCGAATGGTAACTTTCCTTATCGTAGATTCATACTCTGTTTATAATGCCATAATAGGCAGACCTGCTCTTAACTCTTTCCAAGCTATTGTATCTACTTATCATATGAAACTCAAGTTTGTTGTGGGGGAAAAAGAGGGGGAGGTCAGGGGAGATGCCCAAGTAGCTAGAAAATGTTATGTGCAGGCTGTCAGGAAGGGAGATCAGAAAAAATCAAAGAGAAAAGAGGTAGAGCTGGACAGGGAAACGAAACCATTGAAAATAAAAAAGAAGGATAATGTGCTTAGGACCGTCAAAAATGTAAGGCTAGAAGAGGAGCTGATGTATGTAGAGCTGATCCCAGGAGATCCGGATAAACTTACTCGGGTAGGAACCCAGTTAGACCCAGGGTTAACGGGCAAAATAATTAATTTCTTAAGAGAGAACTTGGATGTATTTGCATGGTCAGCAGGGGACTTGAAAGGGGTTGACCCAGAACAGGTTACTCATCACCTCAATGTGGACAAATAAAGGAGACCGGTTAAGCAGAGGAAACGACCCTTCGGGGCCGAGAAGGATAAGATTGTGCAGAAGGAGGTAGCAAAGCTGCTGGAAGTAGGCCATATAAAGGAAATACAATTCCCGGAGTGGCTGTCTAATGTCGTGCTGGTGCCTAAGGGTGATACCTCAAGGATGTGCATCAATTTTCGTGACCTGAACAAGGCTTGCCCGAAGGATCATTACCCATTGCCGAGGATTGACTAGTTGGTTGACTCCACTTCAGGTTACGAGCTGTTGAGCATGATGGATGCATACCAGGGCTATCATCTAATTCGCCTCGCGGAGGAAGATCAGAGGAAAGTAAGCTTCATAACATCCACAATGCCTTATTGTTACGTAGTCATGCCATTTGGACTGAAGAACGCGGGGGCCACTTACCAAAAGTTGATGGATATGATGTTCAAGGGCTAGTTGGGGTAAAACATGGAGGTGTACGTTGATGATATGTTGGTCAAAAGTAAGCAAGCCAAAACACATGTAGCAGACTTAGCAGAGACCTTCGACGTCTTAAGGAAGTTTGGGATGAAGCTGAATTCGGCTAAGTGTTCGTTTGGGGTTAGGTCGGGGAAGTTCCTAGGGTATATGGTAACCGAGAGGGTATTGAAGTAAACCCGGAGAAGGTCAAGGTTGTTCAAGACATGGTATCCCCCACATACGTAAATAAGGTGCAACAGCTCACAAGAAGGATAGCCGCTCTCAACCGCTTCATATCTAAGTCAGCAGAGAAAAGCTTGCCTTTCTTCAAAGTTTTAAGGAAAGCCAAGAAATTTGAGTGGACTCCGGAGTGTGAGAAGGAGTTCGAAGATCTGAAAGAATTTTTATCAACGCTACCATAGTTGACAAAGCCAATCCAGGGAGAGGCCTTATACTTGTACCTATCAGTAGGGGAGGTGGCGATCAGCTCGGTTCTGTTGAGAGAAGAGCTGGGCCGGAAAATGCCTATCTATTATGTCAGTAAATTGCTACACGGGGCTGAAGTACGGTATTCAGAGGTCAAGAAGGGAGGTCTGGCACTAGTTACTTCTGCGAGGAGACTCAGACTATATTTCTTATCGCATCGCATAATCGTCTACACTAATCTGCCACTAGGCCGGATCATGGGCAGACCAGAAGTGTCAGGTCGAATGATCAAATGGACTATCGAGATGGGTGAGTTCGATATCGAGTAACGCCCCCTCACCGCCATTAAGGCTCAAGCCTTGGCAGATTTCTTATAGGAGATGATGTTCATGGGAGAAGCTCATGAATGGTTGCTACATGTGGATGTGTCGTCATCTTCTAACGGTAGTGGAGCAGGGATTGTTCTGACTATCCCCCATGGAGAGGATATGGAATGGAATTGGTGAAATCCAAATTTAGAGCATCCAATAACAAAGCAGAATAGGAAGCGTTGACCAGGGGGTTGAAGATGGCCATCAATTTGGGAGTCAAATCGTTGTGGGCGTACTCAGATTCCATGTTGGTAACCAATCAGGTGTCAGGAGAGTTTGAGGTAAAGAAAGATCGGATGAAAAGATATGTACGGATAATAGCGAGAAATGGTGAAGCAATTCACTTTTACGCTTGAGCAAATCCCAGGAAGAGAATATGAAAGCGACCACTTAGCCAAGATAGCCATTTCGACATAAAGTTGCAGCACCATCAAAATCACCATCCTATCTGAGGCCCCTTCAAGTATAGAAGTGGAGGCTTGAGAAATTGAAGAAAGGGACGACTGGAGATATGGCATATACCAGTACCTAAGTAAGGCAAACCTGACTACGAACAAGTTAACGGGTCGTCAATTCAAAGCTAGATATGTGAGGTTTTGCATTATTGGGGAGCTATTGTATAAGAAATCATTCGCAGGGCGTTGTTAAGGTGTCTTTCTCGAAAGGCGGAAGGTCCTACGTTTTGAAGGAGATTCACGAGGGAGCATGCGGAGCTCATGGGAGAAGCAGAACGTTAGTTAAAAAAGTCAGTAAGACAGGGTATTTTTGGCCCAAGCTCAAAGAAACAACAAAGATATATATTCGTGAGTACTTGCGAAAAGTGTCAGAAGCACGGGCCTTTAATTCACCAGTCGGCGGAGTTGTTGGGGGTTATGAACTCGTCTTGCCCTTTCTCTAAATGAGGTATCGACATAGTAGGTCCGTTCCCAAAGAACAACGGTCGATGAAAATTTCTAATAGTAGGAGTGGACTATTTCAGCAAGTGGAGTCGAGGCCGAGCCGGTAGAAAATATTGGAGAGTCGAACATAAAAGACTTCATATGGAAGAATATAGTCAGCAGATTTGGATGGCCCAGGGACCTACTTTCAGATAATGGCACCCAGTTTCAGGGTAGGAAAATTCGGAGCTAGTGTGAGGAAATGAAAGTGAAGTAGCACTTCACCTCCGTTGCCCATCCCCAAGCAAATGGGCAAGTAGAGGTGACTAATAGAACTTTAGTGAAAGGAATCAAGGCAAGGTTGGACGAGAAAGGAAGTTGGGTAGAAGAGCTGCAATCCGTTTTATGGTCTTATCGTACCACGCCAAGAGAGGCCACAAGAGAAACCCCTTTCAACTTGGTATACGGGACAAAAACGGTCATACCCGCAGAAATAGGAATGGAAATGCATCACATACATACATTCAAAGAACAACGAAATGCAGAGTTAATGAGGGAAGCACTGGATGAAGTGGAGGGAAGGCGCCAGAACGCCTATTTAAGAATGGAGGCCAGCAAGGGAATTATGAAGGCATCTTATGACAAATGGGTAAAAAAGAGGAATTTTCAAGTAGGTGACTTGGTACTTAGACAAGCTGATGCACTAAAGTCAGTAGGCAAGCTGGAAGCAAACTGGGAGGGCCCTTATAAGGTGGTAAAAGTGGTAGCAGGAGGAGCTTATAAAATAGAAGATTTGAGTGGGCAAAAAATCCAAAGGCATTGGAATGTATGTCACTTGAAGCAATTCTATATGTATTTATTGCCAAGTTAACGAATATCACGTTTTGATTACTCTTGTTCACAAAACCTAAAGGTAAGAGCTGAGCTCGGGCCCTAGGTCCTTTGGGATAGTTCTGAGAACAAAGCCCAAAGGTCGAAACAAACCCTGGAGGGAAGAGTTGAGCTCGGGCCCTATATCCTTTGGGATAGTTCTGATAACGAAGCCCAAAGGTCAAAACAAACCCTGGAGGAAAGAGCTGAGCTCGGGCCCTAGGTCCTTTGGGATAGTTCTGAGAACGAAGCCCAAAGGTCGAAACAAACCCTGGAGGGGAGAGCTGAGCTCAAGCCCTGGGTCCTTTGGGATAGTTCTGAGAATGAAGCCCAAAGGTCGAAACAAACCCTGGAAGGGAGAGCTGAGCTCAAACTATGGGTCTCTTGGGATAGTTCTGAGAACGAAGCCCAAAGGTCGAAATAAACCCTGGAGGGGAGAGCTGAGCTCGAGCCACGGTTCCCTTGGGATAGAGTTGAGCTCTACTCCACCTTGATTGCCTTGGAAGATTTCGAAAATCTTTCCAGGATCGTTCCAAAACAGAGAGAAAAGAAAGAGAGAGGAGAAAGAAAAGAAAGAGAGCAAAGTGGAGTGTGGGATAGTACACAAAGGGGTCTTTACTCTTTAATAAAGACTGGATGCAGGTTTTTGTGTGACAGAAAAAAAAGATTTATAAATCGAGAACTTATAAATTTTATATTATTTTTTAAATTTTATAATTTATTTATTAATTAGAATCCTCGGATTTTTGGCCTAGCAAAAATATTTATTTCCCATGTTTTCTCAAAAACATATTGTTTAGTCATTTTGAGTTCAAATGCATCAAAAAATATATGAAATGTATGATCATCAGTTTTTAATAACATCTTAAATTTAAGAGCCAAATTTGTCATAAGATTTATATTTAACATTTTTAAAATTAATGTATCTGTGGCTGATGATCATAAGTAGAAATTGTATTGTCTTGGAAACTTAAATATATGTACTGAATTTTTTTGAAAAACAATTTAATATAGTGTGTTTTCAATATCGGGTTAGTATTCGAAAATAAATTGCCATATTAATAAAAATAACATGAGAATTTTTTTCTTACATGTATTATTTGGGACTGGCGAATATTTGAACTTTGATGAAAATTAAGCACTACTATACTTTTGTACCAAATTGATAGCTCTTATTTTTCTTTTGAGATTTCAGGTATTATTTCTTGGAAAACAATTTAAAAGTATCTTTTCACTTTAATCAATAATATAACACATTTAATTTCCATTTATTAATAATAAAAAAAACAAAATACTTTTAAAAGTTTTTATTTTTCTTTTTGGAATGAAAATGAATAAAAAAATAAAATACAATTTCAAGTATCCTCTAGCTAATCTGAACCAATCAATTCAATATGTTGTTCTTTTTGGTCTTTCCAAAGTTTTTAATTGACTTCCACCAGTATTCTTACACGTGGCTTGGAGATCGGGTATTGTCTTATTTAGTTTTTAATATTCATAAAGCATTGTACTGCACAAAGTACCCATACTAGATTTATATTTTGTTGTTATCAATTATGGTAAAGCATTTAGTTTTAACTAGAGCTCGCAATTTGGGCCCAGTCGGTCTGAGGCCAGGCTAAGCCTCAAATATGGAGGCTTGATAAGGATCGGACTTCTTCAATCCAGCCTTATAAGCCTATGGCTCGAACGACCAGACTGATCTGAAGTAAAATACACTACATGGGTTAGGTTGAACCATGAAAATATTAGCATGATGGAATTTCATGCCGACTCGACCTCGTCCGGTTGCCCTCTGGCCCTGCCCGCAGGGGCGGAGCCAGGACAACTGGTAAGGGGGCAAGAGTAGGGGTGTCAATCTTGTCGTGTTTCGTGTTCGCGGGTCGTGTTCTGACATGTATATTATAGGTCTGACACGAACCCGAACACGACCCGCTTAATTATTTGTGTCAAGATACATGACACAAACATGACCCGTTTATGACACGAATAACCCGACACGACACGAAAAACCTATATAATTTAAAGTTGACACGAAAAAAATAAAAAATAGAGAAAAAATTAAAATTACAAATAAAAGGTACATTAAATATTAAAAAAATATTAAATTCGTGTTAACTTGTGTCGAGTTATCGTATCGTGTCAGAAATTGACGCCTCTAGCCAAGAGTAAAAAACAAAAGATGACATTTGTGTATATATACAAGATAATAAAGTTTATATACATTACATTTGTATCAAAAGAATATATTAATATTCATTAGTAAATTTTTATAAAATACATCATTAAATCCTTTACTTGTTTAGAGTCTCTTTTGCATATCACGAAAACTATCTACAATTTAATTTATCCTTTTTTTATAATTTTCTTTTCAATATATATTAGCAAATAATAATGAGAAACTCATCTTTTGATGAATAGAAAATATAATTTTAAGACGATAATAAGATAAAATAAGATCCTCAAAATCACCAATTTAACTTACTAAAATAGTAAAATTCATGGAATATTTTTTATCCAACAAAATTATGAGAGGGGCCAAAATACTAAATAATAAAAATTTAGGTGCTAAAAAGAAAAAAAGGAAAAAGTTGGGGGTGCGGGGGCCCCCAAGCCACCATGTGGCTCTGCCTCTGCCTGTCCGACCTAATTGTCAGCTCTAGCTTTAATAATCATATTGCACCAAGTATATGATACATGCATGTAAATAAAATAAAAAAATGTCTCATTTTGTGCAACTATAATATGTGCCAAGTGTAACATGGCTTTGTAATAATATGAGTACTACAACAATGCTAAGTTATGTACCAATAAATAAACAGGTCCTCTTTGTATGAATTATGAAATTAATAGCCAATAAGTCATTGAGCCCACCTTCATTGATTAATTAGAGGGAAAAATGTAATAATACGACTTTATTGATGAAATACGTAATTTGTGAGTTGTTTCACATTGATTAATTAGAGGAATAATAAAGCTTAACTTATAAGTCTAATGAGATACTCCGCATATCACCAATTAGTTTTAGAATGAAACTCCATTAGTCTCGCTTTAGATCGCCAATTGCAACATTGTATTATACTTTGTACATTATAAAGGCTCTGATGTATATAAAATATTTTTAAATATGCACTTAAAATTAATTATAAAATACAAATATGTATGTGTAGTATACAATAGAAGATGCAATATAAACTTACTTGAAATAAATGTAATTCAAAAGTAACATGTTTTTATACAAACATATTGTCGAATATATGCAATTAGGACATCATTAATGTTACTTCATTATGACATTTTGAAGCAACATTTGCTCTCAAATGCTAAGACATTTGAAGCGTTTAAATAGTACACCTTTACCTTTGTATTTTTATAATTTTTTTTTGTTTATTTTATAATAACATAATTTGCCTAAAGAGTTTAAAAACCCATAAAATTATCCTCAAAACAACCTTTTTTAGTATCTTAATTGTGTTTATGTATCTTATTTAAGTTGCCATAATACATAACTTTTACTTATATTAGTTTAATTAAATATGTTTGTATACTAGGTAAATTAAAAACAAAAAACATACAAATTTAATATTGTAATAATATGTTAATAGTATACATTGATAAAATAAGATAATTAATACACATGGGATGTTCCTTTTAATAACATTTAAAATAGATGGGTTCAAATGGAACTTTAAATTTAATTGTTTCATAATACACACTAAATTTGATGCAAAAGTAGCTAACATAGAAACATAAATTGGAATTGTACTTAGACCATTTCCAATAGTTTGAACTATTTTAATGTATATTGTGCACTATTTAATTTGGTGCAAAATCTGCACTACACGATCTCCAACAGTTTGCAGTAAATTTTGCACTAAAAAAGAATATTCCATAATATTCTATTTTTGTACATATTTTCATACATAAAAATCGCCAATTTAAAATAAAAAGAAAAGAAAAAATTTAGCGCAAGTATAATGTTGCGCTATGGTGCAAAACTATAACATCTTCATAATATCGTATGATTTGGGGAGCAAATTTTTGCTTTAAATTAAATAGAATATTCTTTTGGAGTTGCTCTTAGACCGTAAATTGCCAGTTGATTTATAATGCAAATCGAATAAATTAAATTGTTTTCTCAAAAAAAAAAAATTTAAACAGACCGTTTGGTAGCTTTCATAATACAAACATTCAAGGTTTGTCAGCAGAAAAAGGATGCTTAATCATGAATAAGCCTTAGCCCCAATTCAAACATTTTTGGTGTTCACTTATAAGGTGCTGACAATTACTCTTTGTCTGTTCCTTTTTTTATATACTTAGTTATTTGAATTTCCTAAAATGAAATTAATTAATGGATGATATGGGGAAGGCGTGAATCTAGTTTGAGAAAAGTTTCAAGTAACAATCATTGAAATTTGTTATTAAGTTTTTGGAATTTGGAGAGAAAAAGAACATTCTCAGTTTCAAATTTCCAGAAAAAAGGTACTATGATTGCAAGTGCAGCAGTAATTATTACTGGAAGTATTAAGAAAATTGAAATTGAAAAGTTGTAATAATTTTGATGATTTAATTGTGTCTTTGTCTTGTCTCTTCATAGGAATTTGTGATAATGGCATTATCAATATTTCAAAAATATTTGGTGCTAAATTTTATGGTGACAACAAAGAAAAAGAAGTTGCTACTCCAGCAAAGAGAACGTAAAAAGGATGTTGATTTATCTCTATTCATGCCCGTACTTGAGGGTATGCACAACAAGCTTGTGCCTAGAGCCCCAAAATTCTAGGGGCCCATTTTTATGTTTAAGGGGTAATTACCAAAAAGGCAAAAAGCCCCTAAGGTTTGGGCTAATTACAAAAAAAAAAAACAAGAGATTTTTGGAAATTAAAAAAAAAATCCTTTAAGTTTGAAGCGTCTTATATTTTCATCGTTCATATGCAAAAAATATTTCAAAATCTCCCCTACGTTTATAAAAATATTACAGTCACCCCTTAAATTTAATACACAATCAAATCTTAAGGTTTTGGGGGGCCCCAATATTTTTAAATGGTTAAGTATATAAATCATACTCTTCACACACGCAACACCAAAAAAAAAGACGGAATTCAACAGCCTAAATTTGTGAAAAAGGAGAAATAATTCACTTGAATGTAAGGTACCTATAAACTCTAACTCATACTGACAATTTTAGTTGATAATGAACATTACATCCTTCTCAATAGTTTCCTAAAATCATTATGACAATTTTTAGAAAAAATCTTTTTTCATTGTGTTAATACTTTTCATTTTGCTAATTTTTTTAGCTTTTGTTTAATTTTGCCCTTTCATTGAATTGATTTAGTTAGCAACGTGATTTATGACCTGAGCAACGTGATTTCCGCCCTTAATTTATAGCAATATTTTAGGACAAAAGAAAATTGGCCGATATAAGGGCCCATTTTTTTTATCCCGCTTAGGGCCATGTATTTCATAGGTCCGGCCCTGTCTCTATTTTTCTTTAAAAAAAAAAAGGAAAATGCTAAATGGCCAGATTATGGCTGACCATAAAGTTGGTGGAATATTTATAATTATATTTAATAATGTTTATGTCAATGAAATTACAGTACCGCCCTTAAACCAATTTGGCTTCCAAGCTAATTAGTTGCTCGACTCCAGCGGTCCAGCGCACATTCTTTGAGAGAACCATTATGGTTATTTTCAATGCAAATACCCAGTTTGTATTAATGAATAAATACGACGTCAATAAGATAATCGTTTAATATAATTAGTAGTATATAGTATATTTATATACATAATAATGAAAATATAGTATATTATATTAAAACTTAACATATTTTAAAATAAATACTTAATAATAATTAGTATATTTACATATGATTAATCTTCTTATTTTATTTTTATATATTATTCAAATTATAATTATAATTAACTTAAATATTATAAAATATATTGAAATGAAATATTATTTGACAATATTATATTACACGGGTAATTATAAAGTGTGTACTAAATATTTTACTTCAAAAATATGAAATATTTAACGTTGTTTCAAAATTGCATAAAAACATGCAACACCCCAATTTTTAAATAATGATATTATGTTTTTAAATAATAAACAGCTTGGGGCGCCACACCCGAAAAGGGAATAATTGGAAAAATAAAACATTTAAGGAAAAAAATAGAATTTTAATATTATATATCTATTTTTATTATCTATTGCAGTAAATACTTTTTTCAAAATCACATCTCTCTCATTTTTAATAGGTTTAATTTTGAAATCTTGACTTATACAGATCTATTAAGAGAAATGGGGGTACAGTTGTACCTCCAATTTTAAAAAAAAATAAAATCCTTAGTTAAAAAAGTGACAAAAATAGTTTTGTACCCCTGTTTTATAGAAATAACTAGTCTTTTATCCGTGCAATGCACGGGTATGTTACGTCAATGCACGTAAATTGTATCCATATAAGAATTACACTATTTATGCATATAAAAATGTATAATACAAACTTCAAAGTTATAAATTTTGGAATATTGTTTTGTACACAACACATTATTCATCTGTTTGGTTTTGTTTTATCGTTGTCACAAATTAATATTTCCGTACTCATACGATATGTGACTCGTGGAAATAATATATAATTGACCATGACTGAAAATTGGGTTTTTTAAATGCAGGGGCACAACCAGCATGCATGGTTACCTCTAGCCCAAAATTTTTTCCCCTAGCTCAACCATATTTTCCCCTTAAAAAATATATGCAATTTTTTAAAAAAACATTTCCATAGAAAAAACAGGACAAAAAAAAAATTTGGGGTGCGTCAGGATGCCGGGGAGGCCCTCCCTTAGTTACGCCCATGTTTAAAGGATAACTAAAGAGAACAATTAAGGAAATTAATTATTCTCATTATTTGCTACGTTTGTAACATTATTAGATGGTTTTACTTTTTGATATTTGCTTTGGCATATTTTTGTTTCGTGAATAATACGGTGTTTGATGGTGTGGTGATTTTGAATTTTTATATTATTTTTTAATTTTAATCAGAAATTTCATTATGTATCTTTTATGGTAATTCAATTCAGTTTTTGAGAAGATGACATATTACTATTCAGTTTAAAAAAGCATAACATCAATATGTATATTAGTTTTTCTTATACATTGTCAATATTTATATGTTATACTTTTGAAAGTTTTCTATATCTGAAATACTATAATTACACATCGATGATCCACTTTAAATTAAAACCCGTCAGCAATGGATTTGCAGAATTCTCGACAAATTATTCAAAAGTTGATTTTATTTTTGTATTGATATAATTGGATTGCAACCAATCAAATATCCAGAGTGCAGAAAAATAAATCGTAAATTTGACATAATAAAATAATTATTCCAACAATTGTGATTAATGATTAATGTATTAATGAAATCACTTTGATCTGGAGCCTATAAATGTTGATCCGATTTTTAATCATATATTTCTCAGTATTGCTTCACTGATAAGTTATATTTTTTTATCATACATGTTGCATAAGTTATATTTTTACTATTATTGGAGGGTGGTTTGGACAGATAAATTCTTGAGATATTATTTATTAGCGCCTTGCTTATTATATATATGTATATATATACATGTATATTAAACAAAAAGCATGTTTTATATTTGGTGGCATAATTTTAAGAAAAAAAAACATTTCACAAAAATTAAAAATCATTCTATTTTTATATATACACAAATGTTAAAAAAATATCAAACAAACAAATCCATATCTAATATAGTCCAAATATACAACTTTGAAAGTTAAAAACCAAAATACATTCATAAATATAAAAATATTTTCTACTAACATAAAAATTACGTTAATAAATATTAAAAATAGTTTTCTATATATAAAACACTACTATGAATATAACTTTATTTAAAATATAAATTTAATTTATTATTATATAAATATATATAATGATATGTATGAATATATGTACTATATTATATGTGGATACATATTATGATATATTTTTTCAATTAAAATAAGTATTTTTAATTAGATTTAATAACTTAACTATAATTTATATAATTATGAAAAATGGGCTAAGCCCAGATAACAACTATACATATATTACAATACCAAAATATATGAATTTATAAATTGAATACCAAAATTTATGTACACATTTTGAAAGCCCATTAAATACTCCACACTTTTGAATTAAAGTTTTGATTACAAGTATTGTAATTATCCGTAGAATACTTGCCGAATAATACTTTATTGTAATATATTTTCTCATATTTAAATTAATCTAGAAATTATTTAAAATTTATTTACAAGTATAATTTGAATATTATATAAATAATAAAATAACAGAATTAATTATATATAAATACACTAATTAGTATTAAATAGTTATTTTTAATTTATGTTGAAATATAATATAAAAATAATATGTTATAATTATAAATTAGTTAATATAGATCACTTTAATTAATTTGCATATAATCTAATATAAACACAAATAAACTTCATATAAAAATAATATCAAAATAAGTTGTATTTCTATTATATTCAGATTTTGGTTGTATGTCTATGAGTCCGTATCTTAATTATTTCAATATTTTTCGCCAACTTTTTCACCATAATTTTTAATAATTATTTATAATATACTCGTACGTATTGAATATCAATTTTTTCATACCGTATTTAGCTAACGGGGCTTAAAACCACTGCATTTTTGGCTGAGAAAGTTAAGAAAATAATTTCATTTCATGACTCATTCTTTGAAATGAAATATCGAATCCATTTCACAAGAACCATTAGACCTAATTGTTAGATAAATGTTTTTATCATGATTTTGATGATTATGTTCGATTTTGTTCAAATGAGTTTTTAAACCAAAACTATGTCCCTAAATGTTGTCTAAATACTTCCGATCAACTTAAAATGTTTTTACTATTTTTCGGAGTATTTCTTGGAGTTTATTTTCAATAAAAAATTGGACAACACATTTGTTTCGAGCTCGACCGATCGCCCCATAGGGCAACCCGTACTGAGTTGAGCTGAGAAACAGAAAATGGGCGTAAGAAAAATAGAAGCGGGCGGCCGGTCGACCAGGTGGTCGACCGGTGGGGTCGACCGGACGGCCGTGAACTGCACTGGAGTTGGATTTTTGTTCCGCACTTCTGCTGTTTAGTAAATTCTTCAAGGGCAACCGATCCTACTAAGAGCGGCGACCGGCCGCCCCTCCGACCGGTCCCCTGTGTAAAAATCGCAGAATTCAATTTCAATCTTATCTCTCGCGCGACCGTCGAACCCCCTTTATCGAAGAAACTATCCGCTTGCGTTTTTGCATGCTTTTCCCTATTTTGTGGGATTGATTTCTAACAACTATATTGATCATTTTAAATGGTTTCTTTTGCAAAATCACTCCCCGAGGAGGAGCCAATGTCTGGAAATGAAAGCCAAGTCCTCTCCTATTAATAGAGGCTTCATTCAAGCAACAAGACACAACACTTAATACAAGCAAATAGAGCAAACAAAGCAAACACTTCTATATCTTGTTGTATTAGCCTAAGCACTTTCACTTGCACAAATTTGAGGTCTAGGCTTTCAATTCTTGATTACACTTGTACTCATATTGTTTCAATCTTTATTGAGTTGTAATCTTGATTTTGGTCATCATTCAACACAAGACATCCTTGTGAGTATTCTTGTGGTAAGAATACACTTGGGTGATCTAGGTGATAGGTGCTTGAAGGTTGTGGTAATCTTCAAAGGTGTTGTAAGAGGGTTGTGGTAATCCTCAAGGTGGTGAAAGAGGGTTGTGGTAATCCTCAAGGTGTTGTATTAATTTTTGGTAAATTAATAAAATCTTTTTCTTTTTGAAATCCATCCCTGAGATCTTTGGGGTGGTAGAGGATTAGGCCCTGAGTGGGTTGAACCTCTTTAAATCAACGAGTGTTGTTTATTTTCCGCATTTACACTCTTGTCATTTAACTTGTTGTTTCGAAAAAGAGGGTGATTTGCGAAAAATCGGCATAATCTATTCACCCCCCTCTAGATTATCGTAGCCACTTGGACTAACAAGTGGTATCAGAGCCAAACTCTTTGGCTAGCTCGTTCTGAGTAAAGAGGAAAGATCCATGGCTACAAATGATGCTCATCTCACCACCGGCGCCTCCACCAATAAGCCACCACTATTCGACGCCAACAACTACGCATTTTGGAAAGACCGTATGGAGTGCTTCCTACAAGGATGCGGGTTCGACATTTGGAATGTGGTCATTGAAGGAGTTGATCAACCAACAAAGAAATCGGAGGATGGCACCTTGGCTCCTAAACCTTTCAAGGAGTTTGATGAAAACGACAAAAAGGCTTTCTCTTTAAACGGTAAGGCCTTAAATATTTTGCATTGTTCTCTTACCGCCACCGAGTACAATCGCATAAGAGGCATAAGGTCGGCACATGAGGTTTGGGAAAAATTGGAAACAAACTATGAAGGGACTAAGAAAGTCAAGCAAGCAAGAAAGACCATGCTTATTAAAGACTTCGAAAACTTTAACATGTATGATGGCGAAAGCATCTCCAAGATGGTGGAAAGGCTTGACAATATTGTCAATCCTCTTGTGGCCCTCGGCAAAGTCATCTCCGAAGAAGACAAGGTGACCAAGGTATTGAATGCACTTCCCGGCTCATGGTCCGAAAAAGTAACGGCAATCACGGAGGCACAAAATCTTGAGACACTCAAGTTTGATGAGCTTATTGGAAATCTACTCATCTATGAAGTCTATCTCAAGGAGAGGAAAAATTCCAAACCATCCACAAATCAATCGGGTATGCAAATTATTCCTAAAGGTCTTGCTTCTTCTTCTAATAATGCATACTATGATAATGATGATGATGATGAGGAGACGGCCGCACTTGTTCGAAAATTTGCAAAATTTGTAAATAAAAATAAAGCAAGAAAACCAAGAGATAATGCTTGCTTTAAATACGGAAAACCCGGGCACTTCATTGCCGATTGCCCTAAGCTCGATGAAGAGGAGCAAAAGAAAAAGAAGCCTTTCACAAAAAAGAAGGCTCTAAATGCGGAAGTCAAAACATGGGATGAACTACTCGAAACAACCGATGAGGAAGGAGAAACCGAACACGGTCTCATGGCTATAGACGATGAAAACAATGAGGTACACTCAAATTCTTCTACTTCCTCCATAGTTGATGACTTGCAATGTGATTTTGATGAATTGCAAATTGAGTTTCAAAATTTAATCGTTAAATACAAAAATCAAAAAAGGAGCATAAGGAGATTAAGGTTGAAAAGGAAAAATTATTTACCTCTTATGAATCTCTAGACAAAGCTCATGCTCTTACTCTTACTAGAATTCATTCTCTTGAAACCGAAAAGGAATTGCTCACAAAAGATATTGAATGTTTGAAAAATGATGTGCATCGTTTCAACATAAGTACGGATAAAGTCACAAAAATTTTAGATGCACAAAGAGGTGAGCATTCCAAATCGGGACTTGGTTATAAGCCATTTCAAAGTGTTTTTAAGAAAAATAACCAAGGTCCGACTTTTGTACGTGCTAATAATTATAATACTCCTACTTGTTTTTATTGTGGCAAAGTTGGACATTATGCTAATAATTGCAAATTGAGAAATAGCTCAAGACATGTTTGGAGACCCAAAGGTCTCAAGACTAACCTCCATGGACCCCAAAATTATAGGGTACCTAAAAGAAATTCTTTTGTAGGTAATAGGGGCTATAACAACAATGGAAGATTCAAAATGGCTCGTGGACAGCGGATGTTCACACCATATGACCGGGAGGAGAGAACTTTTTACCAACATCAAGCTCCAAGAAGAGGGTATGGTCATGTTCGGCAATGGCAAAGGAAAAATTCTTGGAAATGGAGAAATTGGTAACTCTTCTTTCTCTCTTAGTAATGTTCTATTAGTTGAAGGGCTTAAGTTTAATTTGATAAGTGTTAGCCAACTTTGTGATTCAAAATATGATGTTTCCTTTAATAAAGAAAAATGCCTTATACTTAAAAATGGTGAAATTATTTGTGAAGCAAATGGAAAAGGCAATTTTTACAAAATTTGTACAAGTGATTTGGTTAGTCAAAATGTTTCTTGTTTAGTCGCCAATAATGATTTAACTAGTTTATGGCATAGGCGACTTGGACATGTTGGATACAAGAATTCGAAAAATATTTACAAAAATCAACATGTGAAAGGACTACCCAAATTGAATTTTGAAAATATTGGCTTATGTGACACTTGTCAAAAAGAACAAATTAGTTAAGAGTAGTTTTAAGCCCAAAAATAAAATTTCCACAACCAAACCCCTACAAATGCTTCACCTTGATTTGTACGGGGATATTGGTACGGCTAGTCTAAGTGGAAAACATTACACTTTTGTTATCGTCGATGATTTTTCTAGATATACTTGGGCTCTTTTTCTTACCAATAAAAGCGGTGCCGTTAATGAGTTTGTTAAGTTGTGTAGACTTATTGAGAATGAAAAGGAAGACACTATCAAGTCTATTCGAAGCGATCGAGGTGGAGAATTTGACGGTGAATTTAGAGTATTTTGTGAATCAAAGGATATGCTCATAATTTCTCGGCTCCAAGGACACCTCAACAAAATGGAGTAGCCGAACGGAAAAATCGGACATTACAAGAAATGAGTCGGTCCATGCTCAATGAATTTTCACTTCCAAAGTATTTTTGGGCCGAAGCCGTAAGTACCGCTTGCTATGTCATTAATCGAGTTTATATTCGTCCTAAAATGAATAAAACTCCATATGAGCTTTGGAAAGGTAGAACTCCAAATATTAGTTATTTCAAGATATTTGGTTGTAAATGCTTTATTTTGAATACCAAGGATCAATTGGACAAACTTGATCCTAAGGCCGATGAAGGGATATTTATGGGATATTCAACAAAAAGCAAAGCATATCGGGTTTACAATAAAATTAGTGGAGTTGTTGAAGAATCCATCCATGTTAAATTCAATGAAGCTTCGGGAGTTAAAAGAATTCCTAATGATGAAAGTGATGAAGAGGATATTATTGAACAAATCGTTCAAATTGATGATCAACCGTCTACATCAAATAATCAACCGTCCACTTCAAATGGTCCTCAAGAAGATAGAGGTGATATCTCGGATCTTCCCGTTGCATTGAAATTTAAGGGAGATCACCCAAAAGATCTTATTATTGGTGATCCCCTTGACAAAGTGATGACTCGGAGAAAATTTGCCGAGAAAACTCTTATTTCTCAAAAGGAGCCTAAAAATGCTAAAGACGCTATTGAGGATGAGGATTGGTTCCTAGAGATGCAAGAGGAGTTGAATCAATTTGAAAGAAATGATGTATGGGAATTGGTACCTTGTCCTCCTTCTCAAACCATTATTGGTACAAAATGGGTATTCCGGAACAAACTTGATGATCAAGGCAATATTGTTCGAAATAAGGCAAGGTTAGTAGCTCAAGGGTATTGTCAAGAAGAAGGTATTGACTATGATGAAACTTTTGCACTCGTAGCACGTTTAGAAGCTATTCGTATTTTACTTGCCTATTCTTGTTTTAAAATTTTCAAACTTTACCAAATGGATGTTAAATCCGCGTTCTTAAATGGTATTATTCAAGAAGAAGTCTATGTAAAACAACCTCCGGGGTTTGAAAATTTTTCTAGGCCTAATGATGTGTATAAACTTAAAAGGCCTTGTATGGTTTTAAAACAAGCACCCGTGCATGGTATGATAGACTTAGTTCTTTTCTTTTACAAAATGGTTTTATAAGAGGTAAAGTTGATACAACTCTATTTGTTTTTGAAAAAGGGCAAGATTGTTTACTTGTGCAAATTTATGTTGATGATATCATCTTTGGTGCTACTAATGATTCTTTGTGCAAGAAATTCTCTAAGTTGATGCAAGGAGAATTTGAAATGAGCATGATGGGGAAGCTCAACTTCTTTCTTGGACTCCAAATTAAGCAATGTCAAGAAGGTATTTACATTTCACAATCTAAGTATACAAAAGAACTTTTGAAAAAGTTCGGCATTGAAGAAGGAAGAACCGTCTCTACTCCCATGGCAACAAATGTCAAAATTGACAAAGATGAAAAAGGCAAGTCCGCGGATGAATCAAAATATCGAGGTATGATTGGTAGTTTACTTTATTTAACCGCTAGTAGACCGGACATTCTTCATGCCGTATGCCTATGTGCTCGTTTTCAAAGCAATCCCAAAGAATCTCATATGAGTGCCGTTAAAAGGATTTTTCGATATTTGAAAGGCACCATTCAATATGGTTTATTTTATCCAAAGAATGAAAATTTTTGTCTTAAAGGTTATAGTGATTCGGATTATGCGGGAAATATTGATGATCGGAAAAGTACTTCAGGATCATGTCAATTTTTAGGTGATTGCCTAGTCTCTTGGTTTTCAAAAAAGCAAAACTGTGTTTCTCTTTCAACGGCCGAAGCCGAATATATTTCCGCCGCATTTTGTTGTACTCAACTTCTTTGGATGAAACAAACCTTAGCGGATTACAAATGCTCTTTTGAAAATGTACCTATCTTTTGTGATAATATATCCGTTATAAATATTGCTCAAAACCCAGTTCATCATAACCGTACCAAACATATTGAGATTCGACATCATTTTCTAAGGGATTGTGTTTCTAAACGTAAAATTGAGATATCTTTTGTTCCATCTCAAGATCAATTAGCGGATATTTTCACAAAACCGCTATCTTCCGAGACTTTTGCATCGATACGAGCTCGGTTAGGCATAATGCATATTGAATGAGGCTTACGTTTGCATTTTGCACGTTTTTAAAACTTAGGGACGAAAAATCGGATTTTTGGTTGAAAATTCGGATTTTGGTAAAACCGACAGACAATGGTGAAAGGGTTGAGGGCAACCGTCGCCCTCAACGCCGATCGTCGCCTCAACCTCAACCTCGGCCAGAATCGCCCTAAGCTATATTTTGGCTTTTAAACGTTCTGTCTTCAGCATTCTTCATTTTAACATTTCTTTGGCCATTTTTCGTCCCCTTTGTCAACTTCACTCTAATTTCATTCAAAAATGGTTTTCATGCATCTTTTACACACCATGGACATTATATAACATGATCATCATCATTATGGCTCATACTTTCCGATCAAATGGTAAGAATTTCTCTTCTTTTGCTCAAATCGGGTTGAACCCTTGAGTTTTTTGAGTTACTTGAATACTCTTGATGTAATTTTCGCATGATCATGATGAGCTTGATTGTTATGTTGTAATGTATGTTGATTGACTTGAATTGATGTTGAAAATTTTTGGCTTAAATCATTTACAAGGGTTATATACAACCTCTTTTAATTTTTACGCCCACAAAGTGTTCGATAAAATATCGCAATGATAATTTCAACTTCTACATGATTCTCTTGCTTTCAAAAGTCTTCTATTATTATTGAGATCATGTTTTGGCAAACAAACCGAGCGTATGAACTCTTCATGTTACATTTCTCCCATTTTCCTTGGATTTTTAGCACATATTGCTCAACGGTTAATAAATTGTCCCTTTGGCGCACTTTGATATTATTGTATGGTGTTTTCACCATTCTAACATTCTTTTTGATGATTCCAAAGGGGGAGAAACAGGATATTGGCTCGTTAACTCAAGAAAAGCTAATAAAAGTTCGCAATAAGTATTGTGGACTCGAATACCTAGTCCATGGCTTGAATTTTGGACTCGAATGAAATTGATTATAAGTATTGTGACAGGGGGAGCTTCTTAGCTCATGATGCATCCTATATAAGCTTGTTATAGCTTGTGCTTCTTACTTATAATAATCGTTTGTTGATATGCTCATAAATAGGGGGAGCTTTGTATGAAATACTTCTAACGGATAGTTTACTTGTAAAACCGAAAATTTTATTTGGTTTTCAAATCGTCCTCACAAAAATTGTTTTGGTTTGTAATCATCAAAAAGGGGGAGTTTGTTAGTGTTAGGAATTTTATTGTTTAGATTTTGATGAATGCCATGTAAAACTTAGAATAGAAAGTTAGCTCCCCAATTCTTGCTGTAAAATGTATTGTAACAATTAGAGCTGGCCAAGCTAAGTTAAGTCACCTACGCCCCAACATGCAAGAAGACAACAAGAATGGAAGGGGAGACCTGTTTGTGAAACAAATTTGAATGTGGCAAAGAGGAGTAGACGGAACTCTGTTTGAAGAAGCGGTGAGATGCGGTGAGTGGAGCATCGGTCAAGTCACTCAAGAAAAGCCAAGTCTCAAGTTGAAGTGACAAAGAGTCATCCATGATTGGAAGTGACTCTAAGTCACCTGGGAAAAGCAAGGAAATGCAAATCAAAGTCGAGATAATCAGAAAAGAACCGTTGCACGTAAATCAAGAGATTTACTTAAACAAGTAATATCTCCATACCACCTTTTCTCGAAGTGCTCGGTCCCCGAGAAGCGTGCAAATGGAATGAACCAATGGGAAGCACTACACCGTGTCGAACTCGAAAGGTGAAAGAACAATTCATACGAGGAAATGGCAATTCCAAGAACTGCAAGCCAACGACTGCAAAGTGACTTTCAAAAATAAGCCTATCTCTTCAACGGGCAAATTTTTGAAAGTTCACTATAAAAGGCTGAGGAGTTTGTTTGAGAGAGATGGATGCATGAATGACACATACGTGAGATACACAAGCACATTAGAAAAACTGAAACAATCTCAATCCTCAAGCCTACATTTCGAAGTACATCAATCCAACACTCACCTGTGAAGGAAAGAGAACTTCAATCAGTTGAAGAGAAAAATACTGAAAACAAGGGGTCTACTTTCCAGGAAGGATTGTAGAAAGGTTCAAGGTTGAACCAAGTCTTAAGCTTTTGGAGGGCTTCGTGATCAAATCCAAAGAGCTTGAGCAAGTGAGCTGTAGTAACAAGCGCAAATGCCTGTGAAGAAGCCGAGTCGTCACGAGAAGCCACCCGAGTGATCAAGGCGTCTCAGGTCGAGTCCCTAAGAATTACCCCATCTTCGAACCTCTATAAAAACTTTCTTGTGTCATTTACATTTCAAATTTTAAATTCCTCGCACTTTTAATTGCTTATATCTGGCACGATAAATTTGCTATCCATTTGATTATTTATAAGTACTAAATCAAGCTCTAAAATCTTGCTTAATCAAACTTAAGGGTGTTAAGTCTTCCGCTGAAAATAAAACCACAAATGAGTTAAATCGTAGCCAACAAATGAGTTACTCCATCAACAAATTTCAAATGAGTCTGTTGAGAGATTAACTCTCTTGAGTGACTAATTCGATTTGTCCATCAAGGACACAAAATTTGTAGAATTAACTCTGTAGATTTAAAAGGACTAAATCGAAAATTTGGTAAGGTTTATTCAACCCCCTTCTAAACCTTACACTTACACCCCTTGGGACCTACGATTAGATAAATGTTTTTATCATGATTTTGATGATTATGTTCGATTTTGTTCAAATGAGTTTTTAAACCAAAACTATGTCCCTAAATGTTGTCTAAATACTTCCGATCAACTTAAAATGTTTTTACTATTTTTCGAGTATTTCTTGGAGTTTATTTTCAATAAAAATTGGACAACACATTTGTTTCAGTTCGACTGGTGCCCCATAGGGCAACCCGCACTGAGTTGAGTGAGAAATAGAAAATGGGGCATAAGAAAAATAGGGCGGCGGCCGTCGACCAGGTGGTCGACCGTGGGGTCGACCGTGGCGCGACCCGCACTGGGAGTTGGATTTTTGTTCCGGACTTCTCTGTTTAGTAAATTCTTCAAGGGCAACCGTCACAAGGAAGAGCGACCAGTCGCACCCCCTCCGACCGGTCCCCTATGTAAAAATTCACGCAATGAATTTCAATCTTATCTCTGCGCGACCGGTCGAACCCCCCTTTTATCAAAGAAACTATCTCATTGCGTTTTTAGAGGCATGCTTTTCCCTATTTTGTGGGATTGATTTCTAACAGCTATATTGATCATTTTAAATGGTTTCTTTTGCAGAAAATCACTCCCCAAGGAGGAGCCAATGTCCGGAAATGAAAGCCAAGTCCTCTCCTATAAATAGAGGCTTCATTCAAGCAACAAGACACAACACTTAATACAAGCAAATAGAGCAAACAAAGCAAACACTTCTATATCTTGTTGTATTAGCCTAAACACTTTCACTTGCACAAATTTGAGGTCTAGGCTTTCAATTCTTGATTACACTTGTACTCATATTGTTTCAATCTTTATTGAGTTGTAATCTTGATTTTGGTCATCATTCAACACAAGACATCCTTGTGAGTATTCTTGTGGTAAGAATACACTTGGGTGATCTAGGTGATAGGTGCTTGAAGGTTGTGGTAATCTTCAAAGGTGTTGTAAGAGGGTTGTGGTAATCCTCAAGGTGGTGAAAGAGGGTTGTGGTAATCCTCAAGGTGTTGTATTAATTTTTGGTAAATTAATAAAATCTTTTTTTCTTTTTGAAATCCATCCCGGAGATACTGGGGTGGTAGAGGATTAGGCCCTAGGTGGGTTGAACCTCTTTAAATCAACGAGTGTTGTTTATTTTCCGCATTTACACTCTTGTCATTTACTTGTTGTTTCGAAAAAGAGGGTGATTTGCGAAAAATCGGCATAATCTATTCACCCCCCCTCTAGATTATCGTAGCCACTTGGACTAACACTAATTGTATTTGCCTTCATATGAGTGGTGTAGAGCATTTTCTTGGAAAAGTAAATGATTGATTTAATGAAGAGTGAGAATTGAAATTAAATTTGAATTAGTGGGCTAATAAAGATTAAGATGGAAAAGGGTAATGGTAGTCAAACAAAATACTTAATTACTATAACACTCTTCTCCTTAATAATAGGAATGCCCAAATTACCCTTTATGGCTAGCCATAATATGGTCATTTAGATTTATCCAATGGATATGAAAAATATCTTATGGAATTAAAGTTTCAAAGCTTAGTTAGATAGATGTTGATGTGGAAAATTATTATATTTTAGCAGGGACGGAGCAAACAAATAACAATTGGGCGAGATTTATTTTTATCTTGAAAATAGTGGATAAATAGGTGTTTTTAACTTTTTTAGGGGGCAAAATTTCAATTTTGATGTATTAAAAATTCAGTTTCATTTTGAGAAACTTAGGGCACGATTGGATATGCTTTCATTTTGAAATTTTTCATTTTACTAGAGAATAGTGGTGAAAAAAATTTGGAAGAAAAAAAATAAATTTTGAGAGTGTGATTGGATGTGAGATGAAAAAGTAATGATGAAAGTTGATTTGAATTAAAAATAGTAAAATAATGATTGAATATGATTGATAGTTAGGAATGTGTGAATAAGTGAATAGTGAAATTTGTGGGAGAATGTGTAATAATGATTAGTTTTTTGTGAAAAATGTGTAGATGTGATTGATAAGAGAAAAAATGAGAAAAAATGAAAGTAAGAGAATAATATATTTTTCTGAAAATTTTCATAAACAAACGCATGTTTGGTCAAAAAAAAATCTTCAGCAGAAACGAAAATGGAATTTATTTCACATCTACTCGCAACCTTATAAATTTGAGGGGCAATCGTCGCCGTCAGCCCCTTAGCTTTGCCACTGGATTACAGGTTGTTAGGACATCTCTAGTGGAAAAACCACTTAAAGGTTTTTCTACAGTTTTCTGTGTGTCATGTCACCTACCATATCAAAAGCAAAAATCCTACCATTTTACAAACCTTTCCCCGCAATGGTTAAACCTATTTACAAATTTTTAATGGTCCCACTATCCAATTTATAAAATAATAAAAAAATAAATAAATATTGATTTCAACATCTTTCTTCACAATGAGCCCCACACCAACACCTTTTTACCCCATTTTCTCCTCCATGAACCGGTTAATAACTACAAACCGTGTCTTCCCTACAAACCCCAAATTCTCTCTCACAATAGTGAGGTTTTTCGTTGACACAGTGTTTCACGAAAAATCCCTCCAAAAACCTTATTATTAATGGAGTTACAACTAAGGTATATTTTTACATGTAGAACGAATAAATTGACATATCAACGTTGTCATGACGAAAACTTTTTCACGCTTAAATCATATCTAGAAAGTAGAGAATATGAAAAATAAAATTTGTAAAACGACATATGTGTGAACCGTACAATGTACATCTCATGAATAATGGAAAATTAGTTTTTATAGATTTTAAATTAAAGATTGTACTCCAATATGACTTTTAATTTTTTTTATGATTTGCAGGATGCATGCATTTTGTAAGGCATTTGATATTGGACGCTGGGTTCTTTGAATTGGATTTTTATGGACTATTCTACTTAGACAATTATTGAATCCATTAAATATTATTTTTTTTGTTTAGAAATTAGAATAAAGATTGAAGGAATGTTTATGGAGTAACAATGGGTCAACCATCATCTATGAATATTAGCGTCCAATAGCCAAGTGTATTACTTGCAATGTCAAGATTCGAGTTCGAATATCTGCAATGACAACCGAACTTTTCTTTTAAAAAACATCATCTATGAATAATTAAACAAATAAAATTATTCACAATCAACGACTTAACATCTATGTCACACATGGGAACATTAATTGCTGTTTAAAAATGAGATTTAATTCAAGATAACCAATAGATGCAACAAATTATAATGTTATTAAAATTATTGAATTTCAAATTCTTGCATTTCAAGTACAATTACCTGTTAAAAAAACATAATCTCATGCATATATAGATTATGTATTGGAGATTTACAGCCAAAAGTTTTATGACATTAAATAATAATTGTTTGGTGGGCAAGGGGCTGGGAGAAGAGTACAGACAAGAAAATCTTAAGACGTGGAATCGGAACTAAATGAGGGCCTTCTTGTCTGATATCACATTCTAAGAAAAACAAACATTCATAACATTTATATATATATATATATATATTTATTTTCAACAAGACTAGAATGATGAAATTATTGGTGCAGTTTTAAGGTGTAAACGTGTATTAAATAAATGAAGAAATTAAAGAGCAAAACAGAAAAAACAGTTAGGCTTATGGCTTGTATAACTGTTGTAACCAAAAAATTTCTATGATCAAACCGTATTGAGATTAGTGTTCTAAAAAGCGATAGACATTAGGTAGACGGCACACTAGAGTCTAACGCGTAGGCGGAGTCTGGGTGAGATTAGACGAGACCTGGACGGGGTTAGATAGAGCCTTATAGAAAAAAAAAAAAAAAAATCAAAGGACAAGCCGAACAAGAGGAGCCTGCAGCGGCGAGCAAGATTTTTAGAACAGTGATTGAGATGATAATTAATTGGATGGCTTTAGATAGGAACTCACAATCAACTCGTCTCATTCATGGCTAGTTTGAAAGATATTCGGGTTTTAATATTTAAAACTCGGCAGACCTAGCGCGAGTTTAAAACTTGATTGGTTTTCGTGTGAAAATTAGAATTATGTTTGGATGAAATGATTGAAATTCGTTTTATATAAGTTTGGAAATAAGAATATGTTACCTCAAAAAAATAAAAGAATTACGTTTGGTTGAGTAACTTTGAAATAGTTTTTTTTTTGTGTACATAATAATTTGAAAAATTGGTAGTGGTGGGTTCTGTTTCAATATTTTAAATTTAATATATAATATTTTATTTATAATATTGTAGGTGTTGGGTACCGTTAAATAGATATAATTTAAAAACTATAATATTTTAGGTAAATATAGTTGATAATGGTGGATCTCATATGTACAAGTGGTATAGGATATTATAATTGAGATTACAGGTTGGTGATGTTATTTAATGAATAAAATGGAAAGTGAAAATGATGGTTTTTCATGAAAGAAATATGATGTTCATATACCTGATCCTTGAAAATTTTGTCATCTAGTTTATATATCATCGGGACAACATCAATCCAAATAAAATGGCTTTAGTAGGAGTAATGAAGCTAAGGATTAATACATAGGTTACAACATTCTTGGGTGAATAGTCAGGGTTTACTTCGTAACCTGAATAAAATCATACCTGATACAAGCCATAATTACAAAAAAGCCCTTGAGGCTTAGCTTAATTACAAAAAAAGTCCAATTATCTTTCAAAATTACAAATACCCTTGATTTGTTTCTCTTATAATTTATATAAACATGAATATATAGTTAAAAACTATTAATCATAAAAATACAAAAACAGATGATGGTAATTGAAACTTTAGTATTGGAATAAAACTTAAAGCCCAGATCTAAAATATATTATTTTTAATCTAGGTCTTCATACCACAAGTATATACTACAAACAATTTAACCCATTTTTTATTTTTTTTTCCACGGGTAGTTATAACAATATACTTATTATCCTAACAAATCCATCATTCCAAACAAAAAATGATATATTATATAATCTTACACCATCTTAATCGTACATTCCAAAAATAAAACACTCTACCTAACATTGTGATCCTTATCCTATTCAATTTAAACAAAACTATTAACAAAACACAAAAGAGGCCTTTGAGTTGCAACAGATTTCATTGTCTTCATTAATTTACAAAAATTTTGGAGTGTTTGTTTCAAAATCGATATTTTAAGTCATAAAAAATAAGTTTCTTCGCGTCATTCCTTCAAGTTCGAACCAACTTAAACGCAACCACGGTGCTTAAAATCCCCAATGCTGGCAAAATTGATTATCACTCTCATTTATCTGCACAATGAATGTTTATTAGATAGGAAAAATAAGTGTAACTGCACAATATGTATATGATTCCACCAAACTAATAAAAACCATGCTTACAAAAACACCCCTGAGGTTTAGCCTAATTACAGAAAAAAACACCCAGTTATCTTTCCTTACCATTTGAATCTCTCTTACAAATCAATCCTCAAGAGGGCGGTATTTGTAATTTGAAAGGTAACTGGAGTTTTTTGTAATTATGATAAACCTCATGGGTGTTTTTGCAATTATCCCTAACAAGTATTTTGAACTATTTACCTTCCAGATTCTAGATCTTCAGTGGTGGTCCGCTGATTTGGCTGGATTTCAACCGCAGCCTCAGAGGCATGCGCGTTGTTTGTATTTGCTCGCAACTCCTCCAATATATGCAAATATGCGTGAGTCATCCACCCTACAACGAATGAAGCATAGTCGCTCAATGCAATACCATTTTCCATCAAGGAAAAAAATACTCAAGAGTGTTCATACAGATACCATACTGCATATAATATACCAAATAGCTGATTTGTTTGAGTTTAACCAATTTGCTCACAGTTACATTCCCAAGTTTTAGTTATCTGCTTTTCTTATTGGCCAAGAAAATAAATGATGATCAGCATTGGATGAAATTGAGCTTCATGTTAGTGTCCTATTTGTTGATTGTTGTATCACATAATGAAGGAGATACTGAATTTTATTCTGATTAGCCACGTTTCTCAATATTAGTTTGGGATAAATACAAAAACCTCCACAAGGTTCGGATTAATTACAAAAAAACACATAAATTTTTGAAAATTACAGTAAGCCCCTTGAGTTTTGATTCGTCTTATATTTTCCTCCTTCATAAGCATAAAAACATTTCAAAAAACCACTGATGTTTCTAAAAATATTAGAGTTAACCCCCTTAAATCTAAGACAGAATCAAACATGTTTTTTTCTTTTTTTTTTTTGTAATTTTAAAAGATGTCTGGGTTTCTTTTTTGTAATTAGGCCAAACCATAGGGGGGCATTTGTAATTATCCCTATTAGTTTTGCTAAAAAACAACAGCTTGGCACTAAGCTAAGTGTTTGCCAATTAATCTTGGCCATTTAAAAAAAGGATTAATTACAAAAAAAAACCCTTGAGATTCAGTCTAATTACAAAGAAACTCAACTATCTTTCAAAATTGCAAATACCCTATTGACATTTATTTCTATTTTACAAATTGCACCCTCAAGAGAGTTGTATTTGTTAAGCAAATGCAAACCTTAAGGGTATTTGTAATTTTGAAAGATAATTGGAGTTTTTGTGATTAGGCAAAACCTCATAGGTAATTTTGTAATTTACCCTTAAAAAGAACGGGAAGAAGAAGAAGATAGATAAATACCATTCACATGATACGGAGCCGGGAAGAATTGCAAATAGCAAACAGTGGCCACTACTAAGCCTGCCAAAAAACCTCCCATTAAACTCCGTAAGGTAAAATATCATTAAAAATTGTAATTTAGATATCAGTTACCGATAAATTGCAATAGACGAACCTAGTAAACCTCCTGTAAACACATCCGTCCAATGGTGCCAATAATCATCCACCCGAGAAATTCCAACAAGCGCTGCGACAAGTAGAGGAAGCACAACCACACAGAGTTTTGCAACGTGACCTTTACGATCGAATACCTTTATCTTCCCAGATAAATACAGTGATAAGAAGCCCATGCCAGCAAATGACCCTATATATTCAATTCCATGTTCCATTAAATTAATTTCTAGCACAAAACAATTGTGCAATACAGTGTTAATGCCCATTCTGGAAATATCATTTGAAGAAGAGATTATAAAAGGATATCCATAAGAGTTGATATCTCAAAACTATATTTTAAATATTTTTTGAGTGCCTGACGTACACTATTTTTTATAATTGTTCGGAAACGAAAACTAGGAAATTTTCTACTGTCAATCTTTACATTTTGAGAACGATCTTTTCTTCTCAACACTGAGATACACTTATCCTTGAATGCAGTTACGCAGAATCATGTCAATATACACACAATATAACACACATTGTAAGCAGGGGCGTAAACAAGGTGGGGTTTCCCCGCCCCCCGCGCACCCCAATTTTTTTTTTGTCCCGTTATTTCTATTGATAAAAAATGAAAAAAAAAAATCACATATATTTTTTAAGGGGAAAAAATAGTTGAGCTAGGGGGAAATTTTTTTTGGGCTAGGGGTAACATTGTGGGCTGGCTACGCCCCTGATTGTAAGATAGAAAGTTCATGTGATGGAAGATGGTGAGTTATAGAATGGTCAACAGATATATTCGGTATCACAAGCGAGAAAACCCAATATAGTTAACAGGTGAAACTTTTTTGTACTGAAAATCATAAACAGGTAGACAACAGATTTTCCTGCTTACATGAAGTATGCCCACTAGGAAAGCTCTTATGCCCTTCATTTATGACACTTTGGTCACCATGGCAAACAACATTTCCCCATTGATCATAAGCCTGAAAAAAAATTCAACTATGAAATGTTAATTATGTAAATGTAAGTTTTTGTTAAAATATATATATATATATATATATATATATATATGTGTATGTAAAACTAAACCATAAGCTTCAGAAAAGTGATGCTTCTAGGAACCAAATCTTGATACTACTTACCTCTTTTCCATCCGGAAAGCATCGCCAAAAGAAGTCGGGCCGAGGGCGACCAACTGCATCTTTTATTGCATCAGTTAGGACCCCAGTAATGAGGACTGAATACAGAATCCCTGTACAAACAAACGGCTTTAGATTGTGAAGTTTTGTCCCTTCTGGTTAAATATTATTGATCAAAATATGTTTAAAACGAGCAAATGTTTGCATTAAGATACCTAATGTGGCATTGTGAAGATCATATACATCCCTTCGACGGAGATAGAACAGCAGAAAAACCAGTATCGGAAACAGGACTGCATATATCTAGAAATGTCTTAAAAAAGTCAACATACCCCATTGACCTTACTCAAGAAACAAAGAAGTAGAGTTCCTTTTAGGGATAATTACAAAAACACCCTTGAGGTTTGGGCTAATTACCAAAAAACAAAACCAGAGATGTTTCAAAATTTAAAAAACAACCTCGATGTTTGATTCTGTCTTAAATTTAAGGGGGTAACTGTAATATTTTTAAATGTCTTTTTGCTTATGAAGCGTAAAATATAAGACTGAATCAAACCTTAAGGTTTTTTTGCAATTTTCAAAAATCACAGGGTTGTTTTGTATAGCCTGAACCTCAGTTTTTTTCTTTTTGTAATTATCCCTTCCTTTTAAGTACATAAGAATAAGATATGATTTTACGTGCAGCACAAACCATATGGGAACTGTGTTGGCCTTGAGAGGATACTTGAGATCATACATCATATCTTTCCCAACAAAGCGGTAAAATGGATGGATGACATTCAGAACAACTATAATGAATGCCAGCAGTATAAGTATTAGCCAGTCATTCATATGTGTCCTTGCTACTCTGGCTCCATGGGACCTCACGGTATAAGATCCAAGTTGAGCTTCCCTCATTTCACACTGCAAAACGTAATAGATAATGCTCTAAGTTGATATTTTGAAATATTAGTAATATTGCAACAATTTAAATTACTAATTGTTGCCATATTTCCATTCCGTAAGATTTGGTGTTGGTGTAATTTCCTCCATTTATTATTCTTGTCATTTCTAAGTCGCCTATACAAATAGGTGGTCATTGAAATGCAACACTAAAATAGAAAATATAGGTGTTTTATCTTTGAACATTTTATCCCCGGATATAGACCCAAGGGTGAAACCAAATTGTAATTCACCTCGTGTTCATTGTAATGCAACGATAATATAGAAAAATGAAAGTATTTTAGCCTTTGGATATTTTGTTTGTGGATGTAGGCTACACGGCTGAACCATATTCTTCTTTCTCTGTTCAGGTTTTTCTTATAATTTTTATGAAGAAAGAAAGATCCATAGGATCAGGTCTTAAGTGATCTAAATAAGCTAAGACATACAAATAGTTGACTGCATATCTTAAGGAAAATCGGCAATCCCAAAGTAGCAATTTTGGCATATTCTCATGCATCAACTTACAACACAATGCTGATGAATACCACCTATTACAGCCTTTAGCCGAAAAGTTAATAAATTTTTTCAGAACTTTCTTCATCTTTAAAAATCTATTAGGTGTAAAACAATCTCAATTTACAAGGAAACTTGACTTAGTTCACCCAAATTCATAGATAGAACATCTTAATAGAATGGGTGACCCAAATTCTAAATTAAGAGGATATAATTTTGGACTTCATTTTCTTAACCACAATGCCGAAATAAATTTGGCAATTGAAAGCTGTTGCTTACCATCTTAATAGAATAAAACTGATCAACTGTTAAGGCATGCAAGTGGATGTATTTTTTGACATAAAATGTGTTCATATTTCTGCTTTTATGATTTTATCACAGTATATCCATTAATAAGGGCAATCAAACAATGGCTGGCTTGCCCTTATATCTTTCTTTTACTTATACCTCCAATACATGAATGACGATTAGGAAACGAATTTTAATCTAATACCTGTATTTTACCTTTGACCTCGAAACTCAATTTTAATACTAAATATGCCAGGTACATCTTCTTATGCCATTTCGACTATGATACTGAAGATTAAATCGATACACACATACTAGCCATCCATGTCAATCATCATCACATCCCACTATAATAATAATAATAATAAAGAAGTACTATTCGCTTCAAAAAAATAAAAAACAAAGAAGTACTATTGATTTATTTTATAGCACTGGGACATATATACCTGGTGGGTTTTGATCTCTGTCAAAGGCAAGTAGAGCTGAGAAAACCAATCACCAGTGCCCGCAGAAGTATTCTGCCTCTGAATTAGAAATATCAAAAATTAATATCAAACACATTCTTCAATGGAAATAAGATGAACTCAACTTAGTCGTAAAGAAGAATACAAAGTATCATTGTTTAAATCGAAACTCTCACTTTAGTAACGTGAAGTGGAACGTTTACAATTATAGCATTGCACGACCATAAAACTGAAATACATTGGGACATTTTAAACCACTCAAAACACACAAATTGAATGCTCCAATGTTCTTTTCTGGTACGTCTATAGATAATGCATCATTTCCTGATGTAGAAATCTATCCTCTTTCCTAAAAATACCGTGTCATTAAGAGTCACAATAATGATGTGACACCACATTTATCTACCACTACTTAAGCGTCTAAACCTCCATTTCAATTCGAAATATGGGACTGAGGTGCGCACACAAATACTGTTATAGAATGTGCAGAGCAAAACAATGGGCTGCGTAAGCATAGAAAATGATCATTTTTTTGAACATAAAAATACACGGAAACTCGATGAATGAAGCCGTTCTGTAAATGTCAACCATATTCTTGCATATAAAATATGAAGTTAAAAAAGAAAAAATCACGATTCACAATAATTCTAGAATCCAGGAATTACGAAAAGAAAATGCTCATAAATGAATGGCACGAAGAAAGAAACTACATTACAATCGACATAATTCTGAACCTAGAAACCATCAAACCACCCAGCAAAAAAAAAAAATTGCAACAAACACACGACACATTCAGAAAACAGAAAAATTGTAGAAAATATCATAAGAAGAAACCCAATAACCTGGGGCCACAAAGAACCTCTGAAATCGCTACAGAAAAATATGGATCCGAAATCCCGCCAAGGCATGATTAATGAGTGAATTGGGCAAATAGCAAATACAAAATGAAAATTAGAGGCAAAACGAGCATGCCCAGATAACGAACAGTTCAGAGAGCACTTCCATAATCCGATGAAAAAAACCAAAAAACAACAAAATTACTGTTCATGAAAGCGAAATAGATTTTTAACGGGTCCACGTGGTGTTCCAGTGAAACTTACCCCACCAATAATTGTTTATGCACATTAATTAGCAGAGTTGACATATAAAAAAGGGAAGAGAGAAAATTATGTTTGTACCTTTCTAAGGCCTTTTTTTTCTTCAGAGGTGAAATTCAACCATGCGAGCCAGAAGCATAAAGTGAAGCTTCAATGGCAAGCGGCGGCGGATTTCAAGTTTCAGCCTGCGTGTAACAACGAATTAAGCACAGTGGCGAAAAGGGATTTTTCGTGTGTGTTTTTGAAGGTGAAGAGAGGAAACGGTGGCCACTTGAAATTCAGAGGTTGGTTTAGAATGGTATGTACAGAGAATCGAGCAACATCAGTCACTCTCTCAGGTAAATCCGATGCAATCGCAGCGTCACAGTTAGACCGGAGATTAAGGAAGTAACCCTCCTCCCAAGGAATCATCCCTAATTTATTTTTTGTCACGTAAATTAGGGGTGGCTAAAATGAACTGTGAACCGTGAACTGGGGCATGAAACCGGCCGGTGCCGATTAACCGTTGGCTCCACGATTCGAAAACCGTGTAACCGCCCATTTCTCCGAATGACTGGTTAAGGATTGGTAATAATTTGATATGATGTTTATCCAAACCTTTGAACCGTCTGTTACAACCGAACGGTAGAACTAGAGCGGTCAATTTTGTCGGGCTGGGATGCGTTTTCTTAGGCAGCCCGGACCTATGGGGGATAAGGGGGGCTATTGCCCCCAAATTTTTTTAAAATTTCATTTTCTCCCCCTAAAATTATCAAAAATATATTTTATTAATTAAAATAGATGACTTTGCCCCCCAAAATTTTGATAAAAAAAAATTCAAATAATTGTCTTTTACAATATAAAAATCCTTTAATTATTGTTAATATATGAGTATTTTTTCCATTGTTTAAATTTATAAACTCGGTCCGTTTTTCGCCCCCAAAGTTAAAATTCTACGTTCGTCGCTGTAATTTTAGGCCTAAACTGCGTCGGTCTTTTTCTGGCCCGACCCATTAGGCCCGAAAAAACGGGTCGGACTGTTTTTTCCTTTGTGTTTTTTTGTGGGTTGTGGTCGTTGTGCTCCAAAAATAGTAGTCCTAATTCTTGTTTGGCCCTGGCCTGCCGATTTTTTTGGCTTTGGCCGGTGGATCGATCAACTGGATCGACACCCCTTTGACACAACCCAACCCATTTTTTAAAAAATATCAATCCCAATAAATGATTATTAGTCCCGAGAAATAATTACAAATATAACTAGAAAAAACTTTATTTGAAAAGCATAGCTGAAAAACATTTTTGTTATGAACAAATGACTAAAAAATCCGATAGAATCTTTTATATATATATATATATATATGAATATAAATTTCGTAAATTCATTATAAATACCCCAATTATCTATACATTATTATATTACCTTAGATATTATATTTTCTCGTTTTGTAAATTTCCGTGTTTGAGATATTACTTTTAATTTCTTAATAAGAACTTGCCCGGAATTGGCTCGTGGTTAATTTGTCGGTTAACCATTGACCGGTTCCATGGTTAACATGTCATGTGTGTCTCAATCAATATGCTAATCAGCAATTTAACCGGAAAATTAAGAATCACTAATTTGAGTGATGAGGTGGCAATCACATTAGCAATCCGGCCAATTTTTGAATTTCCTGGTCAATATTGCCCTCAATGTGCCATTTTATTTAAATTAAAATACTAATTTGTTAATTTAAAAAAAGTAAAAGTCCTAAAATGAAATTACAGGGTCAATTTTGCAATTAAGCCCATTATTATATTACCTTAGTTTATGACATTATGTTTTCACTTTAATTTAAAATATTACCTTTAGTTTTTTTTTTATTATAATGTATCAAGAAAGGTGATAGATGATTAACATTTCTAATTATACGTTGATACATGATAACAATCAACAAATGTAATAGATATTTAACATATATAATTAAATATTACTTAAAATGAAGTTAACTAAAAAACCATCTACAAAACATGAAAAGAAAAAAAGAAAATAAAATAAAAGTTCAAGCTGATCGACCCTTAACCGAACTCCGCGGCTACAAGGTTTTGTAAATGCTATGTCCTGGAGCACTATACTTCGTAAAATGCTATAGCTGGAGCACTATACTCGTATATCATCTACTGTTCACATGTAATGCATAGTGTGTGGATGTATTACAAGTATCCCACTTCCTAATTGCAAAATTAATGTTTAGTGTTCTCCCAGTAAATTATCTCCTAAACATTTTTCCTAGATAAGGGTTATGAGCGTGTTTTTGTTCGATCAAACTGAGTTTTGTTTAAATGAGAAAGACCCATATGAATTTTTCTCCATTTATTAGATATATTTTCTTCCACACTTGATTAAATATGTTTATAATGTGATGTTCTTACTACTTTCATTTAAGAACTCCTGTCTAGCAGTAAACATTTTTCTAGAATATTAACTAAGCTAGGAAGAACATGAACTGTAGTTTTATTGATATGAATTGAATTACAGAGGACATCAATGCAGCTCAATTTATACAAGTGAAACCTGACTAATATAACAAGAACTCTAACTAACAATCTAACGAGATAAAACTAACTTTGTAACTAACAAACGCATTACAACAAATGCATTGCTTTTTTAAGAATCAGTATTACTATTGCATTCTCTAATAGCCCCCGTCAAACTTAAGGTGGAATCAGAAACCTTAAGTTTGGATCTCATAATTCCAAAGGTAGCACTTGAATTTGCCTTTGTAAATATATCGGCTATTTGATCAATTGCAGGCACATGCTAATATCAACCAGATGTTTTTGCACTTTTTCTCTAACAAAATAAAGATCCAATTCAATATGCTTGGTTCTTGCATGAAGAATAGGATTAGCTGTTAGCTGCACAGTACTGAGGTTGTCACACCACACAACAGGAACTTTCACAGACTGAATGTGTAATTCTTGCAAAAGACTCTGCACCCAAGTAATTTCAGCAACTAGGCTAGCAACACTCCTGTACTCCGCCTCTGTAGATGATCTAGAGATGGTATGTTGTTTCTTTGATTGCCAAGAAATTAAGTTTGAACCCAAGAACAAGCAGTACCCTGTAGTAGACCTCCTATCATCACAATTTGATGCCCAATCTGCATCTGAATATCCAACCAAGTTAAATTGAAGTGTGTTGTCTGGAGTGAAATGAAGTCCATACTCCACCGTGCCACTGAGATACCTGAGAATCCTCTTCACAGCTTTCCAATGACTGTTCAATGGTTTTTGCATGAATTGACAGACTTTGTTGACAGCAAATGCAATCTCAGGCCGGGTTATTGTCACATATTGTAAGGCTCCCACTGTGCTTCTGTAAAGTTGTACATTAAACATTAAGTCATCACCATAAGCTGACAGCTTCTCCCCAGAAGTCATAGGAGAGTGAATAGCCTTAGCATTCAACATTTTAACCTTGCTCAAAAGATCCCTGATGTATTTAGTTTGAGACAGACAAATGCCATTCTGAGTAGATTGAACCTGAATCCCTAGGAAGTAGTCAATGTTTCCAAGATCCCGAGAGAGAATGCTTTCTTTGAGACTTGTGATAAAGTCTTTGAACCTCCTCGAGTCACTACCATTACAAGATGTCATCCACATAGACTAACACATACAAAGTGTGACCTGCTTTGTATCTGACAAAAAGAGAGTGATCAGACCTAGTAGAGTGAAGACCAAAGGAAGAGATGGTTTGATACAACTTGTTGAACCACTCCCTGGGAGCCTGCTTTAAGCCATAGAGAGACTTATAAAGCCTGCACACATGATGAGGATAATTAGGATCTTCAAATCCAAATGGTTGTTGCATGTATACTTCTTCTTTCAAATCACCATTGAGAAATGCATTAGCAATGTCAAGCTGCCTGACTGGCCATTTTCTACTCAGAGCAATGGTAAGAACAACCCTTATGGTGGTAGGTTTAACCACAGGACTGAAAGTATCAGTGAAATCAAATCCTGCAACCTGATTGAAGCCCTTAGCCACAAGCCTGGCCTTATATTTGTTAACTGTCCCATCAGGATTCTCCTTTACTCGAAATACCCACTTACAACCAATGGCATGCTTGTTGGGAGGTAAAGCAACAAGCTGCCAAGTCTCATTTCTCATTAAAGCCAAGTATTCATCTGTCATTGCTTGCTTCCATCTGTCATCAAGAATAGCTACCTTAGGATCTGTGGGTTCTTTGGAGGTCACAAATGCCTTAGGTTTGTATACACCATTTTTTGCTCTTGTGACCATAGGATGAGTATTAGTGACCTGCAAATCACCTGCACCAACAGCTTGCAAAGGAGATTGAACAATGTTATGATGATCACTAGTAAAAGTTGTAGAATCAGACATATTTGGTTCTGGATTGGAAGAAATATGAGTGGAGGAAGAAAGAGAGGAGTCAGTAGGAAGAGAGGATGTAAAGGAAGGTAACACTGACAAGGGAATAGAAGTAGAAGGAGAGGCAAGGACAGCAGATGAGGAAGGTAAGGGAGATGGCTGAGCATAAGGGAACTGAGATTCATCAAAAATGACATCTCTAGAAATAATTATTTTGCCTGTAGAGTCCAAGCACTTGTAACCTTTATGAATCAGGCTATATCCAAGAAATGTGCAAGGAGATGTTCGATAAGAAAATTTATGAGTGTTATATGGACGAAGGTTTGGATAGCAAAGACAACCAAATGTTCTAAGAGAATGATATTGTGGTTTGCTGTGAAATAGTATTTCAAGAGGACTTTTGTATGACAAGAGAGGGGTAGGTAGTCTATTAATGAGATAGACTGATGTTCTAAAGGGTTCATCCCAAAATTTCATGGGTAGTGCTGCTTGAGCAAGAAGAGTTAGCCCAGTATCAACTATATGACGATGTTTGCGCTCAGCCAACCCATTTTGTTCATGTGTATATGGGCAGGGGTGTTGATGAATAATCCCATTAGGGGTAAGATAATCGATTAACGGCCTATATTCCCTCCCCCCCGATTTGAATAGCTTTTATCTTGAAGCCAAGTTGAAGTTCAACATGATTTTTAAAGGTTAGAAAAGCTGAAAAGGCCTCAGACTTTTGTCTTAACAGATATATCCATGTATGTCTTGAGAAAGTGTCAATAAAATGAATATAGTATCTATAGCCACTAGAAGAGAGGGAAGGTGCAGGCCCCCATAAGTCAGAGTGAATCAGTTGGAGGGGGGCAGTGTATTTAGTGGTGGAAGAAGAAAAGGGGAACTTGTGAGCTTTACCTAGACAGCAAGATTGACAAACATTATTGGAATACTTCTTGAGATAGGAAATAGAATGTTGTTTCAATACACTCTGAACAATAGCATCACTTGGATGACCAAGTCTTTTGTGCCATACATCAAAAGAAACTGAAGTATAAGCTATATTACAGGTAGAAGAAAGTTTGTTATTACAATTGGAAGTGCTGGATACATGAGAAAATTTAAGATGCTGGGAAGGAAAGACATAAAGACCATTTTGTATGTGGCCTCTGAGAAGAACATCATGAGTTAGGGCATCTTTCACAAGACAATGTTCTGGATGAAACTGGAAATATACATTGTTGTCCTTGGAGAATCTGGATACACTAAGAAGGCTCTTTGTAATCTGAGGGACATGAAGAATTTGAGTTAGATTAAGAGAACGATTAGGAAGAAAAGGAGAATAAAATGAAGAAGAACCAATATGCTGAATTTTTAAACCTTTACCATTGCCCATTTTAACCTTTTGGACCCGTTGTAAGGTGTTTGATGCGATGGGTCTGAGATTCAGCCATTAATATGATTCGTTGCACCAGAATCTGGATACCACTCCTCATTACCAGGGGACCAGGTAGGAGAGGACTGAGGTAGACAAGCATTTAAGCCCTGAACCTGTGCAACATTGCCTTGAAATGTCTGTCCTGTAGAAGGAGGAGAAGGTCTTTGCTGAGAATGCATGTGAGAAGGTCCTTGAAAGTTGGGATCAAAACGATAATAGCACTGTGGAGCCATATGATTGTTCCTCCCACACAATTGACACATAATACGATTAGAGGAAAAACCTCTACCCCTGTGAAATCGATTATTGCCACGAAATCCTCTGAAGTTACCACGAGGCATATGACCTCTTCCTCGAGAGTAACTAGCCTGTTGTCCATTATACCCAGAAGACACTGAATGTGAAGGATTAGAAATTGCAACATGAGCCATAGCAGACTCAAGAGGCTTAATTGATCTATCAATTCTGGCTTCATGTGCAAGTAAAAGAGACTCAATCTCAGCAACAGTATAAGAATCATTCCTTGTAATGACAGAAAGCACAAAAGTTTCATATTCAGACGGTAATCCTTCCAGAATGGCATCTACATGATCCTTCTCAACAACAGGATGACCAACAAGTGTCAACATATCAACACAATGACGAATTTTGAGAACATATTCATTAATTGTCATAGATCCTTTCTTAAGATTTTGCAACTGAAGTTTATACTGACTAACTTTCGCACGCACCTGTGCAGCAAAATACACTTCTAACGTGTGCCAGGCTGAAGCGGAGGATTCGCAATTGACTAACCGTATAAGAATATCCTCATGAACTGAGGCTAAAATCCAGGACAAAATGAGTTGATCTTGCTGCTCCCACTCAAGAAAAGCTGGATTAAGTGTGACAAATTCATCATCAGACGAAGAAGGAAGATACTTCAATGGCGGAGAAACATTCCGATCGAGAAATGACTGTAAACGGTGTCCCCAAACCGCAGAGATTACTTGCTTTTTCCAGATCAAAAAGTTGTCATGATGGAGCTTAGAAGAGATTGGATGGGAGAAAGTGACTGGAGAAAAACTGGAAGAAGAAGCTGTAGTATTACTGGCTATGGCCATGAGAAGACTCCGGTGGTAGGGCGCTGATCACCGGCTCGATACCATATTAACTAAGCTAGGAAGAACATGAACTGTAGTTTTATTGATATGAATTGAATTACAGAGGACATCAATGCAGCTCAATTTATATAAGTGAAACCTGACTAATATAACAGTAACTCTAACTAACAGTCTAACAGATAAAACTAACTTTGTAACTAACAAACAGTTACAACAGACTTGCTGCAACTGTATTACTGTTGCATTCTCTAATATAGAAGAAAATGCTTTAAAGAGATGATAAACAACAAGTGAGAAGATCACTAGCAGTCTAGCATGTACTATTTTCAGAAAACAACAGCAAGTCGATTCCGGATCCTCTGTTTCAAAAATCGTATTTCATATCAAATTTTATTTCACTAATACATGTCACGCGTATATTGATGACGCGGTCTACATTTGTGAAATAAAATACCAGATAATAGGTCACCTCAAATCTCTGGGGTTATGGCTAACAAATTCCAAACCCCAACAAAACAATGATAAAAATGTATCAAAACTGTGCAACACAAGAATCAGTATAGCAAAATGTGTTGCATTCATGATGAAGTTGATTCTTGATCAGAAAAACTCTAATAAACGTCGTAGATTTATTTCATTTCTCTCCTTCTAAATTTGGCATCTCCTTTTTCTCCTCCTGAGAGTGAAAGATGAAGATGTTCAAACTTTGCTCGTCTAGCAGGCGTCATTTTAGCGCTTTTATTCATTCCTTTGCTAGGCAATCCATTCTCAATCTGCAAATTTTCAGGTATCATCTTTTGCTTCATCGATTCCTCAGTGTTTATCTCTCTAGTTTCTCGTCTTGATAAGTTGATTTTAATCAGAATTTCTTTCTCGCTTGCTTTCAAAGCTTGAATCCAAGCCCGAGCCGCTTCAACCTTCTTGTCTGCAATCTCAATAGCCCCATCTGCTCGTCCCTTTAAATACTCATACTCGAACTTGGAAATAGTTATCGTTTGATCAGAATTTGAAGCTCGATTTCGATTTCTCATCGTGTTCTCAATAATCGCTTTTAGATTCTCCAGGGCAATGACTTCTGATGATTTTATTTCTTCCAGATCTCGCATTGCAGCTTCCAGTCTTTCCTCAGCCGAATTTATTTCAGTTTCGATTCTCTGTACTTCTGCCTTGCTGTATGCAATTTCTTCGTTGATCAGAGACCGTTCGTTTTTACCTGCTTCGATTTCTGATTTGATCTGTTCGAGCGTTTGTGATGGATTCGATCGGATTGATTTAGCCTCATCTGCAGCTGCTGAAGTTTCTTCGAGCATCGCCTCAGCTCTATGTAGTTCTGAATTGAGATTCTGAATACTGATATTTGCTTTCTCTTCTTTTTCCTTGAATCGTGTTGTTTTGTCCATAACATGCATAAACTCGTTACGAACAATATCCATCGAAGACATCAACTCGAAGATTTCCAGTTTAACCGAACTCAATTCCTTCTTTGTAGCCTCCAACTCTCTATTTATAACATCGTCATATCTAAGGCTTTCGGTTTTTTCTAATCCGTCCTCCGTTTTTTCGGCCTGTTTTAGCTTACTTTCTAACATACTGATATCTGATAATGTAATAGCAAGTTTTGTCTCTAAATCTTTAGCATCTTCAATTTCTTGAATCATGATTTGCTTTTTTTCCCTGTATTTTTCAGCGTTTTCTCTTTGTTGATCTTCGATTTCTCTGTATTCCCTAACGGCCTCGATTCTAGCCAGCTCAACCAGTACATGCTCTTCGTTGATTTCATCGATCTCATTTGTAAGCGCTTCGACTGAATTCGAGTAAGTGAGTGCTTTTTCTGTTTCGTCATCTGCATTTCTTTTTTGTTCCGTAATGTAAGCCATATCCAGCTTAAGCTTATTCAGTTGCTGTTTTACCGATTCTAATTCTGTCATCACTTTCTCAAACTGAGAGTTTTCGGAGATGGATTCATCGTCCCGTGTTTTCGGCATCTTTAGTTTGTCCAGGTCTTGAATTTGTGATCTTGTTCTTGAAGTTGATGCTTCAATTTTCTGAGTTAGATCTTTTACTGTTTGCTTTGCAGCAGCAAGCTTGTTTTCTGCCTGGTGAAGCCCCTCTTGTTTTAGTATTAGGCTTTAGAAAAATACATTGCAGAGAATAAAAAAACGAAGGGGTAATTACAGAACTTATCCTGAGATTTAACCTAATTACAATAAAGTTCAGCTATCTTTCAAAAGTACAAAATACACATTTGTATCTGCTTAACAAACCATTAAAAAGTTATAATTTGTAAAATCGAAACAAATATCAAGGGATTATTAATAATTTTGAAAGATAATTGTTTTTTTTACAATTAGATTAAATTTAAGGGTATGGTTGGTCACAAAAAAACACCCCTGAGATTTAGCATAATGACGAAAAAAAAAAAAAAGGTTAACTTTTAAAATTATAAATAGGGACGATTACAAAGGCCCTTGAGGTTTGGGCTAATTACAAAATCGCTCAAGTTAAAACAACTCAAAATCCTCCCTAAATTTTATAAAAATATTACATTTAACCCATAAATTTATGACAAAATCAGAACTCAAGGTCTTTTTGTAATTTTCAAAAATCTCTGGATTTTTTTTTAACTAACCCAAAAATGTCAAGGGTGTTTTTGTAATCATTCCTTATAAATATCCACTTGACATTTGCTTTTATTATACAAATTATACCATCAATGCATCCTCACAAATAGAATATTTGTTAGGTAAATGCAAATCAGGATAGTATATTTGTAATTGTGAAAGATAACTAGAGTTTTGTATCTCTAGTTAAACTAAATCTAAGGGGTAGTTTTCATAATTATCCCTTTCTGTAGTTAACTCTTGGAAAAATCAGTCTAATTGCCACAAGGATGTGAAAACAGATGAAGAGCATAAAGTTTCAAGAATTACACATTAAAAATAGGGATAATTACAAAAACACCCCAAATGTTTGGGATAATTACAAAAACCGGCAGATTTTTAAAAATAACAAAAAAAATCTCTAGGGGGTTCAAAACCCTTTGGGCTTTATTTGTAATTAGCCCAAACCTCAGAGGTGTTTTTGTAATTATCCCTTAAAAATAATACTCTAAAATATGCAATGCAGCTTAAATAATTTCCTGCTAGTTTTCACTATACCTCTGCATAATTTGTTTGGAATTTCTTCTTTCCATGATTGTCGTCTTCAAAAATCGGGTGCCCATAAGAATTAATGACAGCCTTAACTGACCCAAGTTTCTGCCCCTGCAACTTTTCACCATCCATTTCCAATTAAACCCAAAAAGGAAGAAAAAAAAATCCTTTCACTGATTTAATTTCCTGCCCTGGTTGAATTTTTGGTGCTGTAAACAAAAAAAAAAAAAAAACCCACATGAAATGCGGTTTAAACTGCAGAAACAGGTGCTTCAATTTTTAAGAGATTGAAAAAAATATGACCAGAAGCAGAAAAATTACCGCAGAAAAAATGGGATCAGTTTATTAATTAAAGAAGTGTGAAATGGTTGTGGTGTGTCCACGCTCCAGGCTCCAGGGTTTACAAGTTTTTAAAAGAGGGCCATGAAATGAAGTGGTGACAAAAATAGGGGGATATAAAAGATATGGATAATTTAGGTTTTAGTACCTAAACTATGTCCTATTTTCACTTTTAGTACCTCATTTTTAGGCAATATATATCAATTTTGGTACCCCATGCTTTATTCTTTAATCAATTTCACCACATTTTGTCGAGCATATTGTCACGCCCCGTGACATTGGGGTGTTTTTCGCTACGACTACTGGCGGATTGTGTTGTGAATGACTATATGTGTGGCTTGAGTCGGCTGGTTTGTGGGTACGTGCATATGACCCTTCGGATGTTCAGGCAGGCCGACCCAATTAAGTTTGGGGAGCTTATCGCTAGTCTTGGACTTGACGGTGAAGAAGGGAATTGACCATCCCTACCCAAACTGGTCGGATGCTGGAGCCGCATTCCTGATCAGCTCAAGGCAAGGTGAAACCAGTGGTTGTCCCGAAGGAGAGGCTAGCCCAGGGTGGTTCGGGCCGCCGTACGAGGGTCGTGTGAGGGCCGAAATGACTAGGCCCCTGACAATATGCCAATTTTGATACCTCATGTTTTACTTTTCAATCACTTTCTATTACATGTGAAGTGATTAAAAGTTAAAACACGAGGTACCAAAATTGATAAACATTTGATGAAATGTGGTCATGTGGTGAATGTTTAAAATGTAAAATATGGGTAAATGGGGTGCTAAAAGTGAAAATATTGTATAATGTAGGTACTAAAAAAAACTGAAATTATTCCTAAAAGATAAACTGGTGCTGATTGGCTGTTATTGGTTGCATCACCAGCCATTGGTTTTTCCTCCATGGGACCCCCATAAAGACAAAAAAAAGTACTGATATGCTCTACTTGAAATATTTTGTTTGTTTAAATATATTGATATTTAATCACGAGGGTTTGACTTTTACGTAATGTCTTGATCTAGGATTAAGGATCATTTATGCGGTGAATATCTTTGTTCCTAGTATGAGACAAATGGAAAGTATTAATTTATTCAATAAAACATAAAACAAGAATAATAAAATACATGCTGTTTATAAAATTATAAATGGTTACAGACTTTTTTTTTTGAGGGAAAAAATAATGTGATAATGGTTACAGACTTACAGAGAGAAACATCATCCATTTTTTCATGGGTTGACGGATGAGATTTTCTTTTCTACGAAGGTGTTTCATTTCTTATTCTAACGCATAAATGATTGTCACGTGTATATATATTAATTTTCTGTATATGTGATAATTATTCGTATGATAGAATAGGAGATGAAACTGTTGGAGGTCCACCAAATAGGAAAAACCAGAAAATGAAACAACCACTTTTGTTGACTAAAAACAAAAGTTGGTTTGGTTAGCAAAAAGATAAATAAAAGAAAGGTGGGGGTGGGCAAATTGCACCAAAAGTTTGGCAATTTGGCACCGAAAGGTGCTGTGAATTGTTGAAAATTTTGGCATTCACATGCCTATAAATTGGCTACTCGGATGAGCCAATTGAGCAGAGAGCAGAGATTAGCCAACAAGAGAGGAAGTGAGCTAAGGTTCTCTGGGGAGAGTTTTCTCTATTTAAGTGGGAGTATTTGCTCCAAAATAGTGATAGAGAGATCACTATAAATATTTATTGTGTGTCGAAAATTGTGGGGTTGAGTTTTTCAACACTGTGTGAGCTTTGGGGAAATTTGTGGGTTTTCTTTGGGGTATTTTATAGTGTTGTGAGATACACCAAAAGAGAGTATTTTTCCCATTGTTGTAATTAACACAAGCTTTGGGCGAAAGGCTTGTGCTATTTTGTAATCACTATTTGTTAGTGGATTCTTTGTGGGTATTTGCCCCGTGGTTTTTCCCCTTATTCTTTTGGGGTTTTCCACGTTAAACATTGGTGTCTTGGCTTATCATTTTATTTTCTTGGTCTTCATTTTATTTGAGATAATTATTTGTGTGTGTGGTTGTTATTTTAATCGGGGCCCATCCACGCTTCCCAACAAGTGGTATCAGAGCCCGGGGTAAAACTAGGGTATCTGTACCAGTTCGTGATTGATCTGAGAGAGAATAACGGGACCATGATTAAATTGACGGCAAATAATTACACGGTGTGGAAGCCAAGAATGGAGGATATTCTCTATTGCAGGGATCTTTATGATCCAATAGAGAATGGTGGAGTTAAGCCAGATGATGAAGATGAGAAAGAATGGAACAAGTTAAACAGGAAAACTGTTGGAATGATTCGACATTTCATTGACCAGAGCGTGTTTCACCACTTTACTCAAGAGACGGATGCCCATAGCCTGTGGACAAAATTGGAAGCCATGTACGAGAGGAAGCATGCTCAAAACAAAACTTACTTGATTAGACAACTTGTCAACTTGAAGTATAACGAGGGAAGTTCGGTTGCCGAACACTTGAGTACTTTCCAAAGCATCTTAAATCAACTAACAGCCGTGGGCTTAAAGTTTGATGACGAGATGCAGGGGGTTATTTTATTGGGATCTTTGCCAGGCAGGTTTTGAGACATTAGTTGTGTCACTTTCGGCAATTCGCTCTCCCGATGGTATTTTGACTATGGATATGGTCAAAAATAGCTTGTTCAATGAGGAAACAAGGCGAATGGGACAAGGTGCGAGAAAGTTCCTGTGCTCATTGTTGAGTCACGGGGGAGACATAAAGCGAATGATCGAGATAAAGGAAAAGGAGGTTCAAAATCCCGTGATCGAGGAAGTGTTATTATTGCAACAAACCTGGACACGTGATAAAAGATTGCTATAAGAGAAAGCAAGATGAGGGAGATCGAAAAAAGACAAACCAGGAAAAAAGTGGATAGTGACAATGAGGAAGACACGCGCCCGCACTGTTTTTCCGGATGGTGATGTTGTTGTGCTCTCTTCTGAGAAACACAATTGTCTGCATATGGCCAGTTCGGATGCTAACTGGGTCATTGATTCAGCAGCCTCTTTTCATGCAACACCCAACAAGGAATTTTTCAGTACCTACAAAATGGGAGATTTTGGTACTGTCAAGTTCGGGAATAATAATAAAGCAAGAATTGTTGGTGTTGGTGATGTGTGTATCAAGATGAATACTGGTTACTCGTTGACATTGAAGGATGTTCGCCATGTGCCAGATCTACGTCTGAATCTGATTTCCGGAGTAGAGTTGGACCGCCGAGGTTATGTTAGTTGTTTCGGCAATGAAAGGTGGAAGCTTACAAAAAGATCATTGGTGGTTGCGAGAGGAGCTATATTAGGTAATTTGTACAAGACTCGTGTGAAAGTGTGTTCTGCTGGACTAGCTACAGCTAAGAACGAGTCTTCATCAAATTCGTGGCAAGTGAGAACTCTTAGTGAGGAAGAGAAATTTTGGCAAGGAAAACCCTCATTTCTTTTGCCAAAGGTATGCCATTGATTTTTTGTAATTGTTGTTCTGATAGGTAGGTAGTAGAAGAGTTTCTTTTTCGCTTATTATTAAAAAAAAAAAGTGTGTTAGGTGCAATGTGTTTGCACATAGGAGTCGCGAAAAGAATCAGATTGAGATGTCGTTTTTCATGTATTTTGTGTGAGTAATGTAAAGGTTATGGGAGATATAGTGTATCAGAAGATACAGAGATGCCGGGATGATGGAGACTGCACAGCCATGACTTAGTGTCAGATCTTGCTCCAAGTTCTTCTTTGTTAGAGGTGTGTCCGATCAAAGAAGGTTTTGAGGATGATGTTCTGGATGCTTGCAACACCAATGATATGCCACTCACATGGGGTGTTGATCCGAGGGGGAGCTGTACCCTTCACCAAATAGCGCGCTAGAGTTTGGTTGGTCGACCAAGGAACGTCACATTTTTCGTTAAGAGGGAGCAAGAGATATTTGAGAGTGTCCAGCAGTATGTGGAGGCTTGCAGTAATACTTGGTTTGCTAATGACGAGAGTAGCTCCTCGACGATAGTTAATCATGGCTTCAGAGATTTGTAGCAGACCAGTGCGATGTGTTCGCAGAGAAATTTTTCCCGAAAGGTGAGTATGTTGTGTGCATATTGGATTTATTCTACCAGCAAGTAGAATGAGTTTTTCCCTCCTTTGGTGGAGGGGGAGATTGTTGGAGGTCCACCAAATAGGAAAAACCAGAAAATGAAACAACCACTTTTGTTGACTAAAAACAAAAGTTGGTTTGGTTAGCAAAAAGATAAATAAAAGAAAGGTGGGGGTGGGCAAATTGCACCAAAAGTTTGGCAATTTGGCACCGAAAATCTTTGAATTGTTGAAAATTTTGGCATTCACATGCCTATAAATTGGCTACTCGGATGAGCCAATTGAGCGAGAGCAGAGATTAGCCAACAAGAGAGGAAGTGAGCTAAGGTTCTCTGGGGAGAGTTTTCTTTATTTAAGTGGGAGTATTTGCTCCAAAATAGTGATAGAGAGATCACTATAAATATTTGACTGTGTGTCAGAAAATTGTGGGGTTGAGTTTTTCAACACTGTGTGAGCTTTGGGGAAATTTGTGGGTTTTCTTTGGGGTATTTTATAGTGTTGTGAGATACACCAAAAGAGAGTATTTTTCCCATTGTTGTAATTAACACAAGCTTTGGGCGAAAGGCTTGTGCTATTTTGTAATCACTATTTGTTAGTGGATTCTTTGTGGGTATTTGCCCCGTGGTTTTTCCCCTTATTCTTTTGGGATTTTCCACGTTAAACATTGGTGTCTTGGCTTATCATTTTATTTTCTTGGTCTTCATTTTATTTGAGATAATTATTTGTGTGTGCGGTTGTTATTTTAATTGGGGCCCATCCACGCTTCCCAACAGAAACAACCTCGTGTAATAGAAGATCCTATCGGATAGGTTGAAGGTGTATGTGCTGCCACGTATAGCTGTTAACTAGATTTTAACTGGAACTGTACCACACTACCTGATCTAATTTTAGTTATATGATTTGGGCCCAACCTTTAAAGCCCAGCCTAGTCCTAGATCGATCATACACGGACCCCGACCCAGGATTTTGAATGGGCTCAAATCTGCTTTAGTTGGGCTGTAACTGTATAAAACACAAAGTCTAGAATCGGATGGCTCTAACATTAGCCCTAAATTTTCTCTTCTTTTTCTTCTCATGATTTTTGAAAATTGGAAATGCAGCTGTCAGCTGCCAATACTAAGCTGGCACAACTATAATATTACCATTACAAGGAGTGGAAAATCATGTAACTATGTCGTATTTTGTGTCAACACGATAACAATACGATACGATAAGTTCAAACACAAACGATACAATAAGAAACTATACATACACGAACAAATTTTCGTGTCAACACAACACGATTTGACGCGATAAGTTAATAAAAAAGAAATTGACTTATACGTTAATACACGATATTGCACGACACAAAGTGCAAAGTGTCCAATAAAACATACAAAATATTAGGTTATCATGTCACTAAACTTGTCATTATAGTGTAATTACCGTGTCACTAATATGCAAACATGTCACACTCATGTAATTATCGTGTCATTAACAGGTAAACATGTCACAATCGTGTCATTATCGTGTCACTAACATATTAACAGATCATTAGCATGCTAACATTCTATATGTTATTTTTATCGTGTTTATCGTGTTGACACGAATACGACACGAAATTATCGTGTTCTTATCGCGTAGACACGATAAAGACACAAATATGATAAGGCTAAACACTAATCCGTTACATTCGTATTGTTTTAGTGTTGTGTCAAGAATTGTCACCCCTGTATACCATATTACCCCGTCCAATGATAATGTTTCATTTATTTTTTAAAATGCAAATCAATGGCCTTATTAATCTGGACGTGGGTAATCCAAAGATTACTTAATCCAATAAATTAAAAACAGGTTAATTTTGCCAAAAAAAAGATTACACTCATATAAACATTGCTCCCCCCTAAAATTATTTTGTTTCTCACTTTCTCTCAAATCGCAATTAAAAGTAATTTAAATATTATTTAGTATATACTTTCCAAGTATAAATTTAAAATTAAAGTTCCAAAAGGCTCTATATTTCCAGAAATTAATTTATTAGATTTCGAAATTTATTTGGTATTATCTTTCCTTAATTATTGAATTATTATCATAAAGAAATGCAACTATATACTTGTATAGGTAATAGTCCTTTTTTTTTTCTTGACGACTCAGAGTATCCCTACACCAGTCGGGAGTATAAACCCTACACTTCATTCGAACTATGGGATATTCGTCCTTTCCAAGAATGGTCCTAATCTCAGGGGGAAGAGATGCAAACCCCAGAGAGTCCCGTCCTTCCCAGGAATAGTCCTGAGTCCTTATATATGCATTTATGAGTTAATTTCTTTGAGCACACTAACTAACAACTGTTTGGGAAAGAGAGTCGTGAAAGTCATTTCGGATCTTTAATTTTGTTTAGTGTTTCATACTTTCATCTAATATTCTTGGTTCAGAGACGTGTATATATATTTGAAAAAAATTATTTACATTAGCATGCATTAGTGCCACGAAATAAGGGATGAGTATTAAATTGAAACATAATATCCATGTTGTATATATTTCTCGATAGTAGGTAATGGAGTATGTTTATGAAAACGAAAATCAAATTTTGTATAGGCTAGACACATATTAAAAATGTTATCTTTAAGGTATTAATTCCTTCCACTATGCTGTAAATGATTCTCGAGGAATTAACCTCCAGGATACAAAGCCTATTTCACAAAAATTTCAAGGTTACACTCCTTAGAATTTTTCAGGAGCATAAATCACAAGGTATAATTAAAATAACAGTAGAAAGTAGGAAAGAAATAAATCTCATAGGAAACTCTTTGAACTATTTTTTTCCATCTCTTTTTCTCTTTTTGAATATCACCTCTATAGAATAACATGAAGCTATTTATAGATTTTCAAGGGTTACGTTGAACAGTCGCGTCCCTTCTCAACGGAAGGAAGTTATTTATCCAAATGTTGCATCTATTCATTGTGAACTTTCTCAATAGATGCCTTCACATAAAATACACCTTTTCATCTCATATTTCTTCTTTTTTCCTCATTTATTTATTTCCTTCCTTCATATAATATATAAAATATACTATATACTATATGCATAAAATGAATGTCTATCTAAATATGATGCTATGACATGAGATGCAATAAATGCAAGTCAACGCAAGACACTATATTATATGTAAATATATCATAAATATACAACAATCCAGACTATTTAGGATCCTTTTTTTTTTCCACCTTTTATATGTTTGTTCGTGATCTTTTTTGTTTGTTATTTTTCATGGAATCTTACTTTTCCCCAAAAATACTTGTATTTTTTCATATCAATAAAATATTACTTTTTCCGTCCCAAATATATAGTTAACTATTTTTTTTGGGATGTCCCAAGGTATTCCACTTTCTATATTTAATAGTACATTTTCCATTCTTTTACTATTATAACCCTATTTAATATGCATTTTATAATTTATACTATTCATCATTAAATAAGGGTAAATTAAGTAAATATTTAACATATTTGTAGTTCCAATACTTTTCTTAATATGTGTGAAAAGTTAAATTGGACTATATATTCGGGACGAAGGGAGTAATATTTAGTTTTTACCCATTTTTGCTTTCTTAATCTTTTTAAACAGTTGCAGCATTAATCCACTTACAATTTATAAGAGTTTAGTGTTTAGAGCATCTTCAAAAGAGTGTTGTATCTTCAATTTAGAGCAAAAACTTGCTCCATCATTGTGCCAAAGTCTGCGCTATTTTGAAGATGTAAACGGTTTTGCGCCAGAAATAAAGCAACATTGTAGTTGCACTAAATTATTTCTTTTCCTTTTATTTTAAATTAATTATTTAGTATATGAAAATATGCACTAAAATGGAATAATATGGAATGTTCCTTTTTAGTGTATAATTTACTGCAAATCGCTGAAAATAAAGTATGAATTTTGTACCAAAATAGTCTGTTTGTTGGAGATAATTTACTCCTGATTAGTTTTCAAACAATTGTTACTCCCACATAATGAAGAATCATTCATAACAAGGGATTTTTTTTAACTACCCACTATGGATAGTGGGTATTCTATTATATCCACCAACTTAGAAAAATAATTTTTTACCCAATTTGATCAAAATGTTCCTTCTTTAATTTGATGATTTTGAATTTTGAAACTGATGTAATTATTATTTTTTCTTGAAAATCATGTACACTCCCCCCAAATGCACACACCTCTATGTGCATATACATATACAAAGAAGAAGACATAATAATATACATATACATATCATGATATATATCGTGCTCATATCGTGTCAACTCCTATGTACATATACATATACAAAGAAGAAAAGTATGATACATATACAAATCATGAAATATATTGTGCTCAAATCGTATCCATCTCGTGCCATATCATGCACATATCGTGCCAAAATATATTCTATAAAATTTGAGTCCATCCTTTAATTTAATTTCCTTTTTGTAGTAAGCCTATATACAAGCACATATATATTTATATTAACAATTCCATTAAATTGAAACTAAAAAAAATAATGTCATGACGAATCCAATTTATTGTACGCAATTCGATTAATGAGCTTATCTTATAATATCACTCGTATTCCAATAAATTAACAAATAGCACCAATTCTCTTAATACAAATACACAAACAAGTTAAAAAATTCTGATTTAGAAAATAACATAATATTAAAATTCACCAAGATTGCATTTAACAAAATCGTGCCCATATTCTAGCATATCTTGCCCATATCGTGTCTGGTACGATTTTGTATAGGAGATAGAACTCAAAACTCTTGTTATTTTGTGTAGATGAGAGGGGAATAGAGAGAATAAAAATAATGAAAATGTATTTTATGTGAAAGAGAAATATGACTCACATAGTCACATGTTTTTTGCTTTTGTGTTCAAGTGTGAGAGTATTTGGGTAAAAGAACCATAAAAGTGAGTAGAAAAAATTATTTTTTATCTCACATATTAGAAAAGTTTTTGTTCTATCCATAACGGGTACTTTGAACAATTTGCTCTTCATACCAATATACATTGGTAATAACCGTACCAATCACTGTGCCCTGTGGTTTTCTTCTTCCCTTAATTTAACACTCGCCATTAATTTCCTGAAAGAGTAATCCCACCTTATCCCCAATTCAATGACTTCTCATTCAATACCCCCCGATTGGCTAATCTGGTTGAGCATCACCGCTGCCTGCAACATTTTTGTATATTCAAGAAACAATAAATGCCAATTTAATCCCACAAATTGAATCACTTTAATGAATTCACATAGAAAAAAGGACCCTTTCCGCCAATCCGAAATTTCTATTATCTGGAGTATTTTATTTGATGTTTTAATAGACATCACGTTATCATTAACCCTTATACACATTGCATTCACATTATTTTACATTCAACGTTTATCTGGTGGTGTAGTAAAATATAGATGAAATACTATAGAAAATAAAAGATTCTGGCTTAATATTCACTTGGTGATCAATTGAAATACAAAATCAAACACTTTAGAAGTGGGAGAGTTTGTATGTTTTAATACTCGTCAATATGATTGTCGTGGAATTGAGTTGAACCAAGCTTTTAAGAGTTTGAGATTGACTCGTTTATTATCTAGACGAGCTCTAGCTTAATTTATTGAATATATTAATGGTTTACAAGTTTTGTCAAGTTTCATCGAGTCTAAATGATATTTTCATATACTAATCATAAATTAAATTATTCTTTAGTTTATTACAATAATAAAATTATATATTTTCTAAACGCATAACATATCTACTAAAATTTATAATTTTCTTCAAACAAATAAATTTATTTAAATATTCTAATATTTATCACAAGTAAACACGTATCAAATTATAATTAAAATCAAACTATTGGTTTAATCATACGAGTTAGCTCACGAGCTTACTAACGAGTCTACTCACGAATTAACGAAATGAATATCGTTAAGCTTGAGTTTTTGCTTCATTATTTTAATGAGTCTCTTATTAAACGAGCTTTTATTAGCTCGAGCTTTAAATAGCTCACAATTTAGTTTATTTGCAGCCAATTGAGTAGCTAGAGGGCAACCTAGACCCCAACTCATCCCATTTTTGTGTATCAGCCCACCCCATTAATATGTCCGGTCTTTGCTATTGTTTGCAACCCTATTCACCAACTTGAGCTCCCACTCCTATAAATACAACACCATTCTTCACACCCAAATCACACAATTCCCAACTCATATTAATTCACATATAGTGATAATAATACTATTCTTTGTAATTTGAAGATGAAGAAAGGTGTCTTTAGTAGTGTTGCCGCCGTGCCTGGTGGCGATGGTGGTTGTCTTTGGTGGCGGAAGTGCACGAGACGGCGGCGGTGACTTGCGCCCCCTTGGGCCGAGCCCATGCCTGGGGCGATGACCAAGCCGGCGGAGCCGTCCCGAATCTCCGCACTTAAGGCGAAGGAACAGTGCCCCTGTCCTGCCGATACATCAATAACCCGGCGCTCAGGCCGTACATCGACTCTCCCAACGCCAAGAAGGTCGCTGGAATTTGCGGCGTCGCCACCCCGAAATGTTAGTTAATTTTATGATGATGATGGAGATCAAGTGGAGAAAGAGTAGTCATTATTGAAATAAAATTGTAGGATGATATGCAGGGACTTGTTTCTGTATGTGTAACACATTCTTGCAATAAAATATAGGCGATTAATATATTACTTTTTATGTTTTATAATTAAATTATAACATTTTTTCTAAGTTGATGCTTTGCGAAAAACCAAGACGATTATTACCACACTATCACTACCCAAAGCTAGTCATGCTCAAGCTCCAAAAACAATAAATTCTCAAAATTGGGATTGAGGGTGCTTAACTCGGTAAGGATTTTAATAATATATAAATTCATATGAAATAGAGCATATAGTATAGCGTACAAATCATGAACCTTATAATGAGGAGAGATATGTATACTCATGATATTGGGCCTCACGGTCTTTGTTTGGTGAGTTGGGCCTCATGGACCAATGATTAAATGAAAAAAAAAATTGAGAATGACCCACGAATTTTAAGAGCTGAAAATAGTAAATTATTGAATTAGTTAATTAGAGGGTACAAAAATTGAAATTACGTCCCACATCATCAAGCTTCACCTTACTATCTCCAAAAAAATTATAATATCAATAGGTGTTTTGAAGGATGTATGCAGCGAAACTTTTTTTTAGGAAAAACTATCAATATGTATATATTTTAGCATTTTTATTTCAGTTGAGTTTTTTTAAGTTTTATATTATTCAATATATGATTGATTTCAGATATCAGTACTATATATATTTAGTTAAATTATTCCCCTTCATTCTATATTTCTAGTCATTGTTTTGTGGAAATAAACTAGCCTATTACATCCTATTATTCCCCCTCGTTATAATATTTAATATATACTATGATTAATATAATTATGTATTTTAGGATGTTTAGGGTATGTTCGTTTAGCGATTAGAGTGATTGCGATAAGTGTTTGGAGTAGAGTGAAGAAGATGAGTTTGATAATGATATATTGAAATCTTTGCGTGTTGGGTATCTATCCGTCTTAGAATAGATTGATACACGAACTATCAAAACAAATTACTGACTCAATCGAAGCCTATTATACAAATTGAACTTAGACTCGATTGCAAAAAAGTAAAGTACAAATGAACTAGAAAAATACAAGTAAACAAATAACACAAAATATGTGAGGGATAAAACCCTAAGACCGAATATTAAAATGATTCGGCTCAGGACCAGTTTTTCCCAAACTCACAAAGGTAAGTCACCAGAGAAATCCTCAGAGAACCCAAGATAGAAGAGCCACAAAGCCTTTCCAACAAAACCTCACAAAAATCCCAGATCCACACCCAGAGATCCAAGAAAAGGCTCGAAACACACAAACCCTAATCTTCCCAGAAACCCTAGTTTTGGCCCCAACCCAGTTCATCCAGAAAGGAGGTGAACAAGAGAAGTAAACATTCAAGTATGCCAGAAACTCACAAGATTTCACATAAGCTTTGATGAGAGATCGGATTTCACAGAGAAGAAGATCGAAGAAGAAGATTCGAGAGAGTTAGAGTGAGAGAGAGTTAAGAGAGAGAGTGAAAACACAGAGTTATGAATTTGGGTTACCGACGAAGCCCTTTTATAGTCCATATGAGTGGCCAAGTTCAAGAGGTGATAATCAACGACTCAAACTAAAATGAACTGGATCCGTGGACATATAAAATGGGTGCCGCAGTCCGAACCCACAACCCAGATAACTCAATGGGTAGTGTAAATGGGCTAGGAGGCTTTGGGTTTCTTTGGGCCGGGCAAACATAAGATATGGGCCAAGCAATAAAGCTAATGGGCCAATAACTCAACAATCTCCACCTTTGGCTCATTGGATTTCATTAGACAAGCCTGGGAAAAATTTAAACTGGCCATCATCATCGCCGGAGTGCCTACCTAGCTCATAGCCAAGTAGGACTTTACCATAATAAGCACTGAGCTCATTATAGTACCAACAAACACTAAGTAAACTGGGTTTTATGTTAGCCTAACACAAGCATAAAACATGCATTCAGTCCAACAGTTTTGGACTTACATGCAAACACAAAGTAAGCCTGCAAGCCCAAGGTAATTACCAAGGGACAACCTAGTCTCCATTGTGAAAATTGAGTATTTTTAAACAGGTTTTAAACTTTGATAAGGGTAGACACTTAGTACCCATATCAGTTGGATTGTATTCAGATGCCACTTTTTCAAGACATATAAGACATTTTGAAATAATATCCCTTATAAAATGAAATCTAACATCAATATATTTGGTTCTGTCATGAAAAATTGGATTCTTGCATAACTGAATACCAAATTGAGAGTCAGAAAATACAACAACCTTTTGTTTTAGAAAATCAATTTTGGAAACAAGACCTTTTAGCCACAGTGCTTCTTTTAAAACTTCAGTTACAACTACATATTCTGATTTTATAGTAGACAGAGCCACAATATGTTGTAACTGGGATATCCAACTAATACAGGAACCACACAAAGTGAAAACATAAGAGGTTGTTGATTTTCTATTATCTTTGTCATTGGCATAATTGGAATCAACATATCATTTTAAAATTACACCATTTTCACACTTAGAAAATTTAAGACAATAATAAGTTGAATGTCTCAGATATCTCAATAACCACTTCAAAGCATTCCAATGCACCATTCCAGGATTAAACATAAATCTACTAAGGCAAGAAACAACATAAGCAATGTCTGGCCTAGTACTGACCATTAAGTACATAACAGATCCAATGGTATTAGCATAAAGAATGTTTTGCATAGAAGATATTTCAAGATCAGTTTTAGGGGACTGATCCCTACATAGCACAAAATGAGAAGCAAGTGAGACATTCACAGATTTTGCATCACTCATAGAAAACTTTTGTAAAACTTTTTCAACGTATGAAGATTGATGAAGATAAATCACAGAGTTATTTCTATCCCTATCAATATTCATACCAAGAAATTTCTTAGCATCACCTAAGAATTTCATGTCAAATTTAGCACTTAAGCAATTTCTCACATAGTCAACAGTCTTAATGCATGGGCCAGTCAAGAGCATATCATCCACATAAATCAGTAGAAAATAGGAGACTTCGCATGAAGTTTAAAATATAAGCAATGATCAAATTGACTTCTACAAAAAAGAGGTCCAGGTCTTGGAATCGGGCTAGGAGCTGCTATTGAATTTGTTGATGGCGACATATATCTCTATCGGCTGACAAAGCAAGAACAAATCAAGCATGCACTGATCAAATTTTTTATTCCACTATCTAGGTGACTGTTTTAAACCATACAAAGACTTTTTCAATAAGCATACATAGTTAGGTTTATATTTATCTTCAGAACCCTCAGGTCATTTCATGAATATCTTTTCTTCCAAATCACCATGTAAGAAGGCAGTTTTTGTTAGATAAATGTTTTTATCATGATTTTGATGATTTTGTTTTTACACCAAAACATTGTTTTTAAATGTTGTCCAAATACTCCTAAATGATTTAAAATATTTTTACTAATTTTTCGGAGTATTTATTCAAGTTTATTTTCGACAAAAATTGGACAACACTTTTAATGATTTTGTGTTAATGTGTTTTTACACCAAAACAATGTTTCTACATGTCCAAATACTCCCGATCGGTCTAAAATATTTTTACTATTTTTTTGGAGTATTCCTTGAAGTTCATTTTCGACAAAAATTGGACAACACCTCTGTTTTGAGGTCAACCGGTCGCCTTATAGGGCAACCCGTATCTGAAAGTTGTGCAAAACAGAGTACTTCATGTTTGCTGAAAATAGTGAGGTCGACCGGTCACCCTATAGGGAGACCGGTGGCGTCAATCGGTCGACTATAGGGTGACCGGTACCTGAATTTTGGTTCGAATTTGCACACTTCTATGTATTGATTTTTTGAAGAGGCGAACCGGTCCACACAGGGGGCGACCGGTCGGACACCCCGTCGACCGGTCCCCCGGTGTATTTTTCGTGTAAAATACTTCAAACTTTTATCTATGCGCGACCGGTCACTATAGGGTTTTGACAGCAAACTATCCGTTGAGTTTGCAGACAGCTTTTCCTTAAATTATGGGGTTGATTTCTAACATCTATAATCTTGATTTTAATTGCATTTTTTTTGTATAAATCAGTCCCCAAGAGGAGCCTATCCATGATCAATCATCTTCTATAAATAGAGAAAGAGTTGAAGCAACACAATAAGAGAGAAAACTACAACACAACAAGATACATTCAAGCAAACACTTTTGTTCTTCATTTTCAATATTCTTGTTGTAATAGCCTAAGGTCTTACACTTTCACATCTTGAGGTCTAGGCTTAAATCTTGATTACACTTACACTCAAAATTGTATTGTTCATTATAGAGTTGTAATCTTAAATTTTTGTGGTCATCATTCAACACAAGATATCCTTGTGAGTGTTCTTGTGGTAAGAACACACTTGGGTGATCTAGGTGTTAGGTGCAAGAAGATTGTGGTAATCTTCTTATTGAAGAGTGTGGTGCTCTTTGAGGTGTTGAAGAATTCGGTGTTCTTCAAGGTTGAAGATTGTGGTGATATTCACAAGGTGCCGTTGAAGGAAGATTGTGGTAATCTTCTAGGGAGATTGTGGTAATCTCCAAGGTGGTGTTGAAGAAGAGAGTGGTGCTCTTCAAGGTGTTGTAAGGTGATGTTGTATTAATTGTGGTATTTTCTTTTTCTTTTTCGAAAACCCATCCCAGATATACTAGGGTGGTAGAGCACGTAGTCCCTAGGTGGGGTGAAGCTCTATAAATCAACGTGTGTTGTTTGCTTTCGCTTGTTTGATTCGAAAAAGAGGGCATAATCGCAAAATAGGGCATAATCGAGAAAATTGAGATAATCTATTCACCCCTCTCTAGATTATCGTAGCCACTTGGACTTACAAGTGGTATCAAAGCCAAGCTCTTTGGCAAGCTCGTTCCACATCGCGAGTAAAGAGGAATGATCAATGGCTACGAACGAAGTCTACCTTACCGGCGCCTCCACCAACAAGCCACCACTATTTGATTCCAAAAATTATACATTTTGGAAAGAAAGAATGGAATGCTATTTGCAAAGTTGCGGGTTCGATATTTGGAACACGGTCATAAACGGAGAATCCATCTCGATGAAAGATGGACCACTCACCTCCAAAGTCCTCAAGGAGCTCAATGATGACGAAAAGGAAATTCTCTCCTTAAATGGTAAAGCTCGAAATATTCTTCATTGTTCACTTACATTTTCGGAATACGATCATATTCAAGGAATACGATCGGCACACGAAGCATGAGAAAAATTAGAAGCTATCCATGAAAAATATGCAAATGAAAGGAGCAACTCAAAAGCATCTACCTCTCAAATGGATATAACATCAAATCCAACAATATGAGATGAGCTTCTTACAACTTCCGATAATGAAGAAGCCGAGCAATGTTTAATGGGCATCGACGAAGACAATGAGGTACGCTCAAACTCCTCTACTTTTTTTAGTAATGATATGCATGATGATTATGATGATTTGCAAAATGACTTTGATGAACTTCAAAATGAATTCCAAATTAGCTTACTTTTAAATACAAAAATTTGAAAAAGGAATTCAATGTTTTGAAAAATGATAAGGATAGTTCATCTACTTCCTATGAATCACTTTCATGTGCTCACACTACCACACTTGATAAGGTTAAAATCCTTGAAAAGGAAAATAGTACTCTTGTTGAGGATATTAAGTGCATGAAAAATTATTATTAAAATTCAACTTGAGTACCGATAAGATGACCAAAATTGTTATTGTTCATAGTTGTGATAAATTGAAACAAGGACTTGATCATAAGCCTAATGTTGTAAATCATATGAAAAAGAGTCAAGTCTCTAAGCATGTTGGTCATTATACTTCTAGAATTATTACTTACTTTTATTGCGGTAAAAAGGGTCACACGGCTAATTCTTGTTGGGCTAGAAATAGCTCTAATTATTATTGGAGACCTAAAAGTCTCAAAGCTAATCCCAAAGGACCCAAACACTTGAGGGTACCACAAAACAATGTCATATTAGGTACCCGGCGGAATGACATTCAAAGAAAATTTATACCGCAAAGAAGGCATCAAATGCCCGTTTCATTTAATCAAAGGAGAAGACATCACCACAATGAATTTCTAAGAAGGAAATATTATCAACAATGGGAAGGTAACAATTCTTGGAAATGGAACAATTGGAAAAGCTATCATCAACAAGGTGATTTTCAAAGAGGAAGATATCATCAACAATGGGAAAGATACAACCCATGGAAATGGCGTAATTGGTAAACCGCATCTCCCCATTTAAATATGCATTTTGTTATTATGCATGTTTTTATTTGTGTCTTAATTGTCAAAATGAGTTTTCAATTTTTTTTTTTAAATTAAGGTCTTCAATATATATTTGTGTTTTCAAAATATTTTGAAGAGGAGACCTTGTATAAAAACTCTTGTGCATTTACTTAGACTAAAGTGTTTTATTATCTCTTATGGATTTTTATAGCATGAGCATACTTGTAATATCTCATTGCTTTAGCCTACACTTGTATCATTATGTGTTGTGCAAGTATTTTTAAGAATTGTGTAGGACATATATATCTTCATCAATGGTTATCTTCTCATAATTTGTCAAGAGAGGATCATAAACTATCGAGGTACACTCACTTGTGTTATTCTTACTTTCTTAGACTCGATACTCTTCATGTTGTATGCCTATGTACTCATTTTCAAGCTATTTGAAAGTATATCATACAAGTGTCATTAAAAGGATTTTTCGATTGTTGAAAGTCACTATTCGATAAAAGCTTGTTTTATCCGAGACATGTAAAGGATTATATTTTGATAAAACATTTGATTTTTATCCTCCTCTCAAAATTATGCATTTTGTTGCACATATTCATTCTTGTCAAAACTCTTGTTCAAATACTTCTTTTAAATGAGGTCTCAACTATATGCTCTCGGATTTTCAAATTTCAAAAGAGACCTTATATAGCTTCCTATAAGCATACTTGAACTTACATGTTTTTATTAAACTCTTGATGATTTTCTTTAAAGCATAGTATGTGTTACTTGTTATAGTATCTATATTATTCGATATTACTATGCTCTAGTGCAAGATATCGTGTTAAGATTTTGCAGAAATTTTTGGTATTTCGGAACAAGCTTGATGACCAAGGCGATGTTAATTGCTCAATGGTATTTCCAAATAGAAGATATTTTCTAAGTTGATGCAAAGTGAATTTGAGATGAGCATGATGGGGGAGCTCAACTTCTTCCTTGAACTTCAAGTTAAACAATGCCAAGAAGGTGTTTATATCAAAGTATACAAAAGAACCTTTAAAGAAGTTAGGAAGAACAATCTCTACTCCTATGGCAACAATATCAAGATGGACATAGTTTGAGAAAGACATATTGGTTGACAAACAAATTCGAGGTATGTTTACTTATGTTTATTACTCCTTAGACTCGACATTTTTCATGCCTTATGTATATATGCTCGACTTCAAAAAAACAATCCCAATGAATCTCATTAAAGTGCCGGTAAAAGAAATTTTCAAATATTTGAAAGGCACTTCTTATGGCTTATTTATCCAAAGTTTTAAAACGTTCATATTTTTGGGATAACAAGTCCGGTGATAATCATTTCTCAAAATACGGTTTGTCATAATCAAGCTAAACATATTGAGATTCTATATTTCTTTAAGGGATTATGTTTCCTAAAATGAAAAATTGAGATGTGTTTAATTTCGTCTCAAGGATAACTCGCGAACATTTGTTTTTAATCGTTAATCACCGAGTCTTTTACCTTATTTTGAGCTTATTTAGACATAATGTATATTGAATAAGGTCTATGTTTGCATTTCGTGCATTTTTAAAACTTACGGGTGAAAAATCGGATTTTTGTTGCAAAATTCGGACAGAAACCGAATCGGTGTTCGACCGGCCGACGACAGTCGAGGCACCGTCGCTTGCACGTTGACCGGTCGCCTTGCACGTCGACCGGTCGCCCTAAGCTATTTCAAGATAAAAAATGGCTCTATCCTTCATTTCAGTATCTTTGATCTTTTTATTCCAAACTCGAACCCCTTTGCAAATTTCACACACAATTCACTCAAAATGATTTCTTTCTTGAAAATTATATATTTTTTTGAGTTTATACTATTGGTATATCATCCTTGATACCCGACATCTCCAATTACTTGGTAAGAATTCTTCCTATTTATCTCAATTGGGTTGAACCCTTGAGAATGTGCTTCATCTTTAATATCTTGTTTGAAATCTTATATATTTATGTTGGGCATGATGATTGTTGTTGGATGATATTTGTTAAATTGCTTTTGGTGATGAAAAATTTGGCTTGATCATTTTTTACAAGGGCTATATACATCTTTCTTATTATTTGACGCCCGCCAAGTGTTCGATAAAACGTTTCAATGAAAAATTCATTACCTTCATGATTCTCGATTTTCAAAAGTCTTATACATTTATAGAGATCATGTTTTGCAAATCAAATGAGCTTTTACAAGTCATATGATCAACTCTTCCCTTAGCTTTTGGAATTTTAAGCTTATTGATCAATAGCTCGATAAATCGGGTAAAATTGCGCACTTTGATATGGATATATGATGTTTTTATCATGCTAACTTTCTTTTTGATGATTCAAAAGGGGAGAGAAACATGTAATAAGCTCTTTAGCTCAAATAAGCTAAAATAAGCTCGCAAAAGAAGCTATAAGTTGTGGCCATTAAAAGCCAAAAGTTGTGGTTCTTACATAGTCCATTTTGTAACTCCAAGCGGCTACGATAATCTAGAGGGGGGTGAATAGATTATCTCCATCTTTTCGATTTTACCCTCTTTTTAGAACCGAATGCTCAAAGACAATAATAAAGGTGCGGAATGTAAACAACACACGTCGATTTATAGAGGTTCAACCCACCTAGGACCTAATCCTCTACCACCCCAGTATATCCGGGATGGATTTCAAAAAGAAAAAAGATTTTATTAATTACCAAAATTAATACAACACCAACTTACAACAACACCTTGAAGAGCACCACATTCTTCTAGCTTCACCACCACCTTTGAGATTACCACAATTTCTCTTGAAGATTACCACAATCTCCAACGGCACCTTGTGAAGATTACCACAATCTTCAACCTTGAAGAATACCAAATTCTTCAACACCTCAACAAGAAGATTACCACAATCTTCTCACACCTAACACCTAGATCACCCAAGTGTGTTCTTACCACAAGAACACTCACAAGGATATCTTGTGTTGAATGATAACCCAAAAATTCAAGATTACAACTCGATAATGAATTATACAATTGAGTGCAAGTGTAATCAAGAATAGCCTAGACCTCAAGGATGTGAAAGTGATAAGCTAGGCAAATTACAACAAGAATAATGACAATAGAAGACCACGTGTTTGCTTGAGTATATCTTGTTGTGTTGTGTTGTTCTCTCTTGTATATTTATAGGAGATGTCTTGTACATGATAGGCTCCTCTTCGGGACTTGAATTCTGTAAAAAATTGCAAGACAATTGAAGAAAATAGCTGTTAGAAATCAACTCCATGATTTAAGAAAATGTTGTCTGCTGTCAAACGATCAGAATTTTGCTGTCAAACCATAGGGCGACCAGTCGCGCACAAATAGAAGTTTGAAAGAACGCAGCAAAAAATAACTAGGGGGACCGGTCCAAGGGGGGGTCGATCGGTCGCCCTAGGGTGCGACCGGTCGCCCCCTATGGGGACCGGTCACCCTGACCAATTTTTGGAGTTCTGGGAGTTCTATTTCATGAAATGCGTTCCCAGGTACCGGTTGCCTCTTTGGTCGACCGATCGACCTCCAAAAATGAAATGTTGTCCGATTTTTGTCGAAAATAAATCTCAAGAAATACTCCGAAAAATTCGTAAAAACATTTTAAATCGATCGGGAGTATTTAGAACAATATTAGAAATATAGTTTTGATGAAATAACACATTACCACAAAATCATCAAAAGTGTTGTCCGATATAAACTTCAAGAAATACTCTGAAAAATAGTAGAAATATTTTAGATCGATCGGGAGTATTGGGACAATATTTAGAAACATAGTTTCTATGTAAAATTCCATTGACGCAATATCATTAAATGTGTTGTCCAATTTTGTCTAAAATAAACTTGACGAAATACTCCGGAAAATATTAAAACCATTTTAAATCATTTAAGAGTATTTGGACAACCTTTAAAAAACATTGTTTTGGTATAAAAACAAAATCATCAAAATCACGACAAAACCATTTATCAAACAATCTCCCCCTTTTTGATGATTACAAACCAAAACAATTTTAACGAGGTCGATTTTGAAAACAAAATAATTTTACCGGTTAAAAAGAACTATCCGTTGTGAGCAACAACATTCCACGCAATATAATCACAAGGATGGGAGTATAGATTTTCAAAAATATTTTTTGCAAAAGCTCTCCCTATCAATATGCACAACAAGAGTAATGTAAAAACATTCAACCACAAGCTAAAAGCTTAGCTTTTACATATTGATCTTAAGTACAAGAGCTTATAAGCTCCCCCTGTCAACAAAACATCATTAAACAAGTATATAAGTCCATCATACAACAATTGGACTAAGTATAATGCACAACTTATGGCTTTATCAAGCCATAGCTTATAGCTTCTTTGTTTAGCTTAACTAAGCTTTTATGAGCTAATGAGCTTGTAACCTGCTTCTCCCCCTTTGGAATCATCAAAAAGAATATTAGCACGATAAAAACATCATATGATCATATCAAAGTGTGCAACTAAACCGATGTATCGAGCTATTTGAACATTGAAGCTTATAGACCAAATAAGAGGAAAGAGTCGATCATACGACTTGTAGAAGCTTATTAAAACTCATTTGATTTGCAAAACATGATCTCTATAAGTATACAAGCCTTTTGAAATCGAGAGAATCATGTAGGTGATGAATTTTTCATTGAGACATTTTATCGAACACTTGGCGGGCGTCAAAAATTGAAGAAGATATATATAGCCCTTGTAAATGCAATCAAGCCAAGTTTTTCATCACCAAATCAGTTCAAACATAATACAATAAATCATAAATAACAATGTCATCACAAACATATACAAATTTTATCAAGAAAATACATATAGACCAAGTTCTCAAGGGTTCAACCCAATTGAGATAAGGAAGTAGAATTCTTACCATTTAATCGGTAAAGACGAGCAATGATGATGATAATCGATCCTAAATACATCCAAGATATGAAATGTATGCAATAAAACACATTTGAAGTGAAATGTGTGTGAAATTTGCAAAGGGGACGAAATAGAGAGGAAAAACCTTAAACTGCCAAAATACAAGAACAGAGACGGTTTTAACCAAACTTAAGCGATGGGCGACGGTCATGGGCTAGGGCGGCCGGTCGAGCGAGGTGGGCGACGATCGACCCCCGCTGCACCACCGTTCACTGCTTTTGAAAATCCGAATTTTAATCCAAAAGTCCGATTTTTCGCCCCTAAGTTTTAAGAACGTGCAAAATGCAAACGTAGACATCATTCAATATACATTATGTCATAATCACACTCGAAATGGATTAAAATTCTCATGTGTACGATTAAAAAGTCCGCGAGTTATCCTTGAGACGGAATTAAACACATCTCAAGTTTTTATTAAAACATGCAATCCCAAAAAATATCGAATCTCAATATGTTTAGTTCGATTATGACGAACCATATTTTGAAAAATTATTATCACCGGATTTGTTATCCCGAAAAATAATAACGTTTTAAAACTTTGGATGAACAAGTCATAAGAAGAAGTGCCTTACAAATATTTGAAAAATTTCTTTTAACGGCACTTTAAAGAGATTCGTTGGGATTATTTTAAGTCGAACATATAGACATAAGGCATATAGAATATCGAGTCTAAGGAGTAATAAACGAATGAACATACCTCGAATTCGTTTGTCAATTATTACTTCAACCTTTTGTCAATTTTCGCATTTGTAGCCATATAGGTTGAAATAGTTCTTTCTTCTTCAATGTCTCACTTCTTCTTTTGAGTGTGGAATATAATCACTTTCTTGGCATTGTTGAACTTGAATTCCAATGATCAAATTTGAGCTCCTCTCATCATGATCACCTTGAGTTCACCTTGCATTGACTTGGAAAAATATCTTGCACAAATATTCATTAGTAGCACCAAAAATATTATCAACATAAATTTGCACAAGTAAACAACCTTGCGCTTTTTCAAAACAAGGAGTGTAGTATCAACTTTACCTTTTGTAAAATAATTTTGCAAAAATAACTAAGTCCATCAAACCATATTCGGGGTACTTGTGTCAACCGTACAAGGCCATTTGTAAAAACATTTGACCAAAAAATTTTAAACTCCGATAGACTTCTATTTGAATAAAACCATTTAGAAAATTGGATTTAACATCCATTTGGTAAAGCTTGAAATTTTCTCAAAACAAGAATGGGCAAGTAAAGTGCAAATAACTTCTAAATGTGCTATGAGTGCAAATATTACATCAAAATCATTACCTTCTTCTTGAAAATACCCTTAGGCTACTAACCTTGCCTTGTTACTTATACTTGTTCCGAAATACCAAAAATTTCTGCAAAATCTCAACAAATAATCTTGCACAAGAGCATAGTAATATCGAATGATAGAGACACTATAGCAAGTAACACATACTATGCTTAAAGAAAACCATCAAGAATATACTACACCATGTAAGTTCAAATAAGCTTATAGAAAGCTATATAAGGTCTCTTTTGAAATATGAAAATACGAGAGCACATAGTTGAGACCTCAATCACAAGAATCATATGAACAAGAGCTTTGACATAAGCATCCAAGAATAATGGCATTTATATGTGCAATAAAATGCATAACTAGAAGATCAATTTTTTTTATCAAAACAAAATATAATCCTTTAAAAATCTTGGATAAAACAAGCTATGTTAAATAATGCCTTCTCAAAAATCAAAACATCCTCTTAATGGCACTTGTATAAAATAAGCACATAGGCATATGACACAATATGTATCGAGTCTATGAGATGAATAACAATAATGAGCGTACCTCGATAGTTCATGTTTCTCTTGATATATTACGAGAAGATAACCATATGTTGAGAGATATGTAAATCCTACACAATTCTTAAACCAAATTTTGCACAAACACAATAATACATGTGTATGCTAAGCAATAAGAGATATCTTAAGCATGCTTGTGCTATATAACTACATAGGAGATAATAAACCACATAAGTCTAATTAAATGCACAAGAGTTTTAGAAACATCATGCAAGGTCTTCTTTTCAAAAATATTTTGAAACTCACAAATATATTGAAGACCTGAATTTTAAAAATATGAAAACTCATATTGCAATAAAGACACAAATAAAAACATGCAAAGAAAATAAAATGCATATTTAAATAGGGAGATACGGTTTACCAATTTCGCCATTTCCATAGGTTGTGCCGTTCCCATTGTTGATGGTATCTTCCCTTTTGAAAATCTTCTTGTTGATGATGGTTTCTCCAATTGCTCCATTTCCAAGCATTGTGACCTTCCCATTTTTGAAAGTGTCTTTCTCTTGGAAAATCATCTTGTTGATGATGTCTTTGCCACTTCCAAGGATTTTGTTCATCCCATTTTTGATTATTTCCTCTTCTTGGAAAATGACTTTGTTGAAAATGTTTTCTCCTTTGATCAAATGAAATGGTCATTTGATGTTTTCTTGCGATATGAATTTTCTTCGATTATTATTTCACGGGTACCTAATATAACATTGTTTTGTGGTACCCTCAAGTGCTTGAGTCCTTTGGGATTAGTCTTGAGACTTTTAGGTCTCCAAAGATAATTTGAGCTATTTGTAGCCCGACAAGTATTTACCGTATGACCCTTTTTACCGCAATAAAAGCAAGTAATATTACTAACATGCATAGGAACTCGATTCTTTTTCATATGCTTGACAATATTAGGCTCATGATCAAGTTCACTATTCAAACTATCACAACCATTAACATTCACAACATTGGGCAATTTATTGGTACTCAAGTTGGATTTTGATAAATCATTTTTCATGCAATTAATATCCTCAACAAGAGTACTATTTTGTTTTTCAAGGTTTCTAACCTTGTAAAGTGTGGTGGTATGAGCACATGATAGTGATTCATAGGAAGTAAATAAACTATCCTTTTCATTTTTCAAAACATTGAATTCCTTTTTCAAATTTTTGTACTTAACTAGTAAATTTTGGAATTCATTTTGAAGATCATCAAAATCATTTTGCAAATCACTATAATCATTTTGAATGACAATATTATAGGAAGTAGAGGGTTTAAGACATACCTCGTTTTCTTCTTCGATGCCCATAAAACATTGTTCGACTACTTCATAGTTGGAAGTTGTAAAAGGTTTGTTCCTTAGATTTGAACTTGTATCCCTTTGAGAAGTAGATGCTTTTGTTCGACTCCTTTCATTTGCAAATACTCCATAGATGGCTTCTAATTTTTTCCATACTTCATGTGCCGATCGAATTCCTACAATATGTTCATATTCCAAATTAGTAAGTGAACAATACAAAATATTGAGAGCTTTACCATTTAAGGAGATGGTTTTCTTTTCTTCATCATTGAGCTCCTTGAGAGCTTTGGAGGTGTATGGTGTGTTTTTCATTGGAATGGATTCTCCATTGATGATGATGTTCCAAATATCGAACCCGCAACCTTGTAAATAGCATTCCATTCTTTCTTTCCAAAATATATAATTTTTGGAATCAAATAGAGGTGGCTTGGTGGTGGAGGTGCCGGAAAGTTGAGCTTTGTTCGTAGCCGACGATCGTTCCTCTTCACTCGCGATGTGAAACGAGCTTGCCAAAGAGTTTGGCTTTGATACCACTTGTAACTCCAAGCGGCTACGATAATCTAGAGGAGGGGTGAATAGATTATCTCCATCTTTTCGATTTTACCCTCTTTTTAGAACCGAATGCTCAAAGACAATAATAAAGGTGCGGAATGTAAACAACACACGTAGATTTATAGAGGTTCAACCCACCTAGGGCCTAATCCTCTACCACCCCAGTATATCCGGGATGGATTTCAAAAAGAAAAAAGATTTTATTAATTACCAAAATTAATACAACACCAACTTACAACAACACCTTGAAGAGCACCACACTCTTCTTCACCACCACCTTTGAGATTACCACAATCTCTCTTGAAGATTACCACAATCTCCAACGGCACCTTGTGAAGATTACCACAATCTTCAACCTTGAAGAATACCAAATTCTTCAACACCTCAACAAGAAGATTACCACAATCTTCTCACACCTAACACCTAGATCACCCAAGTGTGTTCTTACCACAAGAACACTCACAAGGATATCTTGTGTTGAATGATAACCCAAAAATTCAAGATTACAACTCGATAATGAATTATACAATTGAGTGCAAGTGTAATCAAGAATAGCCTAGACCTCAAGGATGTGAAAGTGATAAGCTAGGCAATTTACAACAAGAATAATGACAATAGAAGACCAAGTGTTTGCTTCAGTATATCTTGTTGTGTTGTGTTGTTCTCTTTTGTATATTGTGCTTCAAATCTTCCTCTATTTATAGGAGATGTCTTGTACATGATAGACTCTTCTTGAGGACTTGAATTCTGTAAAAATTGCAAGACAATTGAAGAAAAGAGCTGTTAGAAATCAACTCCATGATTTAAGGAAATGTTGTGTGCTGTCAAACGGTCAGAATTTTGCCGTCAAACCATAGGGCGACCGGTCGCGCACAAATAGAAGTTTGAAAGAACGCAGCAAAAATTAACTAGGGGGGACCGGTCTAACGGGGTCGACCGTCGCCGCTAGGGTGCGACCGTCGCCTTTGGGACCGGTCACCCCGACCAATTTTTGGAGTTCGGGAGTTCTGTTTTTCGTGAAATGCGTTCCCAGTGTACAGTCGCTTATTTGGTCGACCGACTCGGCCGACCTCAAAAATGAAATGTTGTCCAATTTTTGTCGAAAATAAATCTCAAGAAATGCTCCAAAAAATTCATAAAAATATTTTAAACCGATCGGGAGTATTTAGGACAACATTAGAAATATAGTTTTGATGAAATAACACATTACCACAAAATCATCAAAAGTGTTGTCCGATATAAACTTCAAGAAATACTCCAGAAAATAGTAGAAACATTTTAGATCGGTCGGGAGTATTGGGACAACATTTAGAAACATAGTTTCTATGTAAAAACCCATTGACGCAATATCATTAAATGTGTTGTCCAATTTTGTCTAAAATAAACTTGACGAAATACTCCGGAAAATATTAAAACCATTTTAAATCATTTAAGAGTATTTGGACAACCTTTAAAAAATATTATTTTGGTATAAAAACAAAATCATCAAAATCATGATAAAACCATTTATCAAATACATTTATTGTATTGTGGACTCATTTACTGTCTAATGATGTTTTGTTGACAGGGAGAGCTTATAAGCTCTTGATACTTAAGCTCAATTTATAAAAGCTGAGCTTTTAGCTTTTGGTTGACTGCTTATATATTACTCTTGTTATGCATGTTGATAGGGGGAGTTTTTGCAAAAATGTTTTTTGAAAATCTTTACTCCCATCCTTGTGATTATTATGCGTGGAATGTTGTCGCTCTCAACGGATATTTATTTTTAACCTCTTTAAATTATTTTGGTTTGTAATCATCAAAAAGGGGAGTTTGTTAGATAAATGTTTTTATCATGATTTTGATGATTTTGTTTTTACACCAAAACAATGTTTTAAAATGTTGTCCAAATACTCCTAAATGATTTAAAATATTTTTACTAATTTTTCGGAGTATTTCTTCAAGTTTATTTTCGACAAAAATTGGACAACACTTTTAATGATTTTGTGTTAATGTGTTTTTACACCAAAATAATGTTTCTAATGTTGTCCAAATACTCTCGATCGGTCTAAAATGTTTTTACTATTTTTTCAGAGTATTTCTTGAAGTTCATTTTCGACAAAAATTGGACAACACCTCTGTTTTGAGGTCAACCGGTCGCCCTATAAGGCAACCCGTATCTGAAAGTTGTGCAAAACAGGGAACTTCATGTTTGTTGAAAATAGTGAGGTCGATCGGTCACCCTATAGGGCGACCGGTGGCGTCGACCGGTCGACCTATAGGGCGACCGGTACCCGAAGTTTGGTTCAAATTTGCAAACTTCTATGTATTGATTTTTTGAAGAGGCGGACCGGTTCACACAGGGGGCAACCAGTCGGACACCCCATCGACCGGTCCCACTGTGTATTTTTTGTGTAAAATACTTCAAACTCTTATCTCTGCGCGACCGGTCGCTATAGGTTTTTGAAAGCAAACTATCCGTTGAGTTTGCCGACAGCTTTTCCTTAAATTATGGGGTTGATTTCTAACAGTTATAATCTTAATTTTGATTGCATTTTTTTTTGTAGAAATCAGTCACCAAGAGGAGCTTATCCATGATCAATCATCTTCCATAAATAGAGGAAGAGTTGAAGCAACAAAACAAGAGAGAAAACTACAACACAACAAGATACATTCAAGCAAACACTTTTGTTCTTCATTTTCAATATTCTTGTTATAATAGCCTAAGGTCTTACACTTTCACATCTTGAGGTCTAGGCTTAAATCTTGATTACACTTGCACTCAAAATTGTATTGTTCATTATAGGGTTGTAATCTTGAATTTTTGTGGTCATCATTCAACACAAGATATCCTTGTGAGTGTTCTTGTGGTAAGAACACACTTGGGTGATCTAGGTGTTAGGTGCAAGATGATTATGATAATCTTCTTATTGAAGAGTGTGGTGCTCTTTGAGGTGTTGAAGAATTCGGTGTTCTTCAAGGTTGAAGATGGTGGTGATCTTCATAAGGTGCCGTTGAAGGAAGATCGTGGTAATATTCTAGGGAGATTGTGGTAATATCCAAGGTGGTGTTGAAGAAGAGTGTGGTGCTCTTCAAGGTGTTGTAAGGTGATGTTGTATTAATTGTGGTAATTAATAAAATTCTTTTTTTTTCGAAACTCATCCCGGATATACTGGGGTGATAGAGCACGTAGTCCCTAGGTGGGGTGAAGCTCTATAAATCGACGTGTGTTGTTTACTTCCCGCACTTCTATTCTTGTCTTGGCTTGTTTGATTTGAAAAAAGGGCATAATCGTGAAAGAGGGCATAATCGAGAAAATGGAGATAATCTATTCACCCCCTCTAGATTATCGTAGCCACTTGGACTTACAGTTTTAACTTCAAGTTGCTTTAGTTCCCAGTCAAACTGAGCCACTAAAGTTAGCATAATTCTCACAGTTACAAACTTCACAACAGGAGCAAATATATCAGTGTAATCAATTCCTTCTTTTTGAGTAAAACTTTTGGCTACTAATCTAGCTTTGTATCTAACACCTTCATTTTCTTGTTTAACCTTAAACGACCATTTACTATCAACAATAGAACAGTTAGCAGGTTTTGGAACAAGTTCCCAGGTGTTATTAACATGCAAAGAAGTCATCTCATCTTGCATAGCAGTCAGCCATTTCACAGAGTTAACAGATTTCATAGCTTCAGAGTAGGTTTTAGGCTCAGAATTCTCAATTGATTCAAACACAAGAACACATAAGAAGTTAAGTGAAAATTAGCATACTTATTAGGGATTCTAATGTTCCTTCTAGTTCTATCTCTAGTTAACACATAATCATTCAAGTTATCATTATCAACATGCTCATTATTCAATTCAGTGTCAACAAGAGGGAAATCATCATGTACATTGTCATACAAACCAGTATTTTCATTCTCAATATCATTGGGCACATCATTAGCATTCACATGATCATGCTCAGCATCAATCATATCAGAATTATCATTCACAGAAATAGAAGGGACAATAGAAAGCTCCACTTTATTAGAAGTAGTGGGGTTTTGTGTTTCAGAAATATTTTTAGAAACATCAAGGCAGGGGAACTCATTTTCATTAAAGACAACATCCATGCTGATTATAACTTTAAAAATATTTTCAGATTTAGACCACAATCTGTACCCTTTAACCCCATCAGGGTATCCCAAAAAAATACATTTTAAAGATCTTGGATCAAGTTGTCAACCTTTTGGTGGACAAAGGCTGAACAACCAAAAAAAATTAAATTTGAAAAGTCCACAGGTTTTCCAGACCAAACTTGTTCAGGATACTTCCCTTTCAAAGGTACAGATGGGGATATGTTAATCACATAGGCAGCTGTGAGAACAGCTTCACCCCAGAAATTTTTGGAAAGACCAGACGTGCTCAACATGCTTCTCACCCTTTCCAAAAGAGTTATGTTCATCCTCTCAGCAACCCCATTTTGCTGAAGGGTGTAAGGCACTGATTTGTGCCTTACAATACCAGATTCAACACAAAGTTGATCAATGAGTTGGTTACAGAATTCCAACCCATTGTCAGTTCTCAAATACTTAATCCTTTTTCCAGTCTGATTTTCTATCAAGGTTTTCCAATTTTGAAGTTTTTCAAAAACATCAGACTTGTTTTTCATAAGAAATACAAACACTTTTGTTGAAAAATCATCAATCACAGATAGAAAAATATGTTCCCATCATGAGTAGGAATACTAGCAGGACCCCAAACATCAGCATGTAAGTATTCAAGAATATCAGTGCAAGAAGATTGTTTTGGGTATGAGGAGATGGGGAAGCTAACTCTTTGTTGTTTACCATAAACACATGAGTCACAAAAAGGCACACAAGTAAGTTTATCATTACCAAAAAGCCTTCTTTATGCAACAATTCAAGTCCTTTAGAACTAATATGACCAAGCCTTTTATGCCAAAGTTCAGTTTTGTCATTCACAAAGTTCAAGTTGGCCACATAGTTCACATTGTTCATAGAATTTTGCATACAGGGAATAGACTCGGCATAGCAAACAAACATGTTTCTTTTCTTTTCAGTTTTAGCAATAACAAGGAAACCTTTCATGATTTTCATCAAACCCTTACCCCATCTTCCCTCATAACCATCATGCTCAAGCATAGCACATGAGATCAAGTTATTAGACAAATCAGGGACATGTCTTACATCATTCAAAGTCAAAACATAATCAGTATCAAGTTTCAAACACACAATACCAACACCAATAACTTGACATTTTTTATCATTCGCCATAGAAACAAATCCATTTTGCACTGGAGCATATGAGGCAAACAAGTGTTTAAAAGATGTCATGTGAAATGTGCAAGCAGAATCAATCAACCAATCATTCTCACATAAAGCATTGGAAGGCACAACATTCACATAATCATGCAGATCATGCACCATAAACACATCACCCATATGATCATTGCCAGTTGTCAAGTTCACAGAGTCATTGGTTTGGTTTTTGTTGTTATGATTATTATTTTGATTATTATTCTGGTTATTCCTAGATTTAGTACATTCTTTGATGTAATGGCCATGTTCACCACAGTTATAATACTTCCTATTGTTCTTAGGTCTAGAACTAGACCTCCCTATGCTCTTGCTTCTCTTTCTACCAGATTTATTGTTGTTGTTATTCCCATTTTTCTTGTTCTGATTTCTACCCCTAACATGCATCACTTTCCATGAACCTTGTTCATTCCCCTTGGATATTTTCAGATCTAATTTCTTACTCTTAAGGCCATTAATCACAATATCAAGGGTAATAGAGTCTCTACCATACTTAATGGCAGATTTCACATCAGCATAAGAATCAGGAATAGCATTCAACAACACAATAGGAGTATAATCATCAATGTTTTTATCACCTGTAAATTTGATATCTTGTATCAGTTTTGTTAAATCATCCAAGTTCTTATCCATATCCTTAGTAAGGTCAAGTTTAAATCTTAAAAACTTTTCCAGTAGAAAGAGCTTTGAGGGCAGAGAAGTTTCAGTATAAAGTTCTTACAATTTATTCACAGATCTTTGGCAGTTGTTAACTTGCCAACTACTCTCAAAACAACATCAGAGAGATTAAGGATAATGGATGAGTAAGCCGTTAGGAAATTTATTTGTTAGATTTGATGATACCATGTAAAACTTAGACTAGGAAGTTGGCACCCCATTACCCTTGTAATTCTATGCTGTAATAGATAGGACTGAAAGAGCTGAGTGAAGTCAGCTATGTCAAAGAATGCTGTTTTGCATGTTTTTGAGTATTATTTTTGTGTGTTTTTGTTTTATTTTGTGTGTGATTATGCATATTTACGTAGCTTTAAGTATTGGTTATAGTGTCAAGTGTTACGTAGGGTGTTTTTGTCATTTTTATAGGTTATGATGAAAAGATGCCCGAAACTGATGAAAAATGGAGAAAACAGGCACAAAGACAAACGTCGGCCGGCAGCAGGGGCGCGAGCACGCAAGACACCAGGTCGTGGGTGCGCGGCTTGGCGCGCGGGGAAGGGCGGCGGCAAGTAATGCACGGGCGCGCGCGGTGTTGTGCTGAACACGAAATATCTGATTTGTTTCCGATTTTTGGCTCTTCCACCTTGTTTAGGACTCTAGGCTTATAAATAGGACTTGGGGAGCCCTTTTTTTTGGACACACCTTCATTCATAGCACTTCCGTACTTTAGTTTTTAGTATTATTCTCTTGCTTTTCATCATTGGGATTGCTTGGGTTCTTCCCCTTGAAGTTATTTTGCTTCTTAATCAAATAGTAAGATTTCTTCATCTCTTTTGTCTGATTTCAATTGTTGGGTGATTATTATTGTTGTATATTATGTTTATGATTGTTTTCTTTCCTTCAATTGAGATTATGATCCATCCCCAAGCATGAACTAATTTCCTTGTTCTAGGATTAGGATAATTTGATTCAAACAAACAAGCATGAGTATTGATTAATTGATTTGCTTTCCTAAATGAATTGCTTTATTTGATAATTGATTGTCTGATCAACTTTTGATTATTTTGGGGGAATAATTAAGATCGATCGAAGATATTATTCCTGGAGTAAATTTATTCAGGGGGTTAGATATGAATCAGAGATGTATTATCTAACCCTAAGTTTAATGAAAATAGAAAATTATGTTGGGATAGCCCTAATATGTGAATACGAGAATTATCATATCTAGACCTAGTCTTTACATATTTGTTATATTTGTTAACCGCATGATCAATTAATTGATATTCTGCTTGCAAGTTTGATGAGATGAATCCATAATCCTAGACTTTCTTCCATATCTTTTTCTCCAAGTTTATTCGTGCTTCGTTTTAATTCATCTTTTTAAGTGTTTTCTTTTAGTTTATTTAAATCCAACAAATCTGGTTAGAGTGTTTAGGATTTATTTTCTGTTTATTGTAATACATAATAATTATTTGCCGCCTAGGTCTTCTTTGATAGACAACTTGCAGTTAACTTGCTACCCTACAATTGATCTCATTCTCTTGCGAGGATTGTTAGACTTTTATAGGTCTTTAACGGTTGAACAAAATTTTGGCGACGTTGCCGGGGAAGGTTTTAGGCATAATAATTATTGTGTCTATTTTTTCCGTGTTTTTAGTTTAGGACTTATTTTTGTTTGATTTTTTATTTTTACTTTCATTCCACATGTACGTTTGATTTGTTTTCCTAAGTTTGTTTATGCAAGGTCGTAGGATCTCAATCTGGAGCTTGCACCTTTCGTAAATGACATTCACCGCATTCCGAGACGTATAAGGAACGTGGGGGACGATTCTTCAGTTAGTAGCGAGGATTCCCAAGACCACGTTCCAAAGGAAGAATAAACAGATGAGCCTTCAATGGGTGATAATCAAAACAGAAACAACGCGGAGGCAAGTCAGTCTCCGATGCGTGAGTTCAAGTGCCCAGTCATCGGAATCGCAACATCTTGCATCACTCTGGGACAAGCAGCATAGAACTATTAGCTAAAAATATACACTTCAATTAGTTACCGTATTTTTATGGAATGCCCAATGAAGATCCTCTCAACTTCATTTGGGAATTCTATTCTGTCATTCAAACTTTTCCTCTGCAGGATTTGAATGAGGATCAGCTAAAGATGCGCTGCTTTCCATATACTCTAAAGGATCGGGCAAAAACATGGCTTATGTCTCTGCCTCCCAACTCTTAGATTTTAGCTTTTCTCTTTTTTGTGGGAGCAATATAACATTCTAACTCTGGATTTTATTCTTTCACTTGATGTTAATTTATTTGCAACTCTTGATGTTATGTACGTACATTTCTTGATATTATGTTGCTTTTAGACATTATATATTAATGAATTTGAAGTGTTGATAGTTTAATTTGATGGTTTTATTTAGTTTTGTAAGTTTAAATTGTGCTTGTAATAGGATAATATGAATTATATATAAATTAATAAATCACGCTATATATATGCAATAATTATAGCAAATAGAAAAGACAATGAATTTAAAACCATTGTGAAAGATACAAACAATAAGAAGCAGATATGCCTCAATTTCAAAACCGTTGTGAAACAAAACAAACACAACGGTTGATAGAGGTGTTCGCATAAAACGACAACAGGTAAACACCGTTGTGAAACAAAACAAACACAACAGTTTGCACCCGTTTTCTTTGACCAAAACGACAACGGGTGTTACACATTGTCGTTTACAAAATGAATTGTTGTAGATGGAGGTGTTGTAAAAGAATAACCAAATCGACAACGGTTTTAACCCGTTGTGTATGTCAACACGACAATGATTGTGCAACGGTCTCTAACCGTTGTCATTTATCATAACCACAATGGTTAAAAACCATTGTTATTTATTGTCAATGACAACGGTCTTAACCGTTGTCATTTATCTTATAACACAATGGTTATAAACCGTTGTAGTTGACGGCAAAGACAACGGGATTTAACCGTTGTCGTTGTGGTACATCTTTCGCAACGCCTTCATACACAACGATTTTTATGCTTAATAGACAACGACAAATCCGTTGTGTATTAGCAGTTTTCTTGTAGTGCTCTTACTACTTGGGAGGCGGTGTACAATAAGTTCATGGGCAGGTACTACTCTCGTCAAAAAACTTCGGATCTACGAGGTAAGATAGATACTTTCAGTCAAATGGAAGGTTAACATTTTCATGAGGCTTGGGATCACTTCCAAGATTTACAGACTAAATGTCCACATCATCACTACCCACTGGAATTGTTAAACCAATTTTTCTATGATGGTTTATCACATAACTTTCAATATATGGTTGAAAATGCTGCTGGGGGTGATATGGGTGTGCATACAACCCAGGAAATTTATGATATTCTAGAGATGATGAGTTATAACTCCCAACAAAAGAGTGCCCGAGGCAAACGGGCTACCGTGAATGAAGTAGCTCCAAGTTACAATGTGACAAAATAATTGGCTGAGTTGACTAAACAAGTACAATTGTTGGCTACATGGGGCCATCCATCTAACGCCCCTCCCTCTGCCGAGTCATGTGGAATTTGTGGTAAATTTGGTCATGGGGCTAATGTTTGTAATATGGTGGTTGAACAACAGGTTGAGGACATTAACGCTATCCAGGGTTTTCAGCAAAGGCCTCGTAATGATCCCTACGCTCAAACTTACAACCCAGGTTGGTGGAATCATCCAAACTTCAGTTGGGAATATCCGCAAAATCCATCTCAAATCCATCCGAGGCCACCTCCCCAAGGTCAGTCATCAAATCAATCTCGACCTCTATCGATTGAAGAAAGCTTAAGTTCGTTCATTCAGGTTAGTAAAAAAACTCAAGAGGCCAACATACAACGATTTGAGTCTATGGAAGCTTCATTCAAACGCCTTGAAACCCAAGTTGGTCAATTATCCACTCAAGTAGGTGAAATTGCTCACCATGTGGTAAATAAAGGAAAGCTACCTAGCTAACCAGAACAAGCCCAAGCCGTCACTGTGTTATGAAGTGGTAAGGTTATTGATAATAAAGTTGAAATTCTATTTTCTACTACTTTGACTAACCCTATAGGTGACAAGGAGATCAAGATTGCGGCAAATTCAAAAGACATGCAAAAGGAAGAAGAGAGGAGTAAGGGATCTGCCTTGTACAAAACCAACAATCCTTACAAACCTCCAATTCCTTTTCCAAGTCGCCTTCGGAACGAAAAATAGGATAAGCAATTCCTGGATTTCTATAACATGTTATCTAAGGTTAATGTTAATTTACCTATGCTAGATGTTATAAGAAATGTGCCAGCTTATGTAAAATTTTTCAAAGAACTCGCATCCAATAAAATGAAGTTTGGCCACAATGAGAAGGTACTAATTTCCGAAGTGGCAAGTGCAATTCTTCAACACCAATTGCCCCCTAAACAACGAGATCTTGGTAGTTTTGTTATTAAAATTGCAATGAGAAATGGTAAGGAAACTTCCGAGATGCTCAACTTGGGGGCCGGGATCAATCTGATGCCTTATTCTATTTTTAAACAACTTGATTTAGGAGAACTGAAGCCCACTAGAATATGTCTTCAGCTTGCTGATAGGTCCATTCGGTACCCTAAAGGTATTGTTGAAGATATTTTGGTAAAAGTGGGTGGTCTCATTGTCCCTGTTGATTTTGTTGTATTAGAAGTAGGGGAAGTGCAAAATCAAGATAATGAGCACACACTTCTGTTAGGCCGACCATTTATGGCCACTACGCACACACTTATTGATGTTAGAAATGAGCGCATGACTATGACTATTCTCGGTGAAACTATGACTTTCTCTATTTCTAATACTAAACATATCCCCGCGCATGCATCACTTAAAAATTTCTCATTCGTTGATTTAATTGATGGGGCAGTCGAAAACACCTTCTTGCATGATTATAGTCTTGACACTTTATTTCTTAAGCAGGATGATATTTTTGACGTCATGGAAGACATATGGGCTAGCTTAAAATGAGGGGGGTGATGGAAATATTCGCGTTAGAAGATGTGGATAGTAAACCCCAACAAAAGCTTGAATTGAAAGAACTCCCTAAACATTTACAATATGTGTTTTTAGAAGCGGTGAGCGAGTTTCGGTGATTATTTCTCGCTACCCCTCTACCCCGCTACCAAGAGAAGAAGTAAAAACTGCTAAGAAAATTTAAAAATGCAATTGGATGGGGGTTGAGTAATATCAAAGGGATTAGCCCTGCTACATGTATGCATAGAATTATTTTAGAAGAAGGGGCTAAGCCTAATAGAGAAGCTCAAAGAAGATTGAACCCCGTTATAATGGAAGTAGTGAAGAGGTATTAAAACTCCTAGCTGAAAGGGTGATATACCCGATTACGAATAGTGAATGGGTGAGTCCGGTGCACGTTGTACCAAAGAAGAGTGGGATAAAAGTTGTAGAGAACGAAAAGGGTGAAATTATTCCCACTAGGTGTGAAGCCCCGATTTTTCCGAACTATTAGTTGAACCTTATTGTTGTTTATACTTTTGATCGACTATTTTATCGCGTCATTTTGACGGGTAATTAATAATAATATATACATTTTGTATTTTATTTCATTTTATTTAATTACTTGTGATCATGATCATCATTAATTCTATTCCTCATTTATGATCACTTGATTGATCATTATTACTATTGTCACGCCCCAAACGTGACGCGACAACGATCAATCACTTAAACAGAAATAAATCAACAGTCTAAACCAAAGATACCAAACTCCAAGTGAAATAGAGTCTAATGCAGCGGAATTAAAATAAACACGAGTACAAATTACATCTTAAAGTCTGGCGGTATCCGAATACAACCCAAAAGATTATCTGAATTAACTTACAGTCCAAACAGAAATAAAATGAAGGAGTCCAACAACAAATAAAAGTAAAAGGAAATGTCGCTCCACATCACTGATAGGGATTCAATCTGCAGTAGGTTCGATGTCTTGGCGAACTCTTCATCTAAAGGTTAGAAAACGGAGGGAATGAGATAGAAATCTCGGTGGATGGGGTGATCGTGTGCAAGTGTGGCGATATAAATAGTTAATGCGAGAAATTTAGTTGTATGAAAACGCGTGAGAGATGATGCATGATTTCACACAGTCCACAAGCGTCGTGATAAATATATTAAGTAACATACTTATATAGTTTAAGAAAATAGTTTGTGGTCACGCAGCACTATGGTTCAAGCAAACGGGGAGGATTGCGTGCGGATTTGTAACGCCAATCCTATGCAAGACAAGCAAATTTGCGTGCGGATTTGTAGCGCCAACCTATGCAATACAAGTAGCGGTTGCGTACGGTTTGTAGCGCCAACCAAACGGGTCCGATTAACTCGAGAATCGTGTGGATCGACAAATGATTCCTTCGTTCTTCCTTGTAACTCCCGAGCAAGATGGTCCAAGACATGTCACCTTATCGCTCCATAGGCAAAGACAAAATCCACAAAGGAGCTAGCAAGGCTCGGTTTGTCATAATCATGATTATACCTCAAGTACTACGACCCGCTTCCCTTGGACAAACTCCGTCCCTCGCCGGGATTAGGGCGATGGGGCCGGAAGAGTGGAATAGCAGCCGAGCTGCCCGGTTCCCCCCCCCCGACGTATCCATTCCGATTGTGAGCTCGACACACCAAGTTGACTCAAGCGAAAGTAAACACAAGTTCATGTAGTCAACCAGCAATGAAAGTATTATTGATTCGGGAAACAATTCATGAAAAGTTTTGGAAAAATTTGCGTAAGGTAATTATGGCGTTGGTGGAGTTATTTGGATGAAGATGATTATCGGGAGGATAAGAAATCTTCGATATCTTGAACGATTAGGTGGAACATAAGTCCCGTTATAGATTCAAATCGCAAGACGAGGAAGTCGCCCGCGATCGGGTATTAATCGGTCAAGGCGGTCCGATAAGTCAAGGGGATTTTGAGAAATTAAAATATTTTAATTAAATATTAAAGTCAGAGGGTCCAGGGCTGTTTCTTTAAAAGAAAATAATTTGAGTTAGGTCCTTATAAAAATAAAATTTACAATTAGCCCCGTTTTGTCAAAACCAATACTTTTGGGGTTAAAAGTTAAATAAATAAATGTCCCGACCTTGAAAAATTATGAGGTCAGTTCCTAAATTCTCTAAATTGTTCAGAGATTCAGGTTTTTAAAGTTTTAAGGTCGAGTTTTTATAAAATTCTCACATTGGCCCCAAATTTGTTAAAATTGTCATTTCGGGCCCTAAGTTTAAAATAATCGGAACTCACAAACCGGAAGGGCTTCTAATGTGATTCCAGTTGGAAAATGTCACTAAGGTTAGTGGGATATTGGGACAAAAACAGTTTTAAAACGTCATAAGTATAGGTCCCTCAACTTTTGAAAATCTCATTTTTGTCCCATTTTGAAATAATTGCCTTTAAGGCTTTTAGGGGTCCAATTATTATGAAATTTGAACCTTGGGTACAAAATATAATTATGTTATAGGTAAATTAGTATTTCCAGGTACATGGGCTGTATAAGTCCTGGAAATTTCATTTGGGTCCTCAAGTTTAATCTTTTACAATTTGGTCCCTCAAGTTTTATAAAATTACTTTCCAAGCTCTAAACACTTGGATTTTTGGAATACACTTAAAATATGTTATTTCCAGTCCCTTAAGAGTTAAAATTTCAAATTTTAAAATTAGGGTCTGGTACAGTTTCGAAATTTGCAAAATAGCCCTTAAACTTCTCAAATTTTACAATCTAGTCCTTGGGCTTTTAAGGGTTGATTTTATTTATCTAAAAACTCTTAAAACTTTATTAAAATGTCAAAACATCATTTTTGAACCTGAGTACAGTCCCAAAATCGAAATTTACAGAGAGGTCCCTTAAGTTTTATTTTCTTGCACTTAAGTCCACCAACTTTCCATTTTTGCATTTTAAGTCCAAAAATCGAAATTTAATCAATTATGCTCGACTTGTACAGGTTATAGGTCATTCAAAACATAGATTTCAAGAGTCATACACATACATAACCATCTCATACAAGAATTTATCAAATATGACAATAAAGTGTACATGTATGTCCTAATTTTCGGTAAATCGCATTTTGAGCAACACTTGAGAAATTTTTCCAACTAGATACAAGAAAATAGCATGCAATACATAATATATATCTCAAGTGCTCAATAACAAAATACTACATGCATATTTTCAATTTAAAACACCTAGAAGTTGAAAGGATTTTCCCACCCACCTTAAAGTTCGGTTTGTTGGGAAAAAAAATGAAATAAATCTCTCTCGATGAAGGAGTGACTTAGGTCAGCCCCTAAGTCAAGGAATATCAAAAAAATATAGGAGTTAGAAGAATGTGGTTAAAATTTAAGGGGAAGAAGAAGATAGTGAGAAAATTGGAATTACTACACTTACCTTGTGTAGTGAATAAAGTGTGACTAGTAATGACTTCCAAGTGCAAGATTTTGGTCACCCTTAATGTTAACCTCCAAAGTCAGCCCCTAAAACTCCAAAAATGAAAATGGAGTGTCTAAGTTTGGAAAATAAAAAGAGAAGAAGAAAAGGTACCAAAAATTCCATTTCTTACCTTATACTCCCACTTCCTTACAATTTTTCTTCAAGATGACAAGTCTCTTAACATCTTCAAAGGTCTTCTAGGTATACCTCAAAATCAAAAATCAAACTTAAGTTAGGAGATGAAAGAGATGAGTTAGGTGATATCAAAAATGGATTGAAAAAGACATTTTCCTTACCTTGTAGTGATGGTTCGAATTTATGATTTAAGTAGGAAGAATGTTTATTTTTGTTTAGTTGTTTGAAGAAAGAAGAAGTGTTTGATGATATGAAGAAGATGTTCTTGAACTTGTGAAGGATGTTTGAAGATGTGAAGGAATTGTGTTTGAAGATTTGAAGATATGAAGATATGTTGTTTGAAGGTTTGAAGATGTGAAGGAATGGTGTTTGAAGATTTGAAGATATGGTGTTTGAAGATTTGAAGATGTGAAGGAATGGTGTTTGAAGATTTGAAGATATGGTGTTTGAAGATTTGAAGATATGAAGAAGTGTTCTTGAAGATATGAAGGAGTGGATGAAGATATACTTAGAGAAGTGTTGGAGATTTTAGAGAGAAGTTGGAGAAAATGCTTGAATTATGAATGTGTTGGATGAAAATGATATTTTGATCAAATGTTTTTGATCCTCAAGGTGTTATGGACGAAATTGAGGTGGAGAGGGGGAGGAGACAAATTTTTTTGATCAAATTCCATGTCTTCCAACTTGTCTCTAGCATGGGGACAAAGGCCTTGGTCAAAGTGTGGTCTTGCATGGGAGGATGAAATTGAAGGGATTGAGGAGGATGTTGGCATGGAATGTTGGGAAGCCTCCAACATGTTGGGTAAGTTTATAATAAAGAATTGGTGTATAAGGTATTGTGTATAAGATTTGAATTAATGGTGTATTAATACACAAGATGAATACACAAGGTGTATGTGTACAAGAGTTGAGAGATATTTCTACACTAAAAATACCCATCATGGCCGTCCCTTAAGGGGTATTTGTGGCATTTACATATTTTGTTTTTATGTCCCAAAATTGATGATAATAGGTGAATAATATCAATCTCCAAAATAATTAGTGATTTCCATGATCACTTATAAGTCTCATGATCACTTAATCTAAATCGAATTCTTAATTCTATAAAGGTATAAATCTCTAAAATAAATAGTCTCCAAAAATTCTAAGGTGACTGATGAGTACACAAATATTAATAATGATGATCGATCGAGTGATCATTAATGCGTAGTAGAAGTAATAAATGCTTATGATCACAAGTAACAAATAAAAAGAAAAGAAATTAAATGCGAAATATATTTATCATTAATATTCACCCATCCAAGTGACGCGGTAAAATAGTCAAAAGAATACAAGGACGATACGTGAAACAAATACATTATTGAACAAAAATCGAGGGCTTCACAACTATTTTTGTATTTATTAGCCACCTTAGAATTTCAAGAGACTATTTATTTGGAGACTTTTAACTTATAGAATTAAGATTTTGACTTAGATTAAGTGATCATGAGACTTACAAGTGATCAAGGAGATTACTAATTATTTTGGAGATTGATATATTTCATCTATTATCATCAAATTTGGGACAAAAAAAAATATATGGAATTACCATTTTGCCCTCGTAGTGGACGGCCATGGTGGTATTTTTGGGATAAAAATATCATCCTACTCTTGTACACCTACACCATATATTAGTCATCTTGTGTATAATTATATCATTAATTCAAACATTATACACATCATCTTATACACCAATTCTTTATTACTATTTTCCCCAACTTATTCCACTTAACCAACATTCTTCTCAATATTCCCCAACACCATTCAAACCCATACTTTGACTTGCATTTTGTCTCCATGCAAGAGACAAATTACAAGACACAATTTGAACAAAATCCTCTCCCTCTCTCCCCATGAAGTGGACGGCCATATGGCCTAATTTTGTCAAAATTTCATCTCAAAATTTCACCAACACATTTGATCTTCCAAACCAATTCTCCTCCTTCTCTCTAAAAACTCCCAACTTCTCTCTATTCTTTCTTTCACTTTCTTCTTCCATACTTAGAAAATTTTCAACATTTTCCTCCCTATTCTTCATAAAAATCGAAACCATCATCATACAAGGTAAGAAATTTTAGCTTCAATCCATTTTGGATATCACATTGTTCATCTCTTCCACCTTCTTAACTTAAGTTTGAATTTGGTTTTGGAGGTACATTTAGAAGACTTTGAAGGTTAGAGCTTGACAACATTTTGAAGAAGGACCTCAAGCTTGAAGAAGAAAATAGTAGAGAAAACTAGACTACAAGGTAAGAATTATGTACTAGACCCCTTCTTCCCTACTCTTCCTATTTTTTTTTCAAATTTTAACACCCCTTTTTCATTTTTGAGAAATAGGGGCTGACCTTAGGAGATTTTGGAGTTGAGCCAAATTTCCAATTTTTGAGCTTCAACTAGTCTCCAAACATCTACTACACAAGGTAAAGTGTAGTCCTTTTTATTTCCTTATTTCCTTCTTTTCTCCTTAATTTTTCTCTCATTTTTCTAACTCCAAATTTTGATACTTTCTTGACTTAGGGTCTGACCTAAGAAGCCTCATCCAAAAATTGTGAAATTATCTTTTTATTTCACAATTTCCAAATTTAAGGTGGGTGGAAAATTATTTTCCAACTTTTAGGTGTTTTGATTAAATGCATGTAGAAACTTTAATCATGAGCCTTGAGATATATATATAATTATGTATTGCATGTCAATTTTATATATCAAATCATGAAAATTCTCAAGAGTTGCTCAAAATTACTATTTATTGAATTTTAGGTGCATGCATGTACACTTTAATGCTTTAATTGATGAATTCTTGTATGTATTGGACATGCATGTGTATGATATTTAAAATCTATGTTTTGGATGACTTATAACCTGGAAAAGTCGAGCATAATTGATTAAATTTCAATTTTGGACTTAAAAATGCAAAAATGGAAAGTTGGTGGACTAAATTGCAAGAAAATAAAAGTTAAAGGACCCCTCTGCAAATTTCGAATTTTGGGACTGTACTCAGGTTCAAAAATGACTTTTGGACATTTTAATAAAGTTTTAAGAGTTTTAAGTTAAATAAAATCAACCTTTAAAAGCCCAAGAACTAGATTGAAATTTTTTGAAAGTTTAAGGATTACTTTGCAATTTTTAAAACTGTACCAGACCTAAACTTTATAAATTGAAAATTTTACTCTTAAGTTACTGGGAATGACACATTTTAAAAGTATTCCAAAAATCCAAGTGGTTAGGGCTTGGAAAACAATTTTACTAAAATTGAGGGACTAATGCGAAAAATATTAAACTTGAGGACCCAAATGAAATTCCCAGGACTTATGCAGCCCATGCACCTGGAAATACTAACTTAACTATAACTTAATTATATTTTGGACCCAAGGTTCAAATTACATAACAATTGGACCCCTAAAAGCCTTAAAGGCAATTATTTTAAAATGGGACAAAAAATGATATTTTCAAAAGTTGAAGGACCTACACATATTTCTTTTAAAAACTGCTTTTGTTCCAATATCCTACCAACCTTAATGACATTTTCCAACTGGAATCACATTAAAAGCCCTTCCGGTTTGTGAGTTTCGAATTTTTAAAACTTAAGGTCCGAATTGACAATTTTTACAAATTTGGGGCCAATGCGAGATTTTTATAAAAACTCGACCATAAAACTTTAAAAACCTGAATCTCTGGACAATTTGGAGAATTTAGGAACTGACCTCATAATTTTTCAAGGTCGGGATATTTAATTATTCAATTTTTAACCCCAAAAGTGTTAGTTTTTACAAAACGGGGCTAAATTACAATTTTTCTTTTATAAAGGACCTAACTCAAATTATTTTCTCTTACTAAAATAGCCCCGGACTCTCTGACTTGGAGATTTAATTTAAGTATTTTACTTTTCCAAAAACCCCTGACTTATCGGATCAATTTGACCGATTAATACCCGATCAGCGGGCGACTTCCCGCCTTGCGAATTGAATCTATAATGGGACTTATGTCCCACCCAATTTTTCAAGATATCGAAGGTTGCTTATCCTTCCGATAATCATCTTCATCCATAAACTCCACCAACGCCATAATTGCCACTCACGTTTTTCAAAAATTTCTCCTAAACTTGCTTCCTGAATCAATAATACTCATTTTGCGCCTGGTTGATCGCCCGATTGTAATTACTTTCTGCTGAGTCAACTTGGTGTGTCGAGCTCACGCGGACTCGGAATGGATACGTCGGGGATGGAACAAGGCGCAGCTCATTTTGCTATTCCACTCTTCCTACCCCATCGTCCTAATCTACAAATCGAGGGACGGAGTTTGTCCAAGGGAAGCGGGTCGTAATCGAGGTATAATCATGATTATGACAGATCCGAGCCTCGCCCGACTCTCTTGGGATTTTGTCTTTGCCTACGGAGCGATAAGGTGCGGTCTTGGACCATCTTGGTTGGGAGTTACAAGGAAGAACGAAGAAATCGCTGCGATCCACACGATTCCGGAGTTATCGTCCCATTTTGGTTGGCGTTACATTTCCGTATGCAACCGCTACATTTTTGCATTGGTTGGCGCTACATATCCGTGACGCAACCATTATTTGCCTTGCATAGGATTGGCGTTACATTTCCGTGCGCAATCCTACTGTCTTGACCGAATCACATAGTGCTGTGTGACCATGAATCGTTTCTTGAATCAGTATAAGTATATTATTTAAATATTTTATCACGACGCTTGTGAACTATGTGTGAATTCATGCATCATACTCACGCGCGTTTTCATATAACTGTTTTCTCACATTAACTATATTGCGCCACACTCGCATTACCCGATCACCCCATCCACTGAGATTTTTGTCTCATTCCCCACCCGTTTTCTAACCTTAGATGAGGATTTCATTGGAGATCTTTGAACCGGCTCTGGATTGAGACCTTGTACTACGCTTGTTGGATTTCTTCTTGCTTCTTGTTGTTGATTGGACTCTTTTCTTATTATGTTGTTGTCGGACTTTTGTATTCTAATCAATTCGGGTTTGTAATTGAGGCGTATGACCCTTTGACTTTAAGTTGCTACTTGTTGAAATTCGGGTTGTAATTTGGATGATGGAATGTAGACCTTAAGTGGTAACTTGTATACATTATTTATTTCATTTGCTATTTAGACTACTGTCTTATTGGGTTCTCATTGATATTGTGCGGGTGTTGATTCATTTGTATTTAAGTTGTGGATCGTTCGTCGCGTCCGTTTGGGCGTGACGATGAAGAGTGGTATCGAGCTCGGCTAGTAAGATGGAAACTTACACCGGCGACCCGAGATAGGACCCCGATGCGTGTTTTGGGTAATCTGCGACTTGACTAATTAAGTGTGAAATCGATTTCAAATTGGCATAGAACCGTCTTATTGATATTTGAACTAAGTTAGAATGCATACTTTGAGATTTCATAATCATACTTGTCTTGACTTAGTTGATTTTGACGATTTCCCTTACTCATTCTTCCTTATTCTTTTCTTATCCTTCCTCTACCTTTGGTGATCCGCCTTAGTTTGTTTTATCGGGATGGAGCCGACGCCGCCTCACGTGGTAGGATGTATTCCATGCCCGTCTTTGGCGGGAATATTACGGCGATGATTCATTGGCACCGAAAAAGCGAACGCGCGACCACGAGAACTAGCCCGGGAGCGCCAACGCAACAGGCGACTCGGCGCTTGGCGATAAGCGAAGATGAGAAGAAACGAACCCGACCACTTGTCATCAAGGACCGCGATAACACCATAAGAAGCGGGGCGACCAAAATACAAAGTATCGAGAGCGCTGGATAACATGCGGGAGAAAATGAAGAGGACAAGCGGCGGTCGCGAGAAATGGGAGATTGATGCCCGCTATCCCGTAGTAATGCGTCGATCGCTTGGAGAGAGACCCTTATCAAGCGGATGACGATCATTGAGGACCTTACACAGGCCCTAGCTCGGAGGGGCCGCACTAGAGGCTCTCTAGCGGCTAATGCTCAACCATTGCCACCTTTGCCGAAGTGAGCCTGTACGATGCCGAGGAGGATCCCGAGGAGGATCCGATCGACATTGGAGAGCCGGAGGCTGCTCCACTCGATGAGGCTCGAGGGATTCGAGCGTGGTTGGACTTTGTGGATTGGCCCGAGGTTGAGGCGCCACCTCGGCCCGACCCGGCCCGATCATAGACATAGCGCGGCGATGATGATGGCGATCTCACCGATTAGCTAGTAGATTGTCGATTGTACTTTTGTTGTTGTAGCCGTGTAATCCAGTGTTGTACCTTACATTATTGTACTAGATTCGGATGTATTTTGATTCCATGTATCGACTTAGTATTCTCTGTTGTTGTACCTCGGGTGTATTCAAATTTTATATTAATGGATATACCTTTTGCTATTTATTCAAGATCTTGTGCACGATGTTACTTTCCCTACGATATCTTTTGCTTTACGCGAATAATTATTGTATTCATTTACTCGCAAATCGCAACTAACACTTCAAGATACGAGAATGGCGAACATCGAAGACGTGGGAGACCTCGTCGCGTTCCACGAGGAGACGACGATGTACCCAGGGATCGGGTACCCTCTCCCGAATTGCCACCACCTCCTCCACTGCTGCAGAGACAATCTGACCGCACAAGCCTTGCAGGCAAAAAATCTTGGTGTTTATGAGGCAACAGGCGAGCCTCAACCCCGTGCTCCCGAACCCGCCCGAGAGGCGAACGATCGCACATTGGAGCGATTCCTACGGTTCAACCCACCAACCTTCTTGGGAGAGCCGGACGATGTGAAAGCGGAAGAATGGATAGAGAAGTGGAAAATATCTTTAATGCTCTTCAATACTCCGACGAGCAGAGAGTCACACACTCGGCTGTATTTAAATGCAGAATCGGCTAGAGACTGGTGGAGGGCGATTGAAAGGAGATGGGAACATGACCAAGGGTAATCGATCATGGGGAAATTTCTTGGGCGAGTTCAATGAATGAAAGATATTCCCAGTCGTGAAGGAAGCACGCCGGATGAGTTCCATAGATTGAGGCAAGGAACCTGATGTGGCTCGATGAGTCGAATTTCACCGATTGTCCAAGTATGCTCGGGGACAATCGATCTTCAAGAGGATAAGCTTTACAAGTTCACTCGAGGATTGAAACGGAACTTGAAACAATTGTTGGTGTTGAATCGGCAACCTACTCAGGCCATGATAAAAGCGACTCTGCATTGAGTCGGGGCCAACCGTATTGGAAAGATTCAGCAGAGTAGGCCATCGAACAGTTTTAAGAGGCGGTGTGGGACAGCCGTCTAAACCGCTTTGCTAAGTTTCGAAGGACCTAACGGGGCAGACAAAGGAAAGAGACCAAGATCAAGGAAAGCCGGGTCAAGAATGTGCGCATTGCCGGAGCACCGGGACATACTGCCGACAATTGCTAGCGTAAACAAGGAAGGTGTTTACTGTTGTAGGTAATGTCGACCAGGTACAAGATTGCCAAGTACAATGACCGACCTAAACAAGCGCAACCCACGAAGCCGGAAACGCGGCTAGGGTAATCGGGCGAGGATGCCCGCTCGAGCATTTGCACTAGCCGGACAGGGAGGCTCGAGGAACAGACGGCGTGGTGGAAGGTGCGCTTCTAGTATCTAACCACTACGCTAAAATATTGTTCGACCCTGGATCAACGCATTCATTTGTTGCACCGCATTTTGTACACAAACCGCATGATGCATGGAACATATGCCTATATGCTTAGAAGTGTCAACTCCTATGGGTGCAAGTCGGATAACGAGATATTATCTATAATGCATGCGAAGTTAAGATTCTTTGAGATAAACTTTCCTGCCGATTTGATCTTATTACCTATATCCGAATACGACGTAATATTGGGAATGAATCTGTTATCTCTGCACACCATGCACAAATGGACTGCCATAACAAGTCCATTAAGCTGTGAACCCGGAAAACCCGTGGAGATTTCGGGAAGGGCACGAGTTAAGATTGCCCCAATCATTTCGGCAATGAAAGCGAAAGGCGATCACTAGAGGGGCTCGGGGTACTTGGCGTTTGTAATTAACAAACCCAAGGTTGAGATACAAATCAACCAAGTACCTATAGTATCAACATATACGGATGTATTTCCACAAGAACTCACCACTGTCCCTCCGGATAGGGAAGTCGAGTTCACCATCGAGTGTTGCCGGGGGCGCCGATTGCGAAACACCGTATAGAATGGCTCCTCTTGAGTTACGAGAGTTGAAAACGCAATTACGTAAAATCCGATGGATGTGGGATTTATCCGACCGAGTGCGTCTCCGTGGGGAGCACTGTCTTTGTTCGTCAAAAAGAAGGATGGCACATTAAGACTATGTATAGATTATCGTGGACTTAATAGTGTGACCATCAAGAACAAATATCCCCCCCGAGGATAGACGAACTATTTGATCAACTTCAAGGAGAAACGGTGTACTCGAAGTTTGATTTACAACAAGGATATTACCAACTGAAAATCCGCGAAGGAGACATTTCCAAAACTGCATTTCAAACCCGATATGGACACTACGAGTTTGTAGTAATGCCTTTCGGTCTGAAGAATGCACCAACAACATTTATGGACCTGATGCATCGAGTCTTCCAACCTTATTTGGATCAATTCGTAGTAATATTCATTGATGACATACTAGTATACTCTAAGTCTAGAGAAGAGCACGAACGTCACCTGAAAATCATTTTAGAGACACTACGAGAGCATAAGTTGTATGCCAAATTCAGCAACTGCGAATTTTGGCTTAGTGAAGTCGCATTCTTAGGACATATAGTATCCGTCACTTTGGGATTGCAGATCCTTCGAAGGTACAGACGGTGGTTGAATGGAAACAACCCGAGTGCAGAATGGAAATCGAAGTTTCTAGACTAGTGGATATTATCGAAGATTTATCCAGGACTTCTCCAAGATAGCCGGACCACTCACTCGACTAACCCGGGAAGCAAGTCAAGTTTGAGTGGAATGACAAGTGCGAGACGAGTTTCCAAGAGTCAAGAAACGACTTACTACGACTCCGATCTTAGCCCTTCCAAAGGGAACATAAAACTTTGTCGTCTACGAGTGATGCATCAAAAGAAGGACTAGGAGCAAGTGCTCATGCGGGAAGGAAAGGTTATCGCTTATGCGTCACGAAAGCTCAAGCCGTATGAGGCCAATTATCCAACGCATGACTTGGAATTGGCAAAATGATAGTTTTCGCGTTGAAGAAATGGAGACACTATCTCTACGGAGCAACATTCACGGTTTTCACGGATCATAAGAGCTTGAAGTATCTATTCTCCCGAAAAGACCTCAACTGCGAGGCAACGGAGATGGATGGAGTTGATTGAGGACTATCATTTTGATATTCAATACCATCCCGGAAAGCTAACGTCAGTAGCGGATGCTCTAAGCGAAAGCGAGTTTAGCCGACTCATGATTCGAGAGTGGGAATTATTAAAAGAGTGAGCAATTGGAATCGACGAGAACCAATACTCAGATTTCATGTGCTAACATTTTCGGTTAAACCAACCTGAATCGCGAATGAGATCAAAGAAGCACAAGAGAAAGATACACATCTTCAAAAACTGGAGGAGAAAATACGTAAAGGAGAAAGATCGAAATTCTCGGTGACACGAAGATGGAGTTATCGGGTTCGGAATCGAGTGTTTGTACCAAATGACGAATGACGATTAGGAATAAAATCTGCGAGAGGCACACCGTTCAAAATACACTATACATCTTGGAGGAAACAAGATGTATAAGGATTTGAAACGGAGTTATTGGTGGGTAAACATGAAGAACCAGGTGTGAGCGAGTTCGTTAGGAGATGTTTGACTTGTCAACGAGTAAAGTAGAACACCAACGACCATCCGGTTTACTACAACCGTTGAGAATTCCCAGTGGAAATGGGAACATATAACAATGGACTTCGTGACGGATCTACCAAGGACGACCAGGAGGAGGCCAGACGCTATCCGGGTAGTTGTAGACCGACTCACGAAATCGCACACTTTTTACCCATCAAGAAAACCGATAGCTTGCGAAACTTGCCGCGTTTATATCAGAAAAATCATTCGACCGCATGGAGTACCGGTCGATATAGTATCCGAACAGAGACCCGAGGTTTGTCTCCAGTTTTGGAAGTGCTTGCACGAGGAATTGGAGTACCTCACTAAGTTTCAAAGACAAAGAAGACATCCACAAACCGATGGACGGTCCGAGCGAACAATTCAAACCCTTGAAGATATGTTGCGAGCAGCCCGCACCTGACTTTCAAGGAAGTTGGGATTCGCACTTACCATTAGCCGAGTTTGCCTACAATAACGATTATCAAGCCACGATTGGGATGGCACCCTATGAGGCATTGTATGGATGAAAATGTAGATCCCGAAAGACACCGGGAGATTGATGACCAATGGACTCCGAAAGAGAAAGCGAAAGTCGCCCTCGATTCCAAAGGTCGACTTAGTTCGAGAGAGGCCAGCCATGGAGAAGGTCAAGCTGATCAAGGAGTGGATTCGCACGGCTCGGAGCCGCCAAAAGAGTTATGCGGACAAGAGAAGAAAGGATTTGGAATTTGAAGTCGGTGATGAAGTATTTCTCGGACTCTCACCACGGAAAGGATTGATCAATCCGAAGAAAGGAGACAAGTTGAGTCCGAGATATGTTGGACCTTACAAGATTTTACGAGAGGATCGAGAAGTTAGCCTTTCTGATTTCGAGTTACCGGACCATATGTGGGAATGCACGATGTATTCCACGTTTGAGATCGAAGAAGTATCAACCGGATCCCGAGCATATCATCACTCGAGATACTCCTCCTCTAATGGAAAATCTATCCTACACCGAGAGGCCAATCCGGATCATCGATCGTGAGATCGATGATTCGTAAGAGAGAAATTCCGATGGTTAAAGTGGTGTGGCGAAACCACAACCGAGACGAAGACGCAACATGGGAAATGGAAGAAGACATAAGGAATCAATATCCAGAACTATTCTGAAGAGAATTTGGGGACCAAATTCTTTTAAGGAGGGGAGGATGTGAAGCCCCGATTTTTCCGAACTATTAGTTGAACCTTATTGTAGTTTATACTTTTGATCGACTATTTTATCGCGCCATTTTGACGGGTAATTAATAATAATATATACATTTTGTATTTTATTTCATTTTATTTAATTACTTGTGATCATGATCATCATTAATTATATTCCTCATTTATGATCACTTGATTGATCATTATTACTATTTTTGTATTTATTAGCCACCTTAGAATTTCAAGAGACTATTTATTTGGAGACTTTTACCTTATAGAATTAAGATTTTGACTTAGATTAAGTGATCATGAGACTTACAAGTGATCAAGGAGATTACTAATTATTTTGGAGATTGATATATTTCATCTATTATCATCAAATTTGGGACAAAAAAAAAAATATGGAATTACCATTTTGCCCTCATAGTGGACGGCCATGGTGGTATTTTTGGGATAAAAATATCATCCAACTCTTGTATACCTACACCATATATTAGTCATCTTGTGTATAATTATATCATTAATTCAAACATTATACACATCATCTTATACACCAATTCTTTATTACTATTTTCCCCAACTTATTCCCACTTAACCAACATTCTTCTCAATATTCCCCAACACCATTCAAACCCATACTTTGACTTGCATTTTGTCTCCATGCAAGAGACAAATTACAAGACACAATTTGAACAAAATCCTCTCCTCTCTCCCCATGAAGTGGACGGCCATATGGCCTAATTTTGTCAAAATTTCATCTCAAAATTTCACCAACACATTTGATCTTCCAAACCATTCTCCTCCTTCTCTCTAAAAACTCCCAACTTCTCTCTATTCTTTCTTTCACTTTCTTCTTCCATACTTAGAAAATTTTCAACATTTTCCTCCCTATTCTTCATAAAAATCGAAACCATCATCATACAAGGTAAGAAATTTTAGCTTCAATCCATTTTTGGATATCACATTGTTCATCTCTTCCACCTTCTTAACTTAAGTTTGAATTTGGTTTTGGAGGTACATTTAGAAGACTTTGAAGGTTAGAGCTTGACAACATTTTGAAGAAGGACCTCAAGCTTGAAGAAGAAAATAGTAGAGAAAACTAGACTACAAGGTAAAAATTATGTCCTAGACCCTTCTTCCCTACTCTTCCTATTTTTTTTTTCAAATTTTAACACCCCTTTTTCATTTTTGAGAAATAGGGGCTGACCTTAGGAGATTTTGGAGTTGAGCCAAATTTCCAATTTTTGAGCTTCAACTAGTCTCCAAACATCTATTACACAAGGTAAAGTGTAGTCCTTTTTATTTCCTTATTTCCTTCTTTTCTCCTTAATTTTTCTCTCATTTTTCTAACTCCAAATTTTGATACTTTCTTGACTTAGGGGCTGACCTAAGAAGCCTCATCCAAAAATTGTGAAATTATCCTTTTATTTCACAATTTCCAAATTTAAGGTGGGTGGAAAATTATTTTCCAACTTTTAGGTGTTCTGATTAAATGCATGTAGAAACTTTAATCATGAGCCTTGAGATATATATAATTATGTATTGCATGTCAATTTTATATATCAAATCATGAAAATTCTCAAGAGTTGCTCAAAATTACTATATATTGAATTTTAGGTGCATGCATGTACACTTTAATGCTTTAATTGATGAATTCTTGTATGTATTGGACATGCATGTGTATGATCTTTAAAATCTATGTTTTTGATGACTTATAACCTGGAAAAGTCGAGCATAATTGATTAAATTTCAATTTTGGACTTAAAAATACAAAAATGGAAAGTTGGTGGACTAAATTGCAAGAAAATAAAAGTTAAAGGACCCCTCTGCAAATTTTGAATTTTGGGACTGTACTCAGGTTCAAAAATGACTTTTGGACATTTTAATAAAGTTTTAAGAGTTTTAAGTTAAATAAAATCAACCTTTAAAAGCCCAAGGACTAGATTGAATTTTTTTGAAAGTTTAAGGACTACTTTGCAATTTTTAAAAATTTACCAGACCTAAACTTTATAAATTGAAAGTTTTACTCTTAAGTTACTGGGAATGACACATTTTAAAAGTATTCCAAAAATCCAAGTGGTTAGGGCTTGGAAAACAATTTTACTAAAATTGAGGGACTAATGCGAAAAATATTAAACTTGAGGACCCAAATGAAATTCCCAGGACTTATGCAGCCCATGCACCTGGAAATAATAACTTAACTATAACTTAATTATATTTTGGACCCAAGGTTCAAATTACATAACAATTGGACCCCTAAAAGCCTTAAAGGCAATTATTTTAAAATGGGACAAAAAATGATATTTTCAAAAGTTGAAGGACCTACACATATTGCTTTTAAAAACTGCTTTTGTCCCAATATCCTACCAACCTTAGTGACAGTTTCCAATTGGAATCACATTAAAAGCCCTTCCGGTTTGTGAGTTCCGAATTTTTAAAACTTAAGGTCCGAATTGACAATTTTTACAAATTTGGGGCCAATGCGAGATTTTTATAAAAACTCGACCATAAAACTTTACAAACCTGAATCTCAGGACAATTTGGAGAATTTAGGAACTGACCTCATAATTTTTCAAGGTCGGGATATTTAATTATTCAATTTTTAACCCCAAAAGTGTTAGTTTTTACAAAACGGGGCTAAATTACAATTTTTCTTTTATAAAGGACCTAACTCAAATTATTTTCTCTTACTAAAATAGCCCTGGACTCTCTGACTTGGAGATTTAATTTAAGTATTTTACTTTTCCAAAAACCCCTGACTTATCGGATCAATTTGACCGATTAATACCCGTCGTGGAAGCGACTTCCTCGCTTTGCGAATGAATCTATAACGGGACTTATGTCCCACCCAATTTTTCAAGATATCGAAGGTTGCTTATCCTTCCGATAATCATCTTCATCCATAAACTCCACCAACGCCATAATTGCCACTCACGTTTTTCAAAAATTTCTCCTAAACTGCTTCCCCAATCAATAATACTCATTTTGCTGGTTGGTTATTGTAATTGTAATTACTTTCTGCTGAGTCAACTTGGTGTGTCGAAACTCACGATCGGAATGGATACGTCGGGGATGGAACCGGCAGCTCGGCTGCTATTCCACTCTTCTCCCCCATCGTCCCAATCCCGCAACTAAGGGGCGGAGATTGTCCCGAGGAAGCGGGTCGTAATCGAGGTATAATCATGATTATGACGGATCCGAGTCTCGCCACTCTTTGGGATTTTGTCTTTGCCTACGGAGCGATAAGGTGCCGGTCTTGGACCATCTTGACCGGAAGTTATAAGGAAGAACGAAGGAATCATTGTCGATCCACACGATTCGGAGTTATCGTCCCGTTTTGGTTGGCGTCAACCGCTACTGTTTTGCATTGGTTGGCGCTACAAATCCGTCTTGCAACCATTATTTGCCTTGCATAGGATTGGCGTTACATTTCCGTGCGCAATCCTACCTGTCTTGACAATCACATCGTGTGTGACCATGAATCATTTTCTTGAATCTGTATAAGTATATTATTTAAATATTTTATCACGACGCTTGTGGCGTGTGTGAATTCATGCATCATACTCACGCGCGTTTTCATATAAATCTGTTTTCTCACATTAACTATATTGCGCCACACGCGCACACGATCACCCCATCCATTTGAGATTTTTGTCTCATTCCCCACCGTTTTCTAACCTTAGATGAGGATTTCGTTGGAGATCTTTGAACCGCTCTGGATTGAGACCTTGTACTACGCTTGTTGGATTCTCGCTTCTTGTTGTTGATTGGACTCTTTTCTTATTATGTTGTTGTCGGACTTTTGTATTCTAATTAATTCGGGTTTGTAATTGAGGGCGTATGACCCTTTGACTTTAAGTTGCTACTTGTTGAAATTCGGGTTGTAATTTGGATGATGGAATGTAGACCTAAGTGGTAACTTGTATGTTATTTATTTAACGCTATTTAGACTCTGTCTTATTGGGTTCTCATTGATATTATCCGGGTTGTTGATTCATTTGTATTTAAGTTGTGGATCGTTCGTCACGTTCCGTTTGGGGCGTGACACTAGGACCACGACTGGATGGAGGATGTGCATAAATTATAGGAAGTTAAATGCTGCTACTAAAAAAGATCCCTTCCCCCTTCCATTTATTGATCAAATGCTTGACAAATTTGCATGACACAGTTTCTATTGTTTTTTGGATGGTTTGTCAGGTTATTATCAAGTGGCCATTGCACCGGACGATCAAGCAAAAACTACTTTCACATGCCCAGTTGGTACTTTGCATTTCGATTAAATGTCGTTTGGACTTTGCAATGCGCCAACAACTTTCCAAAGGTGCATGTTTCAATTTTCTCTGACATGGTTGAGGACTTCATTGAGGTATTTATGTATGATTTTTCTGTATTTGGATCCTCTTAATCTGATTGTGTTAATAAATTGGCTAAGGTTCTTGAACGATGCATTGAATGCAATTTAACTTTAAGTTGGGAAAAAGCCATTTTATGGTGACAAGCGGAATTATTTTAGGCCATGTGGTTTCAAAAAGAGAGATTGAGGTTGATAAAGCTAAAATTGATGTTATTGGAAAACTACCTCCTCCCATTAATGTTAAGGGCATTAGGAGTTTTCTTGGGCATGCTGGATTTTATAGAAGGTTTGTTAAGGATTTTTCAAAAATTAGCCAACCCCTTTGTAAATTGCTTGCTCAAGATGCCTCTTTTGATTTTGATGAAAAATGTTTGAATGCTTTTAACACATTAAAAGAGAAATTAATAACTGCTCCTATTGTTGTTGCTCCTGATTGGTCATTGCCTTTTGAAATTATGTTTGATGCGTCTAATCATGTTGTAGGGGCCGTCTCAGGATAAAGAATTGATAAATTGTTCCATGTGATTTACTATGCTAGTTTGAATCTTAATGAAGCACAAGTAAATCACACTACCACTGAAAAAGAACTATTAGTTGTTGTTTTCTCCTTGGATAAATTCAGATTTTACATTGCTGGGTCTAAGGTAATTACCCATAGTGATCACGCAGCCCTGCGTTACTTATTAAGTAAGCCACAAGCTAAACCTAGGTTAATTTGGTGGATTTTGATGTTGCAAGAATTTAATGTTGAAATAAAATATAGAAAAGGGTGCAAGAATGTAGTGGCAGATCACTTGTCTCGTCTCACTCTTACTGATGATACTCTTGCTTCTCATAAAAATGAGCATACAATTGATTTTTTCCCCCATGAGCAATTATTTGAGGTTACTTCAATTCCTTGGTATGCCGACATTGTGAATTATCTTGCATGTGGAATTGTGAGAACTAACCTTTCATTTCATGAAAAGAAAAGATTTATATCTACTTGCAAGTTCTACTTTTGGGATGACCCATACCTGTTTAGAATCTGCAAGGATGACATTATCCGAAGATTCCTGAAGACGAACAGAATGATGTTTTGGCGTTTTGTCATGAAATGCACTGTGGTGGGTACTTTGGAGGCCGTAAAACAGCCTTTAAGGTTCTACAATCAAGACTATATTGGCCAACATTGTTCAAGGACACACATAATTTTGGCTGACATGCAATAAATGCCAAAGAACTAGAAATATTAGTAGGAGGAATGAAATGCCTCTGAATAGTAACTTGGTAGGTGAAATATTTGATGTGTGGGGTATGATTTCATGGGCCCCTTCCCTAAGTCTTTTGGTTATGAATATATACTTGTTGTTGTTGACTACGTGTCCCGATGGGTTGAGGCAATGCCCACGAGGACATGCGATGCTAACACTATCATCAAGTTTGTGTAGGAAAATATTTTATGCAGGTTTGGATTCCCGAGAGCTATCATTAGCGATGGGGGAAAATATTTTTACAACAAATTGTTTGAAAAACTGATGAAGAAAAATGGTATCACCCATAAGGTAGCTACACCTTATCATCCTCAAACTTCCGGGCAAGTAGAAACCACCAACAAACAAATAAAGGGGATTATGGAGAAGACAATAAACCCTACAAGGAAAGACTCAGCTACCAAGTTAAATGATGCGCTCTGGGCATACAGAACAGCTTATAAAAGAGTTTTGGGAATGAGCCCCTATAGACTAGTTTTCGGGAAAGCGCGTCATTTACCAGTTGAAGTGGAGCGCAAGGTATATTGGGCTATCAAAGCAACAAATTTCGACTTGGACAGAGCAGGAGGCGAAAGAAAGTTGCAATTGTCTGAATTTGACGAGCTTCGTAATGACGCATATGAAAATACGCGAATATACAAAGATAAAGTCAAGCGATTGCATGATAAAAGGATTATCCATAAAAAGCTCGAACTAGGTATGAAGGTCTTTTTATTTAACTCACGATTGCGGTTATTTCCAGGGAAGCTAAAATCAAGATGGAATGGGCCATTTGAGATCGAAGAGGTATACCCTTACGGAATGGTAAAACTACTTAATCCAAGAATGCATGAATCTTTCAAGGTGAATGGTCATCGGGTTAAGCCATATTTTGAAGGGGTATCTCGGGCTAAAAGAACTGAGAGCATAGGCCTCGAAGAGGTCACTTAAGAACCGTACTCAGGTATCGTCAAGCTAAAGACGTTAAATAAGTGCTTATTGGGAGGCAACACAAATTTTTTTCCCTTTTTATATTCTTTTTATTTTTCTCTTTTTTCTCGACTAACCGTATCTAATGGTTTAATTGAGTTTTCTCTTTTTTGTATAAGTTAATTAAAAAAAGATATAGGTGCAGGCGCGCGGTTGCACGCAACAACGTAGCATGGGCGCGCGTGACAGCACATGCAGGCGCGTGAGGCACGCCGGGCGTGCGGGCTCGCGCAAGAGGCAATCAACAGTGTTAAATTTCACGAATTGGGGTTTTGAAACACAATTTTTCACCCCCAATTCGAAAATCCTCCCTCCCCTTCCAAATTCTCTCTACCAAATCGCAAAATTCAACGGTTAAAGCCACATTCCACTGCGATTAACCAATTCTAATCGATAAATCATGTATAGGAGGACCAAAAGGGCTCAAAATCAACAACCTAGGGTGGAACAAGATGACCTAATGAATCCGGTGGATTTAGCCGAGCAATTCAATGCCCCATTTCCGATTTATTCCGAAGAAGAAGGCTAAAGGTACACTGGCCTACTTTCTCGCGAGGTACCTCCATCTACCTTCTTCTCTATAGATACATTGCAAGAATTGGGGTTGTTTGATGAATTTATGAGATTTGTCAAATTTTTTGGATGCAAAAATTTTGCCCCACTTACTTCTAGGGTGTTGATTGAGCTGGTATTGGAGTTTTATATGATATTGCATTTTTTGGATTCACATCTTACGGATTTTACATGTCGTCTGTTTGGGGAGGAATGTGAAGTAAATTTTAGAGTAATGAAACCTGTTTTTGGGCTATCTAGGCATGGTATTCGAGCAGTGCCCAATTCATTTAACCCAGCTGGATTTTGGGCAGAATCGATGGGTTATAATAACTTTTCTACAAAGGGAACCCCAAATGGTTTAATTACAGACCATGCCTTATGCTTATTGCACAAATTCATTACTCACTGCGTTTTTGGAAAATATGAGAGTAGTCGGGTGACTATCCCGGAGTTGTTTTTTATATGGTACTTTCGTCGTAACACCAAAGTTTGCACTACGACATTCATTTTCGACACTTTCTACCGCAACCTTCGGAACTGTAAGCATAAGTTGGGTTTGGGACACTTAATTTTTCAACTAGCTATTCATTTCAACGTGGTCCCCGATCATCTCGACCACCTTGTTAAAATTCCACATGGGTCATTGAATACGACTTTGCTAAAACTACGGATTTTCTAACAAAAGAAGGCACTTTAAAGGATCCCGTCTCCCAGAAATGTTTTCGTAGTGATACATGGAACCCGATGAATATTGATGGCGATGAAGCTACAAGTGTCGTAATTGTTCGTTCTTGATGAAGTTGACGTTTTTTTTTATTTATTTGCTTTATTGTTTTCTTTGGAGTCTATTAGCTATTTGTTTTTTGTTGGAGTCTAAGTTAGCTATATGTTTCTTTGTTGGAGTCCTAAGTTAGATATAATTCTAGTTGCAGTAGGAATGCATGAGAACCGTAACTATTTAAGTGCTTTTCTTTATATTGCAAACCAGTTGAATCTTGATTAAGAAATATAAAATGAGATTGTTTCTCTCAATCGCTCCCTTTGTTACGCTTTCTCCACGTCAGTTGGTATCAGAACCAGGTTAGGATCCTTCGTCATGACTCCAAGATGACATCACCTACCAGACGCTGCAGCCCAAGCCGACGTCCAACGCGATGCGAATATTACCACGCTAGGACACCAAGTCGAGCTTCTGACAGGCGCGATGGATGATATGCGCCTTTTGATGGCAGGTCGTCAACAGGGCGACCCTGCACGTGGTGGTCTAGCCCCTGGTCATGATGGCCGTCACGACAGATGTGCATGACATGGACGCGAGGGCGATGGGCGTCCACCTACCCCCCCGGCTCACTCCAACGATGATGATACGCTATCCGAGGTTAATCCTTTTGCCCCTTTGGTGCCTCAACATGATCAGCGGGGTGACGATGACCGTCGTTGGGAGTTGGGCTTTAAGATGGTGATTTCTTTGGGAGTCTTGACGCCTATGAATTCCTCGATTAGCTAAACTCAGTCGAAGAAGTATTAGATTTTAAGGCAGTCCCAGATCCACATTGTGTGCCTCTCATTGCCACATGTTTTCGGGGTCGCACTTTCAGCTTGGTTGCAACAATTTAAACTTACTCGACAACGCCATGGTAAGCCCCGTATCACTACATGGGAGAAATTTCGTAAGCATATGGAGCGTGAATTTTTACCGTTTAATTATGTACGCACTCTCTACCAAAGACTTCAGAATCTTCGTCAAGGCACTCGCTCTGTGGATACATATACTAAAGAATTTTATCACCTAATTGCTCGCATTGATCTCCGTGAATCCGTTGATCAGTTTGTGTCTCAATACATTTGGGGTTTACGACTTCTCTTTCAGGACACTCTCAATATATTCGCACCGGTCTCTCTTTTGGAAGCATACCAACGTGCCTTATTATTGGAACAACAATTTAACAGACGCCCTGCGGGAACTTCTGCCATTCCCTCTCGACCTCCAGCCACCTTTCCACCTTCGTCTGCCACAGCTCCTCGCTCACCCGCGCCCAACACACCGGCTGCCAAGCGTTCCCCTAGTATTGCTTGTTGTTTTAATTATGGTGAACCAGGTCATCGTCAGGTGTTGTGCCCAAAGTCCAGCGGCCAACGTGCTTTGCTTGCCGATGATAGTGTCCTGGAGACTTATGAGGGGCCTCCACTTTTTGATACTGCTTCCCCGGATCCTCTACCTGAAGAACATCTTAACAGCGATGTGGGTCCAGCCCTTGTACTCCGTCGTGTCTGTTATTCTCCTCTCACCCTGACAGATTCGAACCTTCAGCAAAATCACATTTTTGATTCCTCATGTACGATCAATGGTAAGGTTTGTCGCTTCATTATTGACTCTGGGTCTTGTGAAAATGTCATTGCATCAGAGGTTGTGACTAAATTAAACTCAACGCATGAAGCACATCCTCATCCATACACACTCGCTTGGATTCAGCTGGGTAATTTTATTACGGTGGACAAACGTGTTTTGGTCAAGTTCTCCATTGGGTCGATATATAGTGATTCTGCTTGGTGTGACGTAGTTCCAATGAACACATCTCACTTGTTATTGGGTCGGCCTTGGCAATTTGACCGCTCCGCCATTCATGACGGACGCATTAATACATATTCCTTTCATTTTGGTGAGATTAAAATTGTGTTACACCCAACTCTGCCCCGTTCCTTCACCCCAGCAGCCCCCGACCGCGTTCTTCTCCTTTCCCGTGCTGTGTTCGGCCACGAGATGCAGATTGCGTCCTTGGTGCTCATATCATTGGGTGTTGAGTTTTCTTCCTTGCAGGCTTATGTGACGCCCTGAATTTTAGCGACGTGAGATACGACGTTGTGTAGTGATTTATTTATTTGGTTAAGTAACACGAACTCATTATTAATGAAACGTGACCCGACTTTTATTTATTTCTTTCAACGTCAATTACGCCTTCCTCGTTTTCGAGCCTAACGATTTTATATTCTCCTCTAGTATTATTACTTGATCGGTTAATTATGACTTTAGAAATATTAGACCCTCGATAATTTAGGAATACATTTCAATCCTTATCCAAATATTCTATCTTGTTTTATAATACATTCCCAACCAACTTCCAATTTATTTCTTTTGCAATACATCTTGGATATTTCGCATCCTTAATTTAAACTTCTAAATAATCATTTATCATTACCTATACATTTTATTTTCCTCAATTTTATAAAAGAAAAGAAAACAAATATTTTTTTCTCTTTTTCCTAATTTTCAACGTTATCACTTAAAATGGGGAAAATAACTCATTTTTTTTCTTCTTATATTACTATTTTTATCTCCCAACTAGATTTTTATTCTGGGACAAAAAAAATTTAAAATTTTGATATGATCCCCCTCCAAAATCGGGCTTAATGAGTAAAGTGGGGAAGTTGTTTCATTTTACTTGACCTACTATATTTTTAAATTATCCTACTAATCCCACTACACCATCAACTAACAAAACAAAAATTCAATCACCAACCTCCCACCATTTTCGGCCAAGACTTGGGGTCAATTTTTTTTTTAATTTATTTATAAAGACTACCTATTGATCCAACTATGTAAAAAAAAAAATTCATCCAACACCCCATGTGTTTCGGCCATAGGGGACAAATTAGGGGTGGTTCACTTTTTCTTTTCCAACAACTATTAAGAAAACAAAAATACAATGTATATAAAGAAAACAAAATTAATAAAGTCCTCCTACAAGACTAACTTTCGGCCACTAAGGAGTAGGAGGAATCAATCCAAATTTTTTTTATTCCCTACAACAACTCATTGATTCCCATTTACTTTAAACAACTACAAAAAAAAAATCTCATCCTCCTACTTACCATATTTTCGGCCATCATTTGTGAGGGGAGGAATAAATTTTATTTTTCATCCTATCACTCACAAACTCTTCCTACATCCTTCATCTCTAACACTTGAACAAGAAAAAAATCCTCTCCATTCCCTCTCTTGACCGAAAACATGATTAAGTAAGGTAAGGAATTGTTTTCTTCCATTTTCATTTTTACTTCTTTTTGAAACTTCAAACCTATACCTCCAATTTCTAACTTGATGAATCCTTCTTATTAAGGTACTCCTAGAGGAATTTCTTGAAGAATTAAGAGACTTAGACTAGATTACAAGCTTGAAGTGGAAATTCAAGACTACACATTTTTAGGGTGAGAAAATTATAGTTTTAGTATTTTTCTCTTGACAACACGAAGAATTAATTTTTGACTCAAGAATATAAATTTTTGGAGCTTAGGGGCTGACCTACACCCTCTCAAGTTGAAGATTAGAAGCTTGAAGGAAATTTCCATTTTTAGAGACTACTTGAAGACATTGAGGTAAGTAGTAACTATTTGGTCCTAGTATATTTTCTTTAGACTTGAAACTTTAATTTTAACACCAAAATATGGTTTGGATACCATTTAGGGACTGACCTTCAAGAGCTTGAGTCAAGAAATTGATACAAGGAAGAATACTCCATTTTAGACCAACCCGAGAAACTACTACGAGGTGGGTGAAAATCTTTCAAAAATATGTGTTAAGTTGGTATTTTACCAATTAATAATGTATTTTAGACTAGGATTTTATATTAATTTTGGACGTTTTAGAGTCGCTAGAGTCCATTTTATTTCATTAAGTGTCGTCGAAGAGTCAATACAGGTTTTGGTAGCCGAAAAATGATGAAAACAACGAAAAACGTGTTTGGGAGAAAGAAATCGCATTTGAAGAAGAAGGAAAAGAGGAAAAATCGCAATTTTTGCCCACTTTAGCCTGGCGCCGCAGCGCCAAAACCCCCGCGCTGCAAAATCAGGCAGTGCAACAAGTTGAAGTGGCGGCTGCGGCAAAGACACTCATTAGCGCCCCAGTGGGGATGTATCGAGTGGCGCTGGCATCTCATTTTTTAGCGCTGTAGCCACGTGCTTTGGCGCCGTAGCGCCCCTGGCGGAAATTACAAGGAAACTTATTCTTTTTTCTTGGACTTTTGTGGGGGTATAAATACAAGTCTTGGGGCGTGAAATTAGGGATCTTGGACCCTTGGGAAGACAACAAAGCGTGAAGACAAGGAAGAAGGCTAGAAACACATTGGGAAAAGCTTGGAGAAGAAGATTGAAGGCTCTTATCATCTAGAAATAGAGAAGATCCCTCAACTCTTATTCTTATTTTGTTACTTTCTCCATATCTTGTAAGATGTATTGTTGTGTTCTTATGGATTCATTTTCTTCAATCATGAGCTAAACTTTATAATTCTAGAGGGATGATGTAATCTATGTTTGAACTTATGTTTTGATATTATGGTTTGTCAATCTATATTTTCCAATTTATTTGTGCTATTTGGATCTATTGCTTCTAAATTACTTGATCAATAATTTAGAGTGTTTGGTGTATTTGATTTGACACTTGAGAGAGGTAATTAAATACATGACCTTGAAATAGCATAACCTAGGATTTCATAGAATTGAGAGATTTGTGAATCCTTTGAAGTCATTTATCAAGATTCATAGCTTTTATTGAGATTTCAATTGGTGATTTTTATAGAGATATTGATTTCCCAATTGAGATCTAAAATCATTTGGCACTCGAGAGAGGAAATGATTATTGTAGAAATCTTGACTTATAAATTGATAATTGATGATTGATAAACCATATTGATAACATAAGGGATAACTAGATTCATCATACCTCTAGAATTCATTTAATCATTTGGATAAACTCATTGATATTTTCATATTCTTGATTTATTTTTGGTATTTTTAGTATAATCAACTCCATCAAATATTGAATTTCTAAATAAAGTTAGACTACTATATTATAGTACTTAGCGATAATTCGATAATTATTCCCTGTGGATTCGACAACCTTACTTCTCTATATTAAAACTTGACACCGTAGACTTGCGGTTAGAAAAAATTATCTAACAAGTTGTTGGCGCCGTTGTCGGGGAATAATTCATCTTATTTGCGCTAATATTATTACTTAGTAGTTTTACTTTAATTTAGATTGGTTCTTTGTTACAATAGGGTTATTGTCATTTTTGCATTCTCTTGTTGATGCGAAAAAATAAAAGTGCTAATTTAATCTTATTTGATCCAGAAATTGAAAGAACACTTCGAAAGATTAGAGCCGCACGAAGAATCGAATTTGCAAAAATGGCAGGAAACGATGATGATGAAGAACACGTACCTATTATTGCACCATCGGAAAGGGCCATTCGGGACTATTTTCGACCAACCACGAATCAAAATTATTCGGGCATTGTTCGCCAACCTATCAATGCGAATAATTTTGAATTGAAGCCGGCCCTAATAAACATGGTGCAACAGAATCAATTCGGGGGAAGTGCCGTAGACGACCCAAATGCTCATCTAGCTATTTTTCTCGAGATATGTTACACTATCAAAATGAATGGGGTTCCCGATGAAGCTATTCGGTTGAGGTTATTTCCGTTTTCACTTCGCAATAAAGCTAGACAATGGCTTCAAACCTTCCCACCCGGAAGTATCACTAGTTGGGATGATCTCACTGAAAAATTCATGGCAAAATTCTTTCCACCTAGCAAGACACTTCAACTGAAAAGTGAGATTGCTCAATTTCATCAACTCGACTTTGAGCCACTCTAAGAAGCTTGGGAGTGATTCAAAGAATTATTGAGGAGGTGTCCACAACACGGGTACGCAGATTGGTAAAATGTTCAAAGATTTCTACAATGGTATGAATGGGCATTCGAGAACTATTATAGATGCTGCAGCGGGAGGTACATTGATGGCTAAAACTCCAAGTGAAGCCATGCTTTTAATAGAAGAAATGGCGGCCAATAGTTATTAATGGCCTTCTGAAAGATCTACGCCAAGAAAAGTCGCCGGTGTTCTTGAACTTGATACTATGTCCGCATTGGCCTCTCAAATTTCTGCCTTGTCAAAGCAAATTGCTACTCTAAATTCGGGTGGAAAACAACAACCAGAGGCAGTCATGGAGATAAGTTAAGAAATGGTGAATCCCGATACGGAACAAGCGAATTATGTGAACAATCAGGGTTTCAACAATAGAGGGAATCAATTGCCGACGCATTATCATCCGGGACTTCGCAATCATGAAAATTTCTCATATAGCAATATGAGAAATGTGTTGCAACCACCTCCGGGATTTCAGAATCAAGCAAGTACGAGTACACATGTGGGAGAACAAAAGCCGCCTTTGGAAGAATTACTTAGTTCATTCCTTGTAGAAACATGAGCAAGAATGAACAAGACCGATTCTAACATAGACAATTTGGGTTCAAGGGTTACAACAATTGAAAGTCATCTCAAATCTTTGGGGACACATGTGGGTCAATTGGCCACGACTATTAATTCACAACAGAAAGTTGATGCGTTTCCAAGTAACACCGAGGTGAACCCACGTGAGCATTGCAAGGCCATAAATTGAGAAGTGGAACGGAATATGATGAACCAAAGATGCCTACTCATTCTACCAATGAACCAGAAGCAAGCTCTAAAATACTCCACAATGAAGAGGGCATTGACAAGTCATCAGAAAGTGCGAAAAATGAGGTAAAACCAATTTCCAATTCTGATAATGTGTTACCAAATTCTCTTCATTTTCCACAGAGGTTTCAAAATAAAAAGTTACCAAATTCTCTTCATTTTCCACAGAGGTTTCAGAAGAAAAAGTTGGACGCTCAATTTTCCAAGTTCTTGGAAATATTCAAGAAAATTCACATCAACATTCCTTTTACCGATGCACTTGAGCAAATGCCAAATTATGCAAAATTCATGAAGGATGTGATGTCGAGAAAGAGAAGGTTGGAGGCATACGAGACGGTCAATCTCACAGAAGAGTGTAGCGCCATTTTGCAAAGAAATCTACCACAAAAATTAAGAGATCCGAGGAGTTTCACTATCCCTTGCACTATTGGTGATTCTTATTTTAATAAGGTTCTTTGTGATTTAGGTGCTAGCATTAATCTTATGCCGTTATCTGTTTTTAGGAAACTTGGCCTTGGAGAGATAACGCCGTCCACCATCACATTGCAATTAGCCGATAAATCACTCACCTACCCAAGATGAGTGATTGAAGATGTGTTGATCAAAGTGGATAAATTCATATTTCCAGCGGATTTTGTGGTGTTGGATATGGATGAAGATCATGAAATGCCATTGATTCTTGGAAGACCTTTTCTAGCAATGGGACGAGCTCTAATTGATGTGCAACGAGGAGAGTTAACATTACGGGTAAATGACTATAAGGTATTGTTTAATATTTATAAAGCAATGAAATTTCAAGAAGAACCTCAAACATGTCATTTTATTGATATGATCGAACAATGTGATCAAACGGAGGTTATAAAATAAGATTTAAAAGATCCGTTAGAACATTGTTTGATTAATTCAATAATGAAATGTGATGAAGAAGTTAGTGATGATATTGATTTGCTTGATTTTATTCTTTCCCTTGAGGCTAAAGAAATTGTAAAAGAAAAACAAAAGGAAGAATTAGAAAATGCCAATATTGAAAATATTCTGAAAGGCACTTTAGAACTAAAGGAACTTCCGGAATATCTTCAATATGCGTTTTTGGGAAAGGATAAAACTTACCCGGTAATTGTTTCTGCTTCATTGTCTCCACCCGAATTGGAAAAGTTGTTGTGTGTGCTCCATTGTAATGCACAAAATTTTAATGGAAGAATCTTATAAACCTTCTATTGAACACCAAAGACGACTTAATCCCGCAATGAAAGAAGTTGTGAGAAATGAAGTTTTAAAATGGCTAAAGGCATGTATCATTTATGCCATTTCTGATAGTTCATGGGTGAGTCCAGTACAGGTTGTTCCTAAAAAGGGAGGTATGACAATTGTGAAAAATGATAACAATGAATTAATTTCTACACGAATCGTCACGAGATGGCGAGTATGTATTGATTACGAAAAGCGAATAAAGCTACTCGTAAAAATCATTTTCCCCTCCCCTTTATTGATCAAATGTTGGACAGGTTGGCAGGGTACGAATACTATTATTTTCTTGATGGCTATTCAGGGTACAATCAAATCGCCATTGCCCTTGAGGATCAAGAAAAGACCACGTTTACATGTCCATATGGTACTTTTGTATTTCACAGGATGCCATTTGGATTATGTAATGCACCCGCTACTTTTCGTGAGGTGTATGATGGCGATTTTTCATGGTATGGTTGAGGAAATCATGGAGATTTTTATGGACAATTTTTCTTTTTTGGTACTTCTTTTGACCATTGTTTGCATAACTTATCTCTTGTTTTGCAACGTTGTGAGGAAACTAATCTTGTACTTAATTGGGAAAAATGTCACTTTATGGTCAAAGAAGGGATTGTACTTGGGCATCGTATTTCTTGTACGGAGTTTGGAAGTTGACGGCGAAAGTTGTGGCTATTGAAAAGCTACCCCCACCTTCAAATGTGAAAGGCATAAGAAGCTTTTTAGGGCATGCAAGATTTTACAGGAGATTTATAAAAGATTTTTCAAAAATTGTTAAACCACTTTGTAATCTCCTTGAAAAAGATGCTATCTTTTGCTTTGATGAGTCTTGTTTGCGGGCATTTGAGCAGATAAAAAGGCACTTGTTTTGCTCCTATTATGATAGTGTCGGATTGGACCCAACCATTTGAGCTTGATGTGCGATGCAAGTGATTATGCAAAGGGGTGCCGTTCTTGGTCAGAGGCTAGATAGAATTTTTAAAGCAATTTACTATGCGAGCAGGACCATGGACAATGCCCAACAAAACTACACCACCACAGAAAAAGAGATGTTGGCGGTAGTTTTTGCATTTGATAAATTCCGAGCTTACATGGTGGGTACAAAGGTGATTGTTTATATGGATCATGCCGCAATCCGATATCTTTTCTCAAAAAAGGACGCAAAACCTCGGTTAATACGATGGATTTTGCTCTTGCAAGAATTTGATATTGAGATTCGGGATAAAAAAGGAAGCGGGAATGTGGTTGCCGACCATCTATCCCGCCTTGAACAACCGCACGAGGTGATTGCAAGCCCAATAAAAGAATCATTTCCTGATGAACAAATTATGCGTGCCGAGACATCATTACCTTGGTACGCAGATTTTGTGAATTACCTCGCGGGAGGAGTTTTGCCACCGGACTTGACTTCACACCAAAAGAAAAAATTCCTACATGATGTTAAGTCTTATTTGTGGGATGATCCGCTACTGTTCAAAAGATGCGCGGATTCTATCATTCGTCGTTGTGTTCCTAAGGAAAAAATTGGAGAGATTCTTCAACATTGTCATTCCTCATCTTACGGGGGACATTTTGGGCCAACCCGAACAGCTGAAAAGGTACTACAATCAGGTTTTTATTGGCCAACATTATTCAAAGATTGTTATGCGTTTGTAAAGACTTGTGATCGATGCCAAAGGATTGGTAATATTTCACGGCGTCATGAGCTTCCTTTGACAAACATAATGGAAGTGAAGTTGTTTGATGTATGGGGTATTGACTTTATGGGGCCATTCCCCGCGTCCTATGGAAATTTGTACATTTTTCTTGCAGTTGATTACGTCTCCAAGTGGGTAGAGGCGATTGCTACACCAACGAATGATGCTAAGGTAGTACTCAAATTCTTGCATAACCATATTTTCACCCGGTTTGGTACTCCTCGAGCTATTGTAAGTGATGAAGGTACACATTTTTGTAATAAATTATTTAATAACCTTCTTGCTAAATTTGGTGTGCGTCATAAGATTGCGCTTGGTTACCATCCTCAATCCAATGGTCAAGCCGAAATTTCCAATCGTGAAGTGAAACAAATTCTTGAAAAAACGGTGAGTTAATCGAAAGGATTGGGCACAAAAGCTCGATGATGCCTTGTGGGCTTATCGCACGGCTTATAAAATACCCATTGGTATGTCACCATATCGATTGGTGTTTGGTAAAGCATGCCATTTGCCGGTTGAACTTGAGCATCGAGCTTATTGGGCAATTAAGAAATTGAATTTTAACTTAAAAGAGGCCGGTGAAAATCGATTAATTCAATTAAACAAAATGGAAGAATTTCGTCACGAATCATATGAAAATGCCAAAATGTATAAAGAAAAAACAAAAAAATGGCTTGATCAAATGATTTTGCGACATGAATTCTTACCCGGCCAACAAGTGTTATTGTTCAATTCTAGATTGAAACTATTTCAAGGTAAACTCAAATCACGATGGTCCGAACCATTTGTGGTTGAACGTGTGTTTCCCTATGGTGCCGTCGAGTTGAGGGGAAACAATGGCAATTCATTCCAAGTGAACGGACAACGATTGAAACATTATTTTGGAAATGAAGCAAGGAAAGTTTTAAATCTTCCACTTGGTGATGAAGTTTCTTGAGCCCGAGTAGTTAAGTCCGGCTAACGACTATAACTTTAGCGCTTCTTGGGAGGCAACCCAAGTGATTTTTGTGTAATTGCATTTTATTGTGATTTTATTTTTGGCTTATTTTTATTTGAATTTTGGTGTGATTTTTTTTGTGTGAATTAACATTTTGTGTGATTTTTAATTTATTTTTATTAATATTTTATATATATATATATATATATAAGGGCGAAAATAAAAGCTGAAGGGTTGGCGCTAGTCACGTCAAAAATTGAGGCAAGACGCAATTGTTGCGCAAAGATCTAGCATTGTGGATCTTGGCGCCGCAGCTGTGCATCGCCCAGGGCTTTTTAAGTTTTAACGTGTGTTTTTTTTTTCTATCTCCCTCAAAACACATCTCTTCTCACCCTCTTTCATCTTCTCTATACACAAGCATACACAAGCCTTCAATCTTGCATCATTCAAGGGAACATTTAAGCATCTTAATCCTCATCTTCATTCTCTCTATCATCTAGGTAAGATGGTTTAATTTGTACATCCTTTTCCCCCAACTATTAACCTAATATGAAGAATATGTCAATATCCCTTGTAATTTCGAAATTCATGTTTAATTGTTGGATAAATTGTTGGGATATATGATTTTTGTATGCTAGAAATAGGTTGGTATTGATTATTGGGCATGAATTCATCTTTGAATTTGGTGTTCATCTCTTGTCATCACTATGCTCACAAGGTGTTTGTCAAAATGCTTCAATGAAAAATTTTACACATATGCACTCCATTCTTGTCCTCATTGTTTATCAAGTATAATTTGATCATGAATTGATGACACAGATGCATATTTGTGGGATATTGCGAGAATTCTTAACTCCTAATTCGTAGTGCTTGTTCTACATGTTTTCTTGTTTATTTACTTTTCCAGGACGTCAGAAGATAAATTAAATGGGGAAGTCAAATAAAACAAGCAAAGGCAAAAACAAAGTGAGTACCTCCGAGGAATATGATACAAGCCGTTTCACAAGCTTAGAGGCACAAAATCTTTTCTATGATAAATTAAGCACAAAGAGCATAATCATGAGCGGGGTTGTAACCGAGTTCGCGTGATGGTGATCTTGCACAAATGATTCACCAAAGGCGATGGAAAAAATTATGTGCTCAACCCGGACCGTATGCACCAAATGTGATTCGAGAATTCTTTGCAAATGCGAATGTCACACTCAACAACCCTGAAGATATTTATGTATGTGGTGATTACATGTTTCTTGATCCATCAGCAATACGACAATATTATGGATTACCTGAGGTGGATCACTCACCTTATACCGAGTTCATTTCTCAGCCACCGGATTTAGAGATGATTTGTCGTGCTCCTTGTCGCCCGGGTACAGAATTGCGTCCAACAAAGGTCTCTGGCGGATCCCTTACCTTCTCCCACACTACGTTGAGTCGGTACGGACGTGCTTGGTTTCATTTCATATGTCACAATTTAATGCCAACCAAGCATATCAGCGATGTCACGAAGCATCGAGCTTATCTGTTATATGCGATTGTTACCGACATCCAGTTCGATCCAGCAGTAATTATCGCACAATCCATCCACTACACCATCCGACATTGTAAATCAGGGGGATTGATTATGCCGGCTTTGATTTGTGGTCTGTGTAAAAAAGAGAACATTACGTGGGACAAGAACGAACCATTGGAGCGGCCTAAAGGGCCTATTGATTCTGCCATTATTGCTTTCTATGACAAATGGGCAGGCGGTGTACCTAACCCGAAGGGTGCGGGATATATACTTGATCCCGAATTTGTCCTTCCACCGCTGAGCACGAGGCTCATGCCCGATCCTACGATGTTGGTGCTACATCCGGTTCAGTGGCGGGTCATTCTCGTTCCACAAGCTCTCATCATGATGACGACCCTTCAGACGCACTAGTGCGTGAGGTACAAGAGTTGCGAAGGGCTCATCGTCGCTTAGCTGTAGCTTTTGTAGCTGAGCAACGTCATCGAGCTGCAAGGGAAGAGTATATTAATGAGCACAACAGAGTTCTTGCTCAAATTTATGGTCAGATACACCCACGGTTCCAGTTCCCGACACCACCACCACCGGGTCCTATTGCTCATCTTCCACCACACGACTCTGATAGGGATTCCGATGCGGAGTCCTAATCACTCCGGCTACCAAGAAAGTTTTTCTCACTCTCCATTGGGGACAATGTTCATTTTAAGTTTGGGGGAGTGTAATCTATTTTTGTGCTTCATTTTGTGTCTTGTGCTTCATTTTGTGTCTTTTGAGTAAAAAAAATAAAAAAGTAAAAAAAATAAAAAAAATCGAGTCTAGTAGTATGTTGAACCGTAGAACTGCATGACTAAGTCCATTTGTTGATTATGAGTTGAACTATCACAAGTGCATGTTTTTAACTGGTGATCTATATTTTGCTTCATTGAATTCATGTTCATGTATAATTCTATTAACTTATTCGAAAATGATTAATGAAGTTGAGTGTTGCTTGTATGATCCCACTGGATTCTAGAACTTGTTTGATCACTAATCGAGGCAAAATCTTAGGTGAAGTAACATTAAGGAAGTGATTTAGGCCATCTTTGAACAAGCCAGAGCCTAGAATGCCTACCTTTGCATTATATTTTCCCTAGTGTCCCCTTTTGAGCCTTATAAACCCGTTTCTTTGGCAACCAATTTAATACCCAGAGCTTAAATGTGAATATCCGAATTACCCATCACTCATACACACAAAGTATAGAAAAATATTGGAAGTTGAGGAGGGTATGATGAGAAGGGTGTATATTTAATTGAACGAAGTTGCCCGAGAAAAGAAAATATAGAACCCCATGTACATAAAAGAATAAGTATGGGGGTTCCGGAAAAAAAAAATATTTGAGAAAAATCAGCGGGATTGAAGGTTCATAAACATTGGGGATGTCAAAAAGTGAAGGGTAGTTGCTTATTGATAATTCGAAGTGTTAATTGTTTGTTTGGGTGATTTGAGCCACTTAATCTCATATTTTCCTACCTTACCCTAAGCCCACATTACAAGCTTTAAAAGTCATATTGATCCTTGTGTTACATTAGCCTACATTAGTGGAGATTAGTGTGCAAGACAAGCTTATGGAATCGGGTAAACATCTCATCTTGATATTTAGAAAGTGGATCATTTTGACAACACTTGATTGCGTGAATCTATTTGAACAAAGTAAATGGAGTTGGCATGAACATTCCACACTTTTGATCACAATGTTAAAACGCATGCTTGATTGATAGTGAAATGAGTATTGAGACAAATGTTATTGGTCGTGAAGTTTTGCAGTTGTTTGTGTCATTGTTTTGTATTTTCATTTTAGAGTTGTAACTGTTTGAGGACAAACAATAGTTTAAGTTTGGGGGTATTTGTTAAGTTGGTATTTTACCAATTAATAATGTATTTTAGACTAGGATTTTATATTAGTTCTGGATGTTTTAGAGTCGCTAGAGTCCATTTTATTTCATTAAGTATCGTCGAAGAGTCAATACAGGTTTTGGTAGCCGAAAAATGATGAAAACAACGAAAAACGTGTTTGGGAAAAATAAATCGCATTTGAAGAAGAAGGAAAAGAGGAAAAATCGCAATTTTGGCCCACTTTAGCTGGCGCCGCAGCGCCAAAACCCCCGCGCTGCAGCGCGGGGGTAGAAAATCAGGCAGTGAAACAAGTTGAAGTGGCGCTGCAGCGCCGGGATGTATCGATGTAGCGCTGCAGCGCCCCATTTTTGGCGCCGCAGCGCCGTGCGGGCAATAGGGACAGGCGCTGCAACACCGTGCTTTAGCGCAGGCTCACAGGCGAAATTACAAGGCAACTTATTCCTTTTTCTTGGACTTTTGTGGAGGTATAAATACAAGTCTTGGGGCGTGAAATTAGGGATCTTGGACCCTTAGGAAGACAACAAAGCAGCAAGAAGACAAGGAAGAAGGCTAAAAACACATTGGGAAAAGCTTGGAGAAAAAGATTGAAGGCTCTTATCATCTAGAAATAGAGAAGATCCCTCAACTCTTGTTCTTATTTTGTTACTTTCTCCATATCTTGTAAGATGTATTGTTGTGTTCTTATGGATTCATTTTCTTCAATCATGAGCTAAACTTTATAATTCTAGAGGGATGATATAATCTATGTTTGAACTTATGTTTTGATATTGTGGTTTGTCAATCTATATTTTCCAACTTATTTGTGCTATTTGGATCTATTGCTTCTAAATTACTTGATCAATAATTTAGAGTGTTTGGTGTATTTGATTTGACACTTGAGAGAGGTAATTAAATACATGACCTTGAAATAACATAACCTAGGATTTCATAGAATTGAGAGATTTGTGAATCATTTGAAGTCATTTATCAAGATTCATAGCTTTTATTGAGATTTCAATTGGTGATTTTATAGAGATATTGATTTCCCAATTGAGATCTAAAATCATTTGGCACTCGAGAGAGGAAATGATTATTGTAGAAATCTTGACTTATAAATTGATAATTGATGATTGATAAACCATATTGATAACATAAGGGATAAGTAGATTCATCACACCTCTAGAATTCATTTAATCATTTGGATAAACTCATTGATATTTTCATATTCTTGATTTATTTTTGGTATTTTTAGTATAATCAACTCCATCAAATATTGAATTTCTAAATAAAGTTAGACTACTATATTATAGTACTTAGCGATAATTCGATAATTATTCCCTGTGGATTCGACAACCTTACTTCTCTATATTAAAACTTGACACCGTAGACTTGTGGTTAGAAAAATTTATCTAACAATATGCAAATAATTTTCATAAAATGCATGTAGTACATGAAAATATTTTAAATTGCTATATATATTACACATATTTATTTTTATATGTATCAAGTTCAAGAACTTTCAAAAAAACGAGCATGATTTTGATTTCTTGCACAATAGGAACATATTTGCATATATATCTTAATTTCTTGTTCGACTCTTGATTAATGTGTAAAGGAATGTGTTATATGCTCAAAATCATGTTCTATATTTGATATATATTCTGGAAGATATGACCTTGTGCTCGAATTTGAACAAATATGCCATTTATACAATTTTTGCAAAGTTGAGGACTAAACCGTAATTTCGAAAACTGTTCAAGGACCAATCTGTAAATTTCGAAATTTTGGACTGTATTAATTGTAAAATTTAATATTTTAAGTTAATAATAATAGTTTAAAGGTTTTGAGAGAAGAAAACTCATCCTTGGAATTTTAGAGACTCAAATGTGGAAACTTGAAAGTTTAAGGGGCAAAAATAAAATTTTAAAACTGTTCAGGGACCCCTCTAAAAAGTTCAAAATTTTGACCTTCTCAAACTGAATTTATATTTTGAGAAATTTTAAAAGGATAAAGTGGTTTGGGTTGAGAAAACAGATTTGTTAAACTTTAAGTACTAAAGTGTAAAAATTCCAATTTCAAAGGACCAAAATGAAATTTCAGAAAAAAGTACATCTCGGACACCTGGGAATTTACATAACCTTATTTTTATAACATTTTTAACTCATGGTTCAAGTTCCATAACAAATGAACACCAAATAAACCCTTATGGGCAAAAACCAAATTTTTGGACTAGAAATCGAATTTGTAAAAATTAAAGAACTTAAAATGACCCTATTTCAAAACTGCTTTTGTCCCAATATCCTACTGTTATACATGATAATTTAATATTGGAATCACATCAAAATCCTTCCCGGTTTATGAGATCCAAAATTTTTAAGTTCGGGTCCGAAAATAATATTTTTGACAAAAGAAGGGACCAAAATAAAATTTTCGAAAAACCTCAACCCAAACCCTTTGAAAACTGAATCTCTGAACAATTTTAGGGATTTATAAACTGACCTTACATTTTTCCGAGGTCGAGACTAGGACTTATTCAATTTTTGACTCGATAAGTATTTTTTTTCCAAGCAATGGGATTATTTACAAAATTTTCCTTTTATCAAGGACTCCAAAATAGAATATTTTCTTCTTTATAGTCCTAAAACTGATTTAATTATGATTTCATTATAGTTTTATAATTTTCTTGAAAATCCCTGGACCATACGCATTACGCGTGGCGACTTTCTCGCCTTTAGATAAATTTAAATTTAACGTGTTGATATCTTGAATTGCTTTTTATATGTATTGTCATGCTATTACTTGACTACCTTGTTGACATGATATGAATTTCGTGAATGTAATTGTGCTTGAGTCATCTTGGTGTGCCGAGCTCACAGTCAGAATGGATACGTCGGTGATGAAACTGGGAAGCTCGGCTGCTATTCCACTCTCCGGCCCCATTGTCCTAATCCTGCAACTGAGGGACGGAGTTTGTTCAAGGGAAGCGGGTCATAGTACTTGAGGTATAATCGTGATTATGAAAATCTGGGCCTAGCTAGCTCTATTGTGAATTTGTCTTTGCCTATGGAGCGATAAGGTAACAGGTCTTGGACCATCTTGCTTGGGGAGTTACAAGGAAGAAGGAAGGAATCGTTGTCTGATCCACACAATTATGGAGTTACTAGGACCTGTTTGGTTGGCGTCACACTCCGTGCGCAGCCACTACTTGCTTGGGTTGGCGTTACACTCCGTACGCGATCACTACTTGAATTATTTTCTTGGGTTGGCGTTACACTTCGTACGCAACCATTAATTGCTTGGGTTGGCATTATACTCCGTACGCAACCACTACTTGAACTATCTGCAACACATTCATAGTGTTTGAATGATCATGAACTATTTTCATCAAACTATATAAAGCTATATTATTTTGAATACCATGTTGCTTGTGAATCGCGTGTGACGCATGCATCATGAATCATGCATTCTTCATATAATTTTTTTCCTGCATCTATATAAGCCACACTTACACATGATCACCCATCCACTGATAATTTTTGTCTCACCCCCACCTTTTTCAACGGCCAGCTGATGATCCACCATATTATGAAGACGTCAACGAAGATGACCAAGCGACGGAGTAATCTCTACACTTAGTTCGTCAGTCTAATCTTTAAAAATGCTTATGCTTTGATAACGGACAATTTATTTCATTCGATGTAATAGAGAGTCGTAAGAGCAAGTTTCACATTTCAGCCAAGTGAAACATCCAAGATGGGAAATCAACTGTATCGAGTTAGCTGACAGGTGAGTGATCTAATGTGAAGAGAGAAGCAGAGTTAAGCCACGTTTGATGATAGCTGAGTTATTTATGAGCTACGGGACAAAAACGTAGTCGTTTCATTCGAGCGGGAATGTTTTTAAGGATGACGTCAGCGTAATTATGATTGTCAGTACAAAAGTTGCACAGTAAAACATATGATTGGATATAAATGTTGCTGCATTTAATGTGGGGAAATTAATGCGGTTTTGAAGGCTAAATCCTAACCATTGATTTTGATCAAGTTTTTCAAATTCCAAAAATCGTCCTTTCAAGTACCATATAAATCGAAAACATATTTTCTCTCTCCTCACAAAACACTCTTGTCTTCAACATGCAAGAAAAGCTCTCTTTGCAACTGTTCGAAAACCCTACTTTCAAAGATCAAGTTTTTACGCATCTTTCACCGTTTATTTTTTCTGAAAATGGCCGCTGCATATGACTTTGTCAAGCTATCTGAGAAGATCCACTCAGGATCAATTGCGGACTTCAAGGGAATGATTAAACAGGGTGATAAACGTTAAAAAATATACAGTTACTTTCGGTTTGTAATAATGTTTTACCTTATTAATATTAGTAATAATATAAATTTATAGTATTATTATGTGTTATAAATAAAATAGGAAATCAATACAAAATTGTAGTAGGAAGCAATTTTTATGCAGGTTCGGATCAATGCGCATAACTTTCAATTCCGGCATGATTTAGGGATGATTCTTGAAGATATGGATTCACAATCCATTCTTTAACAAATATTCAGAGATATTAAAGCCTAAATCAAAGTTTGGAATGATATTTTCTTGGATCAAAAGTTCATCAACATTTCATGTTTCAAGAGACCCATTTGCTGTCAAGACTGAACCAAGGTCAGTAGTTTGGGCATAACTCGAAGACCACATGTTCAATGGTGCTGAAATTTTAACTGTGTCTTCCCAACTCATTTGGCTACAACTTTCATTAAGACACCCAAGTCAAATTATGTCGGCAAGGAGTTTTAAAAATGTAACAAGATGCTGCAGCATGATCCCAGGCCAACCACTCCACAATTATTACATCATATCTTGGCCAATAATGCTTGGATTCCATTCAAATCAGTGGGAGAATGAAGCCAAGACATGTGGGAATTATTTTTCAAAGAGAATCAAGATGAATCAGCAAGAATCCTTTCCAAAAAGACCAGACAAATGAAATAATGGAGTTGGTTTCAAATTTTCAGCATTTTGTCAATTATCTTGAAAATAAAAAAATAAAATAATTCCAATAAGAATTATTGTGTTGCCTATAAATAGAGGTCATTTACACTTGCTAAACACACAAGTTTGTATAGAAAGTTAGAGTTTCAAAGAGAGTTTCATTGTTGTTTTCTTATATTATAGTAGATTTTCTAGAATTTCATAAAAAATGCTTTCTTTAGTTTTCATGCAATATCTTATTTTCTCTACTTAATTTATGACTTTCTAAGTTTATTTTGTTGAGGAATAGAGTGAAACTCTTGATGGAGGAGAAGGAATAATTGTAGCTTTACACTAAATTTTATTGTTTTGATCATCAATTTATCTTTTAGATTATACCCTTCTTGTTTTGTGGTATTCTTGATTTATGCATTCTATTGGCACAATAAATACTTGGTTCCATTTAGTTAAATGTCTGGTTTTACTTCAACCGACTACTAACGTGGATACCTTAATTTGTTGTAGACAAAGAATGCATGAATACTTGAGTCCATAAGCAAGTATTGGCGTTATAAGATAAATTATAATTGGTAATAAAACATGTTCACCTTATTACATGATTTATATTTAGAATATCTTTCTATTGGAACCTTCGTTGTGTATGGATTCCAATAGTAGTAATTAAAGAGGTAAGAAAATACAATCATTCCTTTATCCAAAATCAAGAGTGGATCTCTATCCTCAACAATTTTATTATTCAAATTTATCGTAAAAAAATATTTCTTACTAGTGTAAAATACATCTATTTATTTCTCAAAGAAAAATATTCTCTGCAAACTTACATAATCTTCCCTGTGGATCGACCTCGGACTCACGAGAAATTTATTACTTGAGACAACCTGCACTTGGGTTTGCAACCTTAAAGTTGTAGCACAGGGCACTGATGAGGACCTAGTGAAGAAGATCACGGAGAAGCTCGAGAAGTCCGGCCTGAAGGACTTTCTCACCATGAAGTTCTCTCATACTTATCTGGAAGAGGTCGCTATGTTCTATGTCAATGAGGAAGTACATGATGATGAGATTTGCTCATCTGTTCATGGCAAGGCCATCAAGATCACTGTTGCGGACCTTGCTGAACACTATAAGCTACCTATTGATGGACTGAAAGAAATAGCTGAGAAAGATGTGAACTTGGTTGTGGCTTGGAAGGAGATAGCCAAGCCCGAGTCAGCTGCGAAGGCTGTCTATACAGCCAAGAAGGAATTAATAAAGGATGATTACAACAAACTAATAGACATCATGTCCAAGTGCATGGACATGAAATTTGGAAGCTTCAACCAGCTATCTCGGACTAAGCTGGTGGTGATGGTTACGATCATGCAAGAGAAGAAAGTTAACTGGGCTGAGTTTGTCTTCAGCCGTATATGCCAGAACGTGATCAACAAGTCGTTAAGGATGATGGGACCTTTGGATGCTCGTTGGGTTATGGCCTGGTGATTGGCCATTTGATGGAAGTTATGGGGATTACTATACGCCATGGAAAGCCATTCCATGCAAACAAGAAAATGTTTAAGGAAAACCTATCTGGAGCTCAGAGGAACGCGCATGCCAGGAAATCTAACACGAGTGAGGGTGAGTCAGCTGACCTTGCCGAAGATATAGCTGCAACCGCTCCAGCTTTCTCTCCCAAGCCTATCTAAAAGAAGAGAGTTGCGGCAGCTAAGCCTACACCTGCCCCTGCAGCTGAGCCACAAGCACCTTCCCCAACATTCGATCCATAAGCCCCTGCCTAAGTAGTCGAGACCGAGAAGGATACTTCTATACCTTATCCGGTTGTGAAGAAGAAGCGCACAATTGCTTCTTGCAAGCCAGCTGTTGCGAAAACGATAAAGATGGTGGAGCCAGAAACCACCCCAGAAAAAGGTGAAGAGGTGAGATTCCTCTCGTCCAGACCAAGAGAAGGAGAAGACTTGTTAGGAAGTCTGATTTGGAGAAAGCTGAGTCCACCACTCAGTTGGAAAAGAGACTGCTGATGCCCAAGAAGAGCAATCTCAAGAGAAAAATGGTGGAGTTATAGCCACTGTGGATGCCCCGAAGACTGTTGATGTCGATCAGTAGAATATTGAAGACCCAACTGTTCTGAGACTGCTGCGGAGACAGATATAGCTGAGACATCCAAGACTCTAGAAGGAAGAGCTATCTCATCCGCTCAGACAGATGCTAATGTACCTGAGGAGGAGCAAGCTCCATTGGCCACGATTCTGGAAGATGGAGACGATGATTATGATGATGTAATTATGTACTCCCCAGTCTATCCAGATATTCAGCAGAGATTGAGGGAATGGAGAAGATGGAAGCTGGACTACTCCAGATAGCAATTCGCACATCCTGAGTTCATTGAAGAAGAGGAGGAGCTTCTAAGCTTCCTCGGAAACATCACTGTCCACTATGCCCTCAATGAGGAATTCTGCATGGATGCCCTCCATGCATTAAGGAGGATGAGAAAGAAAAAACATTGGAAAAGGCTAGAGCCGCTGAAAAATCAAAGATGTGTATGTTCACTGGAGGCCATGAACATCACATGGAGTCAACTGACAGCAGCGATCTAGAGGAGTTGGACCCAGTTGTAGCAGTTGAAAAGGCCGAGTTCCAATAGGCCATTAAGGAATCACGAGCCATGCACGAGCAACAACTTCAATAAGGTCCAGGAGAGTCTTCCCAAATCTCTCCTCGATCTAATCCATTGGGTGTGACGCAAAATATTGCAACTGACATTGCTACCATCACATCCCCCATGCAATTTCAAAATGGCTCTCAAGGGAATGGCGATGAAGCTAGGGAAGGAGAAGTAGAGGGCACCCTAGCCAAGCCAAATCCTGAAGGTGTTGAGACACCTGCCCAAATGGCTAACTACTCAAAAGGACAAACAACCGTGTCTCAGGAGCAGAGTAACCCCACAACCATTCACTCAGCTGGTGCGCCAGCTAAGGCGGAAGCTCTCTCCACCACAACTAGGTCGGAGGACACTGTGGGAGACCAAACTTTGCAGTTAGGAAGCGAAGGTGAGCAATCAACGGATAAGCAGAGTGAAGTTAACGAAGCTCAGACGGTTGAGATGTCCCAGCTGAAACTTTCTCTGACATGAAGGTCGATGATGCTGCTGATGCAGCTAAGGAAAATTATGGGATAGAGGCCATGGGAGTTGAGACTCCGGGCCATGAAAGTGTAATCCTAAGAGTTAAGACTCCGAAGGATGCCACCGAAGACCCTAAGGTAGTTGAGTCTGTCAAAGGGATATCTGTCGAAGACCTCAAGACAGCTGAGTCTATCGAAGAGAATGTTGAAGACCCTACAACGGTTGAGACTGTTGGGGGTAATGAAGGACTAAAGGAGTTTGAGACTTCCTTAGGTAAAGAAACAGAGCAAGAGAATATTCCTCAGATGGAGGGAGTTGGTGAAGAAGAAGAGATCAGCGCCCTTCATGATTCCCAGGAAAACATTAATACAACATTTCTGGAATCAGAAAATGAAGTCGAGTCCACACATGTTGAAGATTCTACCCAGGACGAGGCTGAGGATGTTCACGAATCACGGAGTATTGTGTCAGTGACAAAACAGTTCCGATGAGATTCATATTTGATGATGAACCAACCCATATGGTTACATCACACTTCGATGACGCTGATAAAACAGCTGATGACAAGTCAACTCAAAAGGAAACACCTATTGATGCCAACGAAGTTGTTAACACAATTGAGGCTCAGTCAGCTGAGCAGACCGACACAATTGATCCAGCTGGAACTCAGTCAGCTGAGTAGGCTACAACAGCTGCTTCAGCAGAGACTCAATCAACTCAACAATAGGCCCCCACAGCTGCATTAGCTGCCGACGAAGCTGGATCAACCGAGGCAAATAGAGCTGATGCACTAAGATGAGAGAAAGGAAAGGCTCCACAACGTGGACCAATGGGAATCCCTCTCGTTCCGGATGATATGTTTACAGAAATATTCCACTTGACACCGATTTTCCCCCTCTGGATGTCGAATCTGCTCGAGAACAAGAAAAATATATTGTGCAGGAGGAGCCCATGGTTCCAGTTGATTCCATTATGCCGATAGGTTTTGACTTTGATGTCGTGTGGCCTGAAGAAGAGTCGGCCTCTACAATCGAGTTTCGAAATGCGTTCAAGGATATATGTGCATAAATTGAGAAGATGGAATGCCGCCTCCCATCGTTAGACCTTAGGTTGGAAAACCATTATGCAAATATCAGCAGAGATATTCGAGGTGTTGTCCTACGGATTAAGGAATGGGCCGTACATACAACTGTTATGCGCTTAGAGCAAGTCCGCTATTTCAAATCATTCTTTGCAGAGCTGCTAGTATGGAGTGCGTACAATGCATAGTTTCAGTAGAGGCAGATAGAGTTTACGGTGAGAATTGAAGATTCCCACAAGTCGGATATGGAGTTACTTAAGCTGCAACATAAGAGCGAGATTGCCGACCGAGGACAAAGATGAACCGCATGAACCCGAGAAATCGATCTTCTTTCAGCGAGAAATGAAATTGATGGCAACTGAGTGGATTGTAGGAACATGAGGCCTTGAGGCCTCCAAAGCAGATGACAAGCAAAATTCTAGGAACAACCGACTTGACTTCATTCTCAGTGGATTGTTCCCTGGCCTGACCCTTTCATTTGGTGATAATGCCAAAAAGGGGGAAGATGAGGCCTTGAAGGGACTGAAGTAAGAGAAAGAGAGTCATAAGGTGGAGAAGAAGGGAGATACAACTAAAGGGGAAGGAAGCTCGAAAAATCCCCCCTTGAAGTTTATGTTTGCTAAAACCCCCCAACAAGGAGAAATCACAACTTCAATTCTTAGTAAACTACCGAAAGAGCTGACAGTAGAATAAAAAGCTGAGATGGCAATGAAAGAATCAAGAAAAGCCATCAAAACTGAATTTGAAAAGGTAGCTGAAAAGCAGTCTGCGCGTATTCAGAATATCAAAAAGTAGTATGATGGTCCTCCAGCCAGAAATGATTACCCTGCAATAAAACCCCTGAGAGACATTGCTATGCCTGATGCTGGGTCTGAACCCAGATCCCTAGAGGAGTTTCAAATTCTAGAGGCGGAAGGCGTCGCTTCGGATATGACTCTACAAAAGCTAAGATTTGTACTGGGAAAAAGGTCTTGAAGTATGCAAATCACCGGTGATAAGCGACCAAGTTCAATGATCACTCAGTTGAAAGTCAAAAGCTCGATCTGATACACTCCCAGAGGAGGATGAGCTGAGTCAGGAAGAGAAAGATATGGTGGTACTGGAATAGGAAGAAGTTCTCAACCGCAGCCAAGACCAGAAGACATTAAGTATGTTGATCCGCAGAAGAAAGGGATCATATACTGGGCTGGAAATGATCATCTTGCGAACTTGGAAGTTGCACGCAAGAATGCTAAAGCAGTGAGAAGACAAGAGGCTGAAAATGAAGGGAAAACGCGAGAATGGAAGGAAAGGCAGCATAGGGATGACCCTGCTGCGAGGCGAGCATATGAGAAGAAAAAGAAGGATGAAGAGGAAAGGAAGAGGAGAAGAGCTGATGAAGACAGGGGAAGAGCTTATGACGAAGAGAAAAGAAGGAAGCAGCCAAGGCGTTGAAGACAGCTACAAACCCTTCGTGTATTTTACTTAGCTGTAAATACATAGTTGTAAGTCTTCCCTGTAATATAGCTCTGATACTTTCTTTGTAATATTTTCTCTGATATCAGTTGTAACTTAGCTTAGATACATGTTGTAATGCAATAGTTGTTTAAGCTTTTGATACATTTTGTAAACAGCTTTGTAAAGGACAAGAATGCTATGATCAATAAAATTAATTATTTGAAGCATATATTCTCAACTGAAAGAGAGCCAGCTGAGGAATAGCTCTGTGAAGAATGAGGAAGTGTTAGTCAAGTCTGTAAAAGGAGCCAAATTTAATAGTTGAAGTGACAGTTGAGTCATTCTCATGATTGGAGCAGACTCATGTCAAAGGGGTAAAGGCAGCGGTCAAGTTAATATAACTGACATTGATCCGTTGGAAGGAAGTCGAGATATTACTTAATATAGTAATAAGTCCAAGTTTGCCAGTCTTAAAGTTGTTGGCCCGAAACATGCAAAAGGAATAAACCAATGGAAACATCAAGCATGTGTCGGACCACTAAAGGCGCAAAGCCATTTAATACGATGAAGGGTCAACATCACAAGTGCTGCAGGCCAAGAAAAGACAATCCAACGAACAAGAAGTGTCATTTGAAAATATCCTATCTCTTCAACGGGCAAATTTTCAAATGAGCACTATAAAAGGATGAGGAAGCATTTGAGAAAAGATTACCTAAACCTGGAAAATTGATCTATCAAGCAATATTCAAGCAAGCATAACCTGCAATATTCTCAAGCCTATCCGAGAAAAATTCCTCGCCCTAAAACTTGAAGGAACTCGATCCAACACACGTTGTGAAGGAAAGATTACTTGACCCATTGAAGAGGAGAAGTTTAAAGAATAAAAAGGGGTCTACTCTCCAAGTTGAAGAAGTTGTAGAAAGGTTCAAGGTCGAACCAGGAGATTCCAGTTTGTTGGAAGGCTGTGTGATCAATTCCAAAGACTTGAAGGGAGCTGAAATAGCAAGGTTGTGGTCTTGTGAAGTAGCTGAGTCGTAGGAGAAGTCAGCTGTGTGATCAAGGTTGTCTCTAAACTGAGAGCTACTTTGTAACATGATCTGTTACCTAGTGGATTCCTCCAGGAGTTGGAGAAGAGTGGATTAGAGGAATTACCCCATCCTCGAACCACTATAAATTTGCTTGTATCATTTACTTTCAACATTTACTTTCTTGCTTATATTTTTCATATCTGCTGATAAGTTATATTGCTATCTAACTGATAATAACAAGTGCTAAAACAAGTGTTAAAAACGAGCTATAAACAAACAAAAGGTGTTAAGTCTTCCGCTGTTAAAAACCAAATCAACTAAAGTTAAGTGTTAGCTTACGCAACTAAGTTATACTATTAACAGCTCAGTCGAGTCTGTTGAGTGGGTAACTTTGCTGAGTAAAGCCAACCTAGATGTCCCCCAAGGGCACAACTGATTTGAGTCAACTCTGTTGAAATTCTTAAAAATACTAAAAAGTGAAAATTTGGTAAGATTTATTCAACCCCCCCTTCTAAACCTTACACCACACCCCTTGGGACCTACATAAGCAAATTCATCAAGCTCAGATTTTATTTCAGCAGTATCTTTATCTGCGTACAATTGATCAATAGCTTTCAAAAATTTCTGCTGAATTAAAATCTCCTTCATTTTTTGTTGCCAAATAGAAAAATTAGTTTTTCCATTAAGGAGTTTCATATGATAACCAGATACACAAGCCATATTCACAGAGTATATCACAGAGAATACATCACAATAGCAAGTATCACAATTATCAAGTAGGACAGCAGAAGCAACAAATAGGTGGACCGTACAGAGTCCAATTATATGACAACAGAAAAGAAAAGGCAATTAGGGACCACACAGAGTCCAGCACAAAGCAAAGTAAGCAAGCAAGGCAACACATGATCACACAGAGTCCAGCACAAAGCAAAGTAAGCAAGCAAGGCAACACAGGACCACACAGAGTCCAAGAAACCAAGATCAACAGAAATGAAATTTAAAGAGCAGATGGATCCTCCTCGCACCTCAGGATTCCACTGCGCTCAAGGCACAAGGTCAAGAGGCTTAGTGCTAAGGGTTTCCCTAGACTAAGTACTGAAAGTAAAGATAGAGAGAAAAGGGAACAAGAGAGCCTTACAACCAGGAAATGGTCCTGGGTTCTCGCCACAACCAAGTATACTAGGGAGCCACAGATCACCAAGAAGCTCAAGAACCAGAAGCACACCCACCACAAGGCGGATGGGCGCTCTGATACCACTGTTGGGTATCTATCCACCTTAGAATAGATTCATATACGAAGTACAAAAACAAATTACAGACTCAATTGAAGCCTATTATACAAATTAAACTCTAGACTCGATTACAGAAAGGTAAAGTACAAATGAACTGAAAAATACAAGTAAAGAAATAACACAAAATATGTGAGGGGTAAAACCCTAAGACCGAATATTAATATGATTCGGCTCAGGACCAGTTTTTTCCAAACCCACTAAGGTAAGTCACCAGAGAAATCCTCAGAGAACCAAAGATAGAAGAGCCACAAAGCCTTGCCAACAAAACCTCACAAAAATCCCAGATCCACTCCCAGAGACCCAAGAAAAGGCTCGAATCACACAAAACCTAATCTTCTCAGAAACCCTAGTTTTGGCCCCAACCCAGTTCGTCCACAAAAGAGGTGAAATAGAGAAGTAAACACTCAAGTATGCCAGAAACTCACAAGATTTCACAGAAGCTCCGATGAGAGATCGGACTTCACAGAGAAGAAGATCGAAGAAGAAGATTCGAGAGAGTTAGAGTGAGAGAGAGTGAGAACACAGAGTTATGAATTAGGGTTACGGACAAAGCCCTTTTATAGTTTAGATGAGTGGCTAAGATCAAGAGGTGATAATCAACAGCTCAGACTAAAAGGAATAGGATCCACGGATATATAAAATAGGTGCCGCAGTCCGAACCCACAACCCAGATAACTCAATGGGTAGTGTAAATGGGCTAGGACGCTTTGGGTTGCTTTGGGTCGGACAAACATAAGATATGGGCCAAGCTATAAAGCTAATGAGCCAATTACTCAACATTGTGTATTAATAGAGAAAAATATTGAGTGCGTAATTTATGTTTGGTTGGTGATTGGGGGAAATGGTTGCAGAACGTAGATGATTACGATATGATAAACAAATATAATCTTAATGATGAATATTGGCATTGCATTTAATGTAATATAAAATATATATATTCAAAATTTTAATTATATAAAATAAATATTGATATTTCGACTTTTGGTCCTTCTATTGTTGAATCATGGTTCCGCCGTGGATGTATGATGACAGGCTCAAGGTGCATCATTGAGTGTGTGCGCCACATCGTTTCAATTTATGGTTGATCGTCTTTTTTATCCTTAATATACATATGTTTTTTTATTAACATTTCACATTTTGATTGTTATTTCTTTTAGACATTTCACATTTTGATTGTCATTTTTCTTAGACATTTCACATTTATGTTTTATAATTTGGATTGTTATATTATTTGTGGATCAGATTGTACTGCTTTTATGTTATTTTTGTGATATTTTTGATTGGTTGAATAAGTTATTAATACAATGCTTGTATTTTAGAGAATTATCTAGTGTAGGTAAATATAATTTTTTAGTTGAAAAATAATCCACATATCCTATATATAACCTAATAATAGATGAGCTATTTAGGTATTCAAAATATACAAGTCATTTCGGATTGGATTTTTTTAAAAAAAAAAAAACAAACAGGTTGGGTCGAGTCGACAAACCTCACACGAATAAATAAACAGGTCGTGTTCGAGTGGACAAATTTACCGTTTGATGCTGCTTTTTTGGGCAGATTACTCCAAGTCAGGGTTTCTGATAAACTTCAAGTCTTCTCCTTTCCAAGACGTAAGTCTTCCAAGTCCTCTTCTCCGGGAGCTGGAAATCTTCAACGGGAACTTGTCTGCACACACGCAAACATTAGATGGGCCCCGAAATTGTTCCAGGGAGACTCTCCTACGCTCAAGTCAGCACAATGATCGAAAGAGAATGTAAGACAGTAAACGAATACAAATAATGCTTAAAAGTAATTATGAGAGAATTAACTTACAAATGAAGTGATGGGCCTTGTGGGCCGTGTAGGAGAAGTTCGTCTGTGGGCTAGTCCCGGACTCCTTTGAGCTGGGTTATTACATATGTAACCACTAACCCATTGAACAATTGATATTATTTTAATATATAAACTGAATTATATATTAATTATTAAAGGACATTTTTACCCCAACACCGTGAAAATTGATCTCAACCTAATTTGCGAACTCGAACCCAATCTGAATTGTCACCCTAGTTGACTAGAATGAAAGAGAGATTCATGTGAGGAAATTGGCAACAACCAGTCGTTATGGACCTGTGGTTTTATTCTTCAAGTTGGTGCAAAATTAACTACCATTCTAAATTATTGAGACTAATCAACAAAACACTACATGTACTTGTATCCACACGGATATTCGAGGCTTTTCTGACTTCTGCCAGTAAAAAGATATAAATATATTCCTTTTTTTTCTTGTTTATTAGATGAATAATCATTTTTAAATGAGATTGTGAATTTAAGAAGTATAAGTACTCTAATTAGAGTCCGAGTAGTGTTTATGCTCAATTATTTTAATCAATTTATTTTCTCCATGACATTGACATGTCGCCTTTATCCAAAAAAAAAAAAAAAAATACTTGTACTTGTTTATATCATTAAAATATAAAATATTTAGCAAGATATTACATATGAAATACTTCATGACACATTTTAGATTTTTTGTAAACGGTATGGAAATTAATTAATTCACTTAAACTTTAGAAAAAATCAAAATTGTCACTTTTAAAACAAATTTTATGCCCACAGAATGACAAACCATTCATAACAATATTGGCATTAACCATTGCATTCATTATGGTTTTCTTCTTCCATTTCACACTCGTTATTAGTAATCCCACTTTATCCGGAATTTGTTAACTTTAATTTTATCCAACACCCCAGGATTAGTTAATCTGTCTGAGCAGAGCCGCAGATCCTGCAACATTTTTGTATATTCGATAAACCAAAATTGCCAATTTAATCCATAAATTGAATCACTTTAATGAATTCCCATAATAATAAGGACCCTTTTCCGTCAATCAGAATTTTCTAATGTTTGTGGTATTTTATTCGGCGTTTCAATGTATCAGGACATGCGCAATAACATATCTACGGCTGAAAAATGAACTAAGCTACTCGATTATCGATTCGAGAGATTGATCGTTAAAAGCTTGTTTCAGCTCGTTTCGTTAACATAACAAACATAGCTTGAACACATTTTTCCGTTCGATAAGATGTAAAGATCGGCTTGAGCTCGACTCGATTAATAAAAGAGAATAAAATAGGGAGAATTTCATAATAGGATCCAAATTTAAGAAAATCTATCATTTCAAGATCCACAATTTCAACTTTCTCATATCAAGACCCAATTTTTATTTTTTTTTCTCAAATTGAGCTCTCTCTCAAATTTTGGGTTCTCACTTCAAGACCCAAAATTTCAATTTTCTCAAATCAAGACTCAATTTTTATTTTTTTTCCTTAAATCGGCCCTCCCCCAAATGTTGGGCTCTCAATTAAGGTTTTAATATTTAACAAAAAGAGAAATATTAATGTAATTTATCACCGGCCACAAAAATTAATTTTCTTTTTCTTTTTATTTTTTTTGCTCATTCTTTTTTTCCTAATCGATACTTGTTTTAAACTGTAAAATTCAATCATAATTTGGATATCTTATTTTTTTAGTAACTAAAAAATATTTTACTACTTCTTTTTCATTCATAATTTGGTATATCTTATTTTTTTAGTAACCGGTAAATATTTAACGGCTTTTTTCGTCTTGTTAGCTACATACATTTATATTTACAGATTGGTTTCTACACGTTAAATAAAATTCATAATAAGTATGGATCATGTAAGGAAGAATGAGTGAAAAAGCGAAAAGAGGAAGATTTTTTTTTTGTGGTTGACGTGATAGATTACACTAATATTTCTCTTTTTGTTAAATTTTAAAACTTGAAGGAGGACCCAAAATCTAGGGGAGGGCCATGTTTGAGGAAAAAAATAAAAATTGAGTCTTGATTTGAGAAGGTTGAAATTTTGGGTCTTGAAGTGAGAATCCAAAATTTAAGGGAGAGTCCAATTTGAGGAAAAAAAAATAAAAATTAGATCTTAATTTGATAATGTTGAAATTTTGGGTCTTAAAATGGTAGATTTTCTTAAATTTGGAACCTATTATGAAATTCACCCAATAAAATATGTGTAAAAATATCAAGTTTCTCGAGCTCGACTCGATTAGTAAAAAAAATATGTGCAAAAATATCAAACTACTCGAGCTCGATTTGTGTCTGATCGTCATAAAGCTCATTTGAGCTTGATTCGATTAATAATCAAACTAAGCTCAAATACAATCTTTGAAGCTTGATTAACTTCAAATAAGCTTGAACAGTATTATGTTTGACTCCACTCGAATCGACTCGTTCACATCCCTAAATATACTCTTATGAAAATTGAAATAACGAAAATTCCCCATTCATATTTTATTTTAAAAATGAATACTAGTCATGTTTTTCAAGAACATATTTTTAGCCACTTTGATTAAAAAATGACAATCATGCCCTCATTATTATGTGTTGAGTTACTTAATTATTTTTTTAATAAATCGATTGTTCGCCTATTTTTATAGCTTCACCGCAAGTGTACGGATCAGTTTATAGAATAGGGTTTGCAAGGTCGAATCCACAGGGATTAATAAATTAATGTACTAAGTATTGGATTATAATAGTCCTATTTTTATCTAAACTATCGAAATTTGAAGGTTTGGTTTTATTACTACTAAAGCAGAAATTAATCCTAAAATAACAAAGTAAAGAGTGATTGAAAGATCAAGTATGGATGGATGGATTCCTGGGTTATGGTTTCAATTAATATCCCACTTTTATGTTTAAATTAAGCAAACCAAGGTTAAACGGATTCTTCTCTATAAACCAATCACCAAAGTAATTTACCCCCTCTCTCGAGATGTATGTAAAAACGTTGATTGGAATATCTATGCTAGCATCTCTACTCAACATGAGATATCCAACTCCCAAAAGTTCAAAAGATTAAAAGATCTCACAAATATTCACAGACTTCTCAATCATGCAATCTATTTGTGTCAAGTACTCAAGATCTAGTATTGAAACTCATCGATTAGAATTATGAATCAATACATGAAACAAGTTTAGATCAAAGGTCTTTTGATAAAACAAGAATTAAAGCAAAGTACTTGAATAGAGAAAGAAAACATTAACTTCAATTATCCTTAATCATCACATAAAAGTGTTTATTAATCTACTCCCAAACCCGGGAATCACAAGATGTTTAGCCAAACATTGAAGATAAACAATTCATAGACAAATTATTCATAGTCAAAATCTAACTAATTGAAATAACGATACGATGGAATGAGTGACTCGGGGTTGATTTACTTCCGATCTCTCGATCTATCTTCAATCCTCGAAGGTGTGGTTGCGGTCTTGATCAATCTCTCGAAGTATCCGGTGGAAAACTGCTCTTTTCTCTGGTTTCTAGGGTAAAAATCAGCGTGTCCTGTTTGTGGCCGCCCCGGGTCTATTTGTACTTCGTTTGGGTCGAAACCTAGTTGAAAACGAGTCAAACTCTTTTTCCCGAGAGAGAGCACGGGCCGTTCCATATGGCACGCCCAGCCCGTCTTGGGTGCCGCAGAACTTGCTCAAACCGCTGAAGGGAGCACGGGCCGTGCTCATACACACGACCAGCCCGTGCTCCACCCAAACGTCCGAATTTGCTTATGGGGTCTTCATAAGAGTTGTAGCTCTCTCTCTTAGCTTTCCGTAGCCACTTGAATCAGCTTGATATCGATTTGGTAGAGAGAGTTATGGCCAAATTACTAAACCCCGCCAAAGTGTTGGAAATTCCAGGCGCGTTTAGACGCGTTCCTCGAGATAAATCCCTCGTTGTTTGATCATCCATGCTTCTTTTGACACACGAATCATTACTATGACTCTAAACTCAATATAATTGGCTTCCAATTGGGTGTAATCGCCGATTCTTGATGCTTCTAGGTCGCAATGCTCGTATTTGTCACAAAATCACTCCAAATATCGTTAAATTCCTACAAAACGAGCAAAGCGTAATCCTTTTCCACAAAACAGGAAAATAACCCTATTTACTCATATAATGCATGCATATCAACACATTCTAGCCAATATTAAGCCCAAAATACATGCAAAATACATGTCAATCAAACCCCCAACTTAAATCAAGTGATCCCTCAACCACAATATAAACAAGACAACCAAATGGGGTAAAGAGCAACTCAAGAACACCGCATCACAATTCATGTCATCTATCCATAGACATCAAGCACAAACCAACCAAGTTTCAAATAGCTAACACGGAGCACAAGTCTATTAAAATCATGGTAAAACACTTCAAATCACGCCTCTCAGGGATAAAGTGTATACTCTACTCACTAGAATAATAAGGGATATGTATTCGCTCAAATCATATCAATGTTGAAGAATTACCATATGCTTGCAAATCGTCTCACATCTCCGCCACTCGTTTGTATGCAATTCACAAATCAGAAAGGACTTTGTTTATGGTTGTAATGAATGCTCTTTGGTTAAGGTAGGGAAATATGGATTAAGTGACTCAACTTAAGCGTATAGATTGGTAAGCACATCGTTTTTCTCAAACAGTTATTCTAATACCAACCAATTATGTACTCCCAATCGCCTTATATCTTATCACCTCTCTATTTCTCCCTTCTTTTCTTTTTCATACAAATCATTCTCCTTCGCCTTACATCACATCGTCCAGCCCATTTTTCGTACTGCCGACTCACTTTTTCAGTCGTTTTTTATTTCGAAATTTCTTTCTTAATTTTCGACCCTTTTTTTTGTGAGTATCCTCCTTTTTCTCCTTTTCTTCTTTTTATTCCCAATCACCCAACATATAAACTATTTTCTAACTTCTCGATACCCCTTCATTCAATCCTTTATTCTATCCTTTACTCAATGATATACGCTCAAGTTTAGGATAACAGATATATCAAATTAAGTTCTAAGGCTTGAAATGTGGTTATCAAAAATCAGGCAATAGGCTCAAATTGGCTAACTAGGAAAATCAAATATCATAAGGTAGGCAAAAAGGCTTGAAAGAACTTAACAAAAATGGCCTAAAATCATTTTCATGAATGCATACAACATGTGACCTTGACGGAGATACCGAGCAAGTTCTAGAATTCAAATCAACATGAATGACACACTCAATCGCAAACAAGACTCGCATATGATGAAAATTAAAAGGCTCAAAAGCTCACAGAGGCTTGTAAGTGCATAATTCAAAGCATTTTAACCATGATCCCAATAAGCACATGCTCCATATTAATTATTCTCAACCCGATCAACTCACACTCAACATCCAATTCAAAACAACACGAACTAATCCGCAAATGCTCCCAAGATCAAGATCTCAATCAAAACACAACAAACACACAATAGCGATCAACTCACTCCCTAACTACTAGAAAGCAATAAATGTGCTAAAGCGATAAACATGCTAAAACCATAAAAAAAAATCAAACATCTAATGCATCGCACCTTATGATATGCTCTACATGCAACTAAATGAATGCAAACGCCACACCCATCAATAAAATTACTACCTCTCCCCCAAACTTGAATGAAATTATAGCGCATAAAAGAGAAGGTAGAATTTCAAAGAAAAGTGTGGATAGGACTGGATTATCGGGGGTGGCGGCGGAAAGTGGCCCGGGAGATATGCCACATTCGTATCGATGCATCGTCCTGCAATATCTCCAACTCCCGCCGCTCTTGGGGTTTTGTGAAGAAAAGTGACCCCTGCGCGTCTTATCTATCGATTCAATGACCACGCACGGGTCGTGCTCTAGCTTGCCGTCTTTGCCGTCTTTGGGTCGAACATCGATTTTTTTTTTTTTTTTTTTTCGATTTTTTCGTTTTTTTTCGATTTTTTAAAAACAAGGAAAAAATCCTAACCTATGGAAGCAAATAAATCCTATCTTAGAAAACGGAAAACAAACCAAGAAAACATGGGAAGAAATAAAACAAAGAAACCGTTGGGTTGCTTCCCAACAAGCGCTTCATTTAACGTCTAGAGCTTGACGCTGTAACGCTCATGAATTTGTGCCTCCTTTGAATGCATATATTAACTACTTTGGGTCATGGACAAGTGCCAAATTTGCATTGTTTGCACCTAATATTACATACTTGGGATTTCCAAGCAAGGATTGAGTCCTAGTGTTGGAACTTTTTGATTTGAGTTATGCGCGTGTTGTCCGTGTGCGTCGCATAGTCCGAGCTCGTCTCGTTCGGAATAGTTTTATTATGGCATCTCGCACGTCTTTGCCCGAGCGTACATACGCGGTTAAATCATTCCTTATCCTGTTTTTGCTCCTTTTCCGGTACCACACACGGGTTGAAAGTGCATAAACACACGATCCGTGTTTGGTTCCGAATTTTCTTGCTTTTCCAGGATCTCCTAGCTCCTCGTGTTCGGTACCACTCCTTAGATGAATGGCACTACAATGTTCCTTCGTGTTGACTTGATGTTGCTCGGAACCGCACTCTTGATGTTGTCCACCAACGATCGTGGCTAATTAGCTAACTGGTTCCAAGATTTTCCAATTGTGTGCCCAAAGTGTTAGCCAATTGTACTATTTTGTCCAACTTAGCCTCATGTTTGTTGAACCGGTTCCTTGTTTCATTCATAAATGCAGTGAGGACGTCCTCCATAGATGGCTTTGCCTCCGTATAATAGACGTAGGAGTAGGATTATTCCGATGGTTGTAGGAATTCCAGTTATTGTAATAATTGGCTTCCTCCATCAGAGCGGATGTCCGTGCACTACCTGAACCAACTCAAAGAAACAAATCAAATACCACAGGATAGAATTAACCAACAAATAAAAACAAAAAAAAAGTCCAGATTAAGAATAGTTCTATTTATCGCAATATTAGTACTAAAAATTTGATTAATCCCCGGCAATACATGAAACAAGTTTAGATCAAAGGCCTTTTGATAAAACAAGAATTAAAGCAAAGTACTTGAATAGAGAAAGAAAACATTAACTTCAATTATCCTTAATCATCACATAAAAGTGTTTATTAATCTACTCCCAAACCCGGGAATCACAAGATTTTAGCCAAACATTGAAGATAAACAATTCATAGACAAATTATTCATAGTCAAAATCTAACTAATTGAAATAACGATACGATGGAATGAGTGACTCGGGGTTGACGACGATCTCTCGATCTATCTTCAATCCTCGAAGGTGTGGTTGCGGTCTTGATCAATCTCTCGAAGTATCCGGTGGAAAACTGCTATTTTCTCTGGTTTCTAGGTTAAAAATCAGCGTGTCTCCTTTGTGGCCGCCCCTCTATTTGTACTTCGTTTGGGTGAAACCTAGTTGAAAACGAGTCAAACTCTGTTTTTCCCTTGAGAGGAGCACGGGCCGTGCCATATGGCACGCCCGATCCGTGCCATATGGCACGCCCGATCCGTCTTTGGTGCCGCAACTTGCTCAAACCGAAGGGAGCACGGGCCGTGCTCATACGCACGACCAGCCCGTGCTCCACCCAAACGTCCGAATTTGCTTGTGGGGTCTTCGTAAGAGTTGTAGCTCTCTCTCTTAGCTTTCCGTAGCCACTTGAATCAGCTTGATATCGATTTTGTAGAGAGAGTTATGGCCAAATTACTAAACCCTGCCAGTGTTGGAAATTCCAGACGCGTTTAGACGTTCCTTGAGATAAATCCCCTCGTTGTTTGATCATCCATGCTTCTTTTGACACACGAATCATTACTATGACTCTAGACTCAATATAATTGGCTTCCAATTGGGTGTAATCGCTCGATTCTTGATGCTTCTAGGTCGCAATGCTCGTATTTGTCACAAAATCACTCCAAATATCGTTAAATTCCTACAAAACGAGCAAAGCGTAATCCTTTTCCACAAAACAGGAATATAACCCTATTTACTCATATAATGCATGCATATCAACACATTCTAGCCAATATTAAGCCCAAAATACATGCAAAATACATGTCAATCATCGATGCGGTAAATTTTTCGAGATCGAGACAAAAATCGATTATTGTCACCAAGAGATAAATACAATTCCGAGAAATGATTCTCAATCCCGAAATTTGTAACGATCCCAGAGAAATGGATTTTGGCAAAATGGTCAAACTCAAAGATGGCTTAAAAAATATTTTTTTTTAAAAAGTATGGTTAAAAAATATTTTAATTATGGGCATGTGACTAAAAATCCGACGGACTCTATAATCTTGTACACATTGTATTCCCAATTCTAAATTTTCTTTTTCTTAGGTGTTTCATCTTGTGTTTCAATACGCATGTCACATTTACTGATTTACATGATAATGCCCACCAACTTGAGCATCCCCCACACTCCTATAAATACACCACCATTTCTTCACACCCATAACCACACAAATTCCCAACTGAATATCATACATACTATAGTGCTATTTAATTTGAAGATGATGATCATGAAGAAGGGTGTTGCTTTTAGTGTTGCTATCTCGTGCCTGGTGGCGATATTGGCGGTCGTGCTGGTGGCGGAGGTGCACAAAACGGCGGCGGTGACTTGCAACCCGACGGAGCTGAGCCCATGCCTTGCGGCGATAACGGGGTCGGGTAAGCCGTCGCCGGAATGTTGCGCCAAGCTGAAGGAGCAAGTCCCCTGCCTATGCGGGTACATAAGAAATCCGGTGACTAGGCCGTACATAAACTCTCCTAACGCCAAAAATATAGCCGAAATTTGCGGCGTCGAAATTCCAAAATGTTGATGATAATAAATGATTTGATCATCATGGGGAAGTGGAAAATTAAAGAGATTGAAATAAAATTGTCACCACTCATGTATGTGTAACAACTAACAACATCTCCTTGCAATAAAATAGATGATGAGTTAATGTTTTATTTTTATGCGTGATATATTTATAGTTAAAGATTAATTGAAACTATTGGTTGACCATGCAATAAACTAAATTATTTCAGTGAGTTATCGAGTATATGCTGCTACAGGTGGTTGTTACTTGTTGAATAATATTGTTCGGTATTATACTATTACTCTTAATTAAAGGAATAAGTGATAAATAATAAACTACAATTTATAAAAAGAATAAAAGCTTTTTTGAAGTTCTATCTTTGTTTTTAATTTATTTGAGTAGTTTTACGAGGGTATTTTAGATTTTCTTTTAAATCTGAGACATATGGGATATATTATAGAAAAATTATCAATATAACATATAACATTGAATTCAGGGAGAATTGAAATAGAAGCAGCACAGACATCGATCGAGACACATCTGGCGATTAACTGGCGAAGGCTGAGTATTAATCTAACTGCTGAAGAGGTTCACGTGAGAAAATATCTTAATTTAACTAATTGGAATACTAACTGGGATATAATATTAGGCGAACACTATAGAAAAATGGTTCACAAATTTATCTTCTTTTGTAATTTTTTTTTTTATATTATAGTTAATTTTAACTTTCAATCTTATACCTCAGCACCATCACTGAAACCATTACTATTACCTATACTTACATAATATATTACTAGCAGTCCACCCGTGCGATGCACGGATTATATATTAAATAAAGATAATTTTAATATTTTAGTTATTTTAATAGATTAAATTTAATAAATTATTTAATTATAAAACCAAATAACGGTGGATTAAAAAATAAATAATTATATTGTAATGGAAATTTAAAAAATTATTTACTTGAAAAACCAAATAACAAGGGATTAAAAATAAATGATTATATAGTAATGGAAAATTACAAAACAATATATATAATAAAATAAAAAATTAAATAGTTAAGATGTAAAGACAAATAAAGATAAATTAAAGAATAGAACAATAAATCATAAAAGCATGCTTAAAAACTTATTAGCGAAATCTTTAAGTACAATATTTGACCAACTTTCTAAGATCTTTGGGATTTGTAACTCTAGACACATCAATATACAATTAAAATGTGACCAAAAACAGACTTTCATAGAAACTCTTACATTAGACAAAAACTGACTCTGATTTTTGTTAATAGACATTGCTTAATACATAATCAGCAAAAAATGTCATTGTCGGAATTTAATATGCAATTACTTTGAAATATTGTAAAGTATTTCAATATTGTGTTAGATGAAGATAACTTGACAAAATAAATCATTTGATATCCTATTACGGGCATGTTTCGACATCCACAAATTATTCCACTAATTTCTTTCAATCCTTCTTGTTTAAGCATAGAAAAGTTACTAAGCAAGGAAGAAGAAAAAATCTAAATAAAACATCTCTTTTTTTTTTTACGAAATAAAAATGAAGGTGCATGTTGAAAAAATTAGTTAACAGACCTTTTTATGATGAAATGCACTCAAAAGTGGAAGGACTTAGGTTGTTGCCAAAATCAGGAACACTGTAAATATGAATCAGTCTTAATTTCAATGACATGACATGGACATTTTTGTTGGGTTGAGATTTTTAAGCAAACTTAACAATGTAGCCATGGTTCTAGTTTTGTCTGTAATAGTTTTTTGCAGATTTGGTGCATTTAAAAATGGTGTGGACTCGTTTCAAAAGGCAAAAAAGTAAATAGTGTGGATGGCAGAGTAGTGTTTAATCTTTTGGAGTCTGAAAGATTTTGTCTTCATGTTATTTATAATGGCTGATACCCTTGTACATTTTAATCAATGTGAGATTTTTTTTATATTTTATTATTGGAATGATGGATTGCAACAATTATTATATTACATTAGAAAATTGTTTTAATTTTTATGTATAGGGTTTTGGATGCAGTTTCAAGATGATATTAATGAATGTCAGCTATTTAAATCTGACAATTAAAGCTTTGGTTTTGAAATCGTACACATTCAAATTTCTAGAGCTCCATTTTCATTTTTCGTTGATTTACAAAACCAAACCCAATTGATAAATGGTCATTTCCAAGGTAGACGTCGACATTAACAATACAGGTGTTGGTATCTTCGAGATAAAAGACGGCAAAATAATCTTAGTGTCAGATGCTGTATCGGTTTTCAATACAGAAAATTAATAAAATATATAACAAATAATAACAACTTTTTTTTTATATATTTTTTAAGATTTCCAAAAATAGAAACTCGTTTTTGGCGGGATCGGTTTTTGGCGAACACTATAGAAAAATGGTTCACAAATTTATCTTCTTTTGTAATTTTTTTTTTTATATTATAGTTAATTTTAACTTTCAATCTTATACCTCAGCACCATCACTGAAACCATTACTATTACCTATACTTACATAATATATTATTAGTTTTTTTATTGTTGACTAAACATAATATCACTGTTCAAAATACCGTACCGTACCGGCCGGTTCAACCGGTTATACCGGATACCGGTGGTCGGACCGGTACGGTAAGGTCCTAATAACCGTTTTAACGGTTAAACCGGTCAATACCGGCCATACCGGCCTAAAACCGGTCGAACCGGAATTTGCTTTTTTTTTTTTAGTTTTTGTATTTTTTTCACTTTTTTTATAAAAATAGAATTTATAAACTAATATTTAAAATATTTATGTCATTTTTGAGCTAAATATATACATTTTTTCGTTTTAACTAAACATATACAACTTTCCCTTCTATATTAATAAATTATATTCATATTTTATATAATATAATTTCAAATAAATATTTTTTATTAAAACCGGTAAAACCGGCGGTTGAACCGGTCCGACCGGTTGAACCACATACCGGTGGCTTGGCCGGTTTGATCACCGGTACGGTATTTAAAACACTGCATAATATATTATTAGTTAAAATAATTAGAAATAACAAAACCTCATGTACAGACTACAGTTGTCAAACTGCCTGGCCCACGTAAATCTGGTTGGTCTGGGCTGCGGTAAACAATTTTTGTAAATACTAGGCCCAGTTCGGGCCAATACCCCGCATATAATGGGTTGGTCCTGGTCCTTGGCCGAACATCACGAGTTGGAGCTAACTAGTGGGCCTAGGGATTCGGCCTCTTGTTGTTTTCTTTTGTTTGGGCCTTTACAAAATGTAAATGTAAACGTAAAATGTCTTTGCAAAAATTTAAAACAGAATAGTAATACTAAGTCTATATACTGTGGGCATTATGGGAGTGATATCACACCCTTTTACATTATTTCCCTCCTTTCATTTTGTTTGGTTCAAACAAACAAAGCCCTTGAAAAGAGTGTGGCCCGGCTCTTTATCACACCAAGAAAGTGATAGCATATCCCACCTAAGTACCCCCAAACATTTAAAACCTGACAATCGACATTCAAACCTAATGATTGAAAAATCAACATTGTTGGGGAATTACAAAATAAACCATCACATCACAAGCTTATAATAAGCGATACATCCTAACAATTCACAGTAAAAGAGGAAATGCTAAAGATCCAACAACCTTTTTGATCGGTCCCAAAATTACTCTGCTCCTCCGAATTCTAACCGATCAAACTCGTCGTTGACTGCGACAAAAGGGGGCCGAAGGGTTGCTCCGTCCTTTTCCGACGCTCAAGTCAGAACTCTATCGAAGGAAAATAATCAATGTTGAGCCCTAATAGAGTCCATATTCGTATTTGGGTAAGAAAAGAGGATAGAATACTCCCTTTATATAAGATTCTACCAAGTAGAGCCCTAATAGAGTCCATATTCGTATTTGGGCCCATTTCTAATATTGAGGCCCAAATTCTATTGATCCAATTCAATAGGGCCAATTTAGGCCGTATCACTTTTGTTGATAGATCTATAATTTATGGGATGTAAATCCAAACAACACAGTGAAACTACTGAACAAATGCATACCAATTTTAGCGCAAAGCCTACCTCAGTCGTCGAAGACGACGGTCATCAATGATTTAACCAGCGGCATTGTGTTTAGGGAAGGTAGTCACAAGGATATGTCATTTTTAGGATCTTCGCGATCTTTCGGCGACATGGTCTGGGTATTATCACAACAGAAACCTCTTTGGATGTGCAGGGGTAAAATTGGTAAATCATTAGCAAATAAAGAGCACAAAAGTAAAATACCCCATATGGCTCCTCTTATCCACCTTCAACCAAACAAACAATTAATAAACCAACACATATCCTGTAATCCAATCCATCAAACAAACAAGTCATTAAGCCACATTGTATTTATTGGATAAAGCCAATAAAAGAGGTGGAATTTAATCAAGCCCATTACACAAATCCAACCAAACGTTGCCCATGAGGTACAATTTTTTTTAATCAAAACGTGCTACTTTTTTAGTGCTAAGTTTATATATTTAGTTTACAATTTTTATTATTATATATTTATTAAAACAAGGATAATGTTAATATTCTGGATGACTTATTTTATTTTGATGTATTTTTTCTTCTTATAATTATTATACTATTTTAATTTGTACACCATAAGACAAAAATCAAATCATAATGGGGCTTTTATTGTGATTTCAAAAACCACTATTTTTTCACAATTAGCCCAAACCTCAGGAGGGTTTTGTAAATTATCCCTTTTTTAATATGGACAAATTTAACCTATTAAAATAGTAAAATTTATTATAATACTATTAAGATAAATTCGTGCCATTAAATACATGATTATTTGTTAAGAATCTCCAACAACTTGTAATGCAATATCTGCATTTCATCTCCAACAATTTGCCCTACATTTTCCATAATATTTCATTTTAGTGCATATTTTAATACATTAAATTCATTAATTTATAACAAAGAGTAAAAGAAATCTTTTAGCGCAGTTGCAGTGTCGCGCCATTTCTTGTGTAAAACTATTCACGACTTCAAAAGAGCGCAGACATTGAGGCACTACTGAAGCAAGTTTTGACTCTATACCTCTAAATGGAAAAGTTCCAATCGCATTACAAATGCGATGCTCTAACCTACTCAAGGAGCTATTGCGCTTGAGCTCATGTTGCCTATGGGTTAATGAGCTAAGGAGGCTATGAGCTACTCCTTTTTATTCCTCTATATGAGCTTTAAAGTTGCTTAAAGGCATGGGCCTTGTATGGTTGTGTTTTCAAGATCAATTTTCTACTTTTCAACTATTCCGAAAAATGAGTTTATGTTTGTTTAGGAAGTTTTCACTAGAAATGAAGTCATTTCCAGTTTTCACTTTTTTATGGAAATATTCTTTTGAAAACACAATCAAACAACTTTTCACCAAAATCACGTAAATCTATGAGAAAATACACTATATTCACGCAAACATATGTCAAAAATACATTCAAAAAATTATAACCAAACATATTTTCATTTCAAATAGAAATTCAGACAACAAACCAAACATATTCTCAATTCTCACACGAAAATCAATAAAATTTGAAAATTCATTTTCTAACACTAGAATCTGGAAATTGAACTTGAAAATACAAAGCCATGGACTTTCTGATTAACTTCCTGATTTCCAATAGATGAAAAAAAAATAGGCCCATGACTCCGTTTTTTCCTCTTTTTGGATGGTAAATATTTCTCATAATACGGAGTATTATTAATAGAGAACTCTCTTAAAAATGTTCTAAGTAATCTTGATTTGGACTATGCACGTTGGAAGCTAAGGATATCAAATCTATGAACTTGTTTGGAAGAGTTCATTATTCAATGGATTTTAAATCCTTAAAGTTCCTATATTTCAATTATACATATTTTGAGTAACTATGATTGATTTCAAGTTCATCTCCCAAATCCTCTAATCAAATCTACATCCATCAATCCAAATGCAACCTAATATTATCCCTAGTTGAGAACAGAGGACAATCCCACCCTAGCTATTGGACTCTGATCTTTATTGACTTTGACCGAAAGAACTATTCTTATTTTTTTCCCGAGACTGGGAAGCATAAGGCCGACTTTATATTTTTTTCACCGTTATCTCTCACTATAATGACTTGATTTGGATTATAACCTAAAATTTTATTTTATTGGACCTTGACTTTTCACTTATGAAGTACTGATATGGGTACATAACACGGTATAATACGATACAGGTACGAGAATACGTCATGTTTTCAAAATTTAAGAATACAAGTACGATGTATATACATATAAAATTATATATTTTTATATTATTTAAAATATTGAAGTACTAAGTACAATTAAAAAAGAAAATTTCAAGTATTAAAAAATAATAATTTCATAAATACTCAAATCTTAAATGTGATAACTCACATAGACACACAGAAAATATGTTGAAGATATTAGCAATAGATAATTTCTATCTCTTCCCATATATATATTTATAAGAATTTATATGAACGCGACTTTTCTATCTTTTCCATATGTGCATTTATAAGAATTCATATGAATGCACCTTTTCTGTCTCTTCCTTAATGTCTAGTCTATTTCTTTTTCCAATTGGATACTATAGATATGTATTCATAGGGTATCCATTGAGTATCGAGTATTGTAACGTAGTCGGTTAGAGTACGTTAGTATAACGGAAGTATCTGTATTTCATTATTTCATAGCTTTTCACCCAAGTTATTCATCACTCGCCTTTGCTTATTCACTTTTAGATATCCATATAAGTACCTTGTGCTTTATCATGTATTTGATTATTCTGTTATAAAATAATAAAACATCTATCCATGCACCCAATCAATTTATTTTTTTATGTATATAACATGTCAAACGGATAAAGTTAGGTCTCTCAATAATACGAATAAACTAAATATTAAGGCCGCCTCACAGTCAACAAGAGCCACTTATATCACAAAAAAACATGTTAAATAAATAAATACTGAAAATTTTGACATAAAATATGATAACCCACAAACGAAAAATGTCCAAGTCCCATGCATGCAAAGGCGGGAGTAACTTAATAAGTAGTCTGGATAAGCCCTCCACCAAAATAGCATTATAAACCCGTTTTCCCAGGAATAGATAATCCCATCTTCAACTACTTGAGCTGTGCCAGGTCAGCGTCACCTCAGATTTGACGCATCCACAAAAAGCGCTACTCCCCATCAACCACGTTTTCATCTCACCGTTTTAAACTTTTAATAGCCCCACAATTACATAGTACATATCTTCCAATTTTTTTGTTTTTTTCTCAGATTTATATATGTCATACGCGGCGCCTCGATTTGTCTACAGTTGTCTTTCTCCATGCACACACTTCTCTCAGTTCTCAACATTCAACCCAGTTTTTGGTTTTTTCTTCCACTAGCAGAAAACTAGAAAAAAGAAAAAAAATCTCGAGATTTCTAGCTAGTTACTTCTGTATATATTAGATTTTTGTGATAATTATATGATAATAATCTTTTCTTGATTGTTCATCATATATTTTTCAAAGAAGCATTTGATCAAACAGTTGTTGCGCATGGCTGCTGCTGATCTCTCTGTCATCTTGCCTCGTGTTCTTATAGTCTCCAGACGAAGCGTTCGTAAGAACAAGTTTGTCGATTTTGTAGGTATGAATAATCAATTCTCGTTTCCTTTTTTTTTTTTTTGAATTCAATCGCTTAATCTGCTAAAATTATATACACGGAAACAGAGTACAAAAAAAAAAAAAAAGAATAAGAAGAACCAGAGAACCCACATCAATGGAAAACTAATCTGACAATTCATAAACTGAAATTAACAATTACGCAGGAGAATATCATCTAGATCTGATCATAAACTACGGAGCCGTACCTGTGATCGTGCCACGCGTCACCGGCGTCCACATGCTCCTCGACAGCTTCGAGCCAATCCACGGCGTTCTCCTCTGCGAAGGCGAGGACATCGATCCCTCTCTCTACGAAGACGACGACGCCACCTCGAATCTCTCCACCGAGGAACTAGAAGATATCCGCCGATTACACGCCAGCGACACCGCAATCGACGCCGAGAAAGACGCAATCGAATTAGGGCTCGCGAAGCTCTGCCTCGAGCGAAACATTCCGTATTTGGGGATCTGCAGGGGATCTCAGATCCTCAACGTCGCCTGCGGCGGCACGCTCTACCGAGACATCGAAAAAGAGCTCACGAAAATCGTACCTGAAAATCGGAGAGTCGTGCATATGGATTACGACAATTACGATGGGCATAGGCATCCGGTGAGGATTCTGGAGAACACGCCCCTGCATCGGTGGTTTAGGGATTCCTTGGAGGATGGTGAAATTGGGGAAATGGAGATTAGGGTTAATAGCTATCATCACCAAGGGGTTAAGAGATTGGCGCAGAGATTTGTGCCTATGGCGTTTGCTCCGGATGGATTGATCGAAGGTTTTTATGATCCTGATGCGTATAATCCTGATGAGGGGAAGTTTATAATGGGGCTTCAGTTTCATCCGGAGAGGATGAGACGAACGGATTCCGACGAGTTTGATTACCCCGGTTGCCCTTTTGCTTATAAGGTGATTATTTCATCTCTATGAATAGTTGAGAAATTTTTTTTTTGGTTATTCGAACTGTTCGAGTTTTTCGACTCTGTTAAAGTTAACGGGTTTTTACAAATTGCTTCCTCCAGCTCACTTTTGGTGGAAAATTCAACCGAATTTTTAAATTGCCACCATACAAATCCAGCATGCATATCATGTGATAGGATTAGTGCTGTAATTTTTTCACCAGAAATTAGACGGAGGTGGTAATTTGAAAAAACCCGGACTTTAGGAGTTAAAGTGTCCTAACAAATTTAGGTAACAAACTCGAGAAACTCGTGTGGATGGTGGATATTTTTATTTTTTAATTAATTTCACTCTTTGGATGCATATCTTTATAATTAAATATAGGGATAATTACAAAAAAAAAAAATTCGTTGAGAATCAGACTAATTACAAAACACCTCAGAGATTTTTGAAAATTACAAAAAAAAAAACTCATTGTATTTGAGTCCATTTTACATTATCCCCTTTCGTAAGCAAAAAAATATTTCAAAAATCTCTCCAGATATCTATAGAAATATTACAATCACCCACTCAAATTTAAGATATAATCAAACTTGAGTTATTTTTTTTTTGTTTTTAAATTTTGAAACATGCATGGATTTTTTTTAACTAGCCCATATTAACCTCAGTATTTTTTTCTTTTTTTGTAATTATCACTTAATTATAAGGATAACTATAAAAACTATCCATGAGGTTTAGTATAATTACAAAACAAACTCAACAATTGTTCTCATTTTACAAATTGTACCCTCATTTTGCAAATTGTACCCTTAGGAGGTGTAATTGTGAGGTACATACAAACCTAGGGGTGTTCTGTAACACTTAAGATGTATTTGTAATTTTGAAAGATAACTAAATCTTTTTGTAACTAGGCTAAATCTTGAGGCTAGTTTTTATAATTATCCCTTAATTATACAAAATTTGATTCAGTTAGTGATCCCGGCTTAGTGAGTCCTTTCTTCCGAGATAAACTGTTGGCCCTAGTCCTACATTTTGTGTTAATTATATTTTTTTGCATCTTTTACCATTAATTAAGTGAAATATGAGTGTAATTGTTTTTGTGTTTGGTTGTGGTATTATTGTAGGAGTTTGCAAAAGCAGTGATTGCGTATCAGAAAAAGCTAGATAGCTTGACAAATGTGCCAAAGCCGATGAAGCTTGATGGAGAAATGGAGAAGAAAAGGAAAGTTATATTGAGGAGCTTTTCACTCGCAAGAAACATATATGAACATGGCGATGACAACAGTGCTTCTAAACAGTCTGAACTCGAGGCCGGAGCAGAGTTTCTAGAGGTATCAATTAAGTTTTAATATGCATCTTTTAATTGCAATAAACCACATAAAGTCATAAACAATTGCAATAATTCTCACATTCAAGTTAAGATATGAGCACACTTCCTTTTATCTCACATAATTATCAGGGATAATTTAACAAACAAAATCTAGGTTTGAAATAATTACTAAAAGACCCTGAGGTTTTTGAAAATTACAAAACCCTTGAGGTTCGATTCTATTTTACATTTTTCCCGTTAAATATAGAAATATACAATTATACAAATATTACAGTTACCTCCTTAATTTAAGACAAACAAAGTTCAAGGAAGTTTTTGTAATTCTCAAAAACCTTTGGGTTTTTCTTTTCTTTTGTAAATAGCCCAAACTAGCTTGTTTTTTTTTTTTTTTTTGTAATTGTCATAAATATTGTTGAAATATAGACTGGAAGATCTGAACAAAAAATAACTCTTAAGGCATGAAAATCGTTATTTTTAAGAGATGTTTTCTCCCATTCCAGTAGTCACATTGTGTTTGTAGAAAATCTCTCTTGGGATACAGTGGATGGAGTTGTTTGATTCAAATTATGACTTTTTAATCAAACCAAAAGTACAATCTACTGATTTGACCCTTGATGTTTGAATACGAAAATAAATAATGTTATTGTGTATAGCAAATGTGCAACCTCAACTCTATATATATTGCCATTTTAATGTCTTCTTCTTTCGGAGAGACATAACTCTTCGAATCAATATATCTCTTTGATCATCGCGACTTAACCAAGTAGGTCGATGTCAGCAAAACATTTGTGTCACAACTTAAATAAAATATGAAAATATGTAACAAATATAACGAATAGGGAGAATCTATATCTTTTCTCATTCTTGAAGCTTAGTTTCATCTCACATTTTGATAATGTTAATATGTCATTACTGATAACATTATTTCATACACGTGTCATTTTACAGTCGAATACAGCTTTGAGCCAGCAACAAGAGACTAGACTAAAGCAAATGGGTGCAACTGTGAGGAACGCATCTTCCTACTTGGAGAAGTTGAAATTGAATGAAAAGAGGGAGAAATTAGCAAGAAACGTGATGGGGAACATGTCGGTGGAACAGCTGTCCGATCTGATGTCGTTTTATCACATGATGGGGCAGATTTGTTCTGAGGTTTTGGACAGAAAGCTTCATGGCATAGTCAATGAGATCACTTCTTGATATACAAAGAAAAATGTATAAAATGTATGGTCCTGCTTCAATTTCTATGTTTTTTTTTTCTTCTTTTTTGAAAATATGTTTGTGTACTTAAATTGTTTGGTTTGGTGGGCAATCACAAGAAAGTTGAATGAGGATAGATGATGGTTAACTGTTTTGTAGATGTGGGTGTTTTTTTCATGACCAAGAAAGTGACATGGTTAAGGTTGCCTGTTACATATGAAATCTTGTTTGTTGATGGTGTTGTTTTGTTTTGTTTTGGTTTTTTAAAGCCAAATTATATTAAATAGTTCTCTTATTTTTTTGTTTACAAGAAAAATAATTTTATTAATTAATTCAAACTTGCAATACATGGATAGAAATAGAAACAGAAACAAGTTTTTTAAAAAACAAAACTATGAAAGATTATATCATCTAAGTTAATAACAAAAATCGGATTAAAAGCCTACGATTTTGAAAATTCTATAGAGTCTAGAAGAATTGTCTGCACAAGAAAAAACATCGCACGAAGACGATGTTGTATAAAATTGTGGGTAATGAAATCTGTATAAGCTAGACACTTTTAAAGATGTTATCTTTAAGGTATTAATTCCTCTCACACGGTCTAAATGGTCTCAAGGAATTAACCTCCAAGATACAAAGCCTTAATCTCGAAAATTCTAAGACTACACTTCTCAAAATTTTCTGGAGCAAGAATAAGAAGTTATAAAAATAATTAAACTGATCAGAAAGTAAGAAGAAAGAACACTCAGGGAAAGAGGATTAATAATTTCGTACTCCTTTCTGCAGAATCTAGAAGTCGATTAAAAAATTTCCAGAGGTTGCCTCCAAGAATTGCACCTCTTCGAGAGGTTCTATTTTTTGACAAAAGACACACCTTTTCGTTTAAACAGTCGGGTCAGGCCCGCCCGCTCGGACCGATGAGTTGGCTCGGGCTCCGGTGGTGTTTCCTCCATAATAAGGAGGAAGCTCCAAAGCTTGGTAGGACTTACTAAACTTACACTCTTTTATACACCAAGTTGAGCTCTACACTTCAATACACAATCAATGTGGGACAAAGCAATAAATGAGAGTGTCTTCCTAAAAGTGATGCAATCAATGCGGGATTCAATAAATACAACACAAAAATCAATGTGGAACACCAATTATTATATATGTAAATATATACAACAGACGATGATAATCCAAATGCCACACCAAACGAAATCGCAAACAAGAAAACAATCAAATAATTCAGATCTATGTAGGGAAACCATTTATTTAGAAGATAAATTAGTAAAAAGGATGTATGTAGGGTGATTTCAGCCAAAAATGACAAAAGAATCACTCATTAACAATGAAGAACAAGAAGAGAAACAAAAAAGAGATAGTTTGAGAGAAAAAACTCGAAGAAGGTGTTTGGCTGAGCTTATAAGCCCAGGGGTTGGTTTGGTGGCTGAGGAGTTGCAATTGCAACCCTAGGGTCTTAGGTTTGATTTCTAACTAACGCGGAGTACATGGGTTGGGTTTGCCCCTCCTTTCTAGAGATTAGGACCATCATTGGGAAGGACGGATGTCCCATAGTCCGAAGAAAGTGTGGGGTATGTGCCTCGACTGGTGTGGGGATACTCTGGATCAACAAAAAAAATATTTTTTAAGATATTTTTTTTTGAGTGGATATTTTTTAAGATGTTTGAGAGCTATAAGATGCTTAAATTTGTTTGGTAATTTTTTTAGAAAAAGATCTTATAAGGTCCAAAAATAAGATGTCAGGAACTTATAAGTTGTTTTTAAAAAAGTAAGGGAACCCCAACTTTTTTTTCAAAATAAGATCGTATTTCAACAACCTTCTTTAATTTTAACTATTTTAATTACAAAATTATCATTACTAACATCTTAAAAGTTACACCATCTTATTTTCTCCAAACACTTCAACAACTTATAAAATATAGGAGTTTATAATATTTTTTAAATAAGCTTAGTCAAACACCCTCTTCTTCGTATCATCACATAAAAGTGAGACAGTATTCATTCTAAGGTGCGGCACTAAGAAAGACCCAAAATACAAGTCGAGGTCCCAAATCCACTTGCGACCCGTTTAATTTTCTGGATTGGCCCATGTTAGCTAAACTAAACCCTTGTTTTAATTGTGGGACTTTAGACATCATATGCCACATATGCCCAGTCATTTTAAACTTCTTCCCAGATTACAATCTCAAACATATGGTGTGATTCAATAATCTAATCTAGTTGGCCCAACTATTTTTAAATCCCTTTTAGGAAATGTCTATTTTGTCCTTAAGATCATAACATGAAATTATGAATGCTTCCCAACAAATAATGGTAAGAATTAGGCCTATACGGTGCATATATACAGCGCCTAACACCAAATAATAATTTTAACCCAGAATCCTATAAATACCCAATCAAACCACATTTTCAAGGGAGAAATTTCATTCGAAATATCTAGCCTTATGAATTCTTAATTCTTTGGCTCTTTTATCTGAATTGAGCGTCAGAGTATTTTCACCGGAACAAACCCGACTTTCTAAAGATTTATTATGTTGCAGACAGTTGCCCAATTTAATTATAGACTTTCAACTCGAAGATTTGAAGAATAAAGTGATACCACATCAATGTGTGATTGGTTTTGATTTTCTGAAAAACAAGAGGATAAATAGAATATTTCCGGTGAAAATTGCATATATAATTTTTGTGTTTTGAATAGTAAAAAACTTTAATGATACTTTCGAAAATCATATCACGCTATAAGAAAAATCCATTTAACCTATAAAAAATAAAAAGATAAGTATTAAGATAACTCTAAAGTGTAGATAAAATCATTATATAGTTAAATATTTACCAATAAAATCTAAAACTATTGTTATTATTGGTAAATATCTATAATATTTCTATCAGCAAATTTGAAAAGTGTGTTGATAATTTGTCGGTGATTGATCGGTATTATTTGGAGAAAAATAATATCTTTTATTCTGCCGATATTCTACTGGTAATTGTTAAAATTTAGTCATAAAATTATTTTTCTCATTAAATTCTTCCTGTAAACTGGACGTTTTTCTTCCAAACATTGCCTTTTTTTATATTAGTTTCAAGATTAAAAAAACCCTCCACAACTCGTAAAAGATCAATCATGATTGGTTGAAAATCTTGTCCTCTACTCATATCTTTGCTGAAATCAAACTTCATTTTTTTAGGGAAAAATCAAACTATATTTGCCAACCAACAAGATAGACTGTTAGGTTGCGATTGGATATGAACAAGATTTCATTTTCGTTCCGTTGGAAAACTTTTTTTAACCAAACATATGATTGTTTATGAAAATTTTTAGAAAATATACTATTCTCTCACTTTCACTTTTTCTCATTTTTTCTTTCACCAATCACATCTACACATTTTTTTTACTAAAAACTAATCATTATTACACATTCTCCCACAAATTTTACTATTCATTCACTCACACATTTCTAACTACCAATCACATCCAATTATTATTTTACTATTTTTAAATCAAATCAACTTTCATCATTACATATCCATTCACACTTTCAAAATTTTCCAAAAACTTTCATCGGATTTTTTTTCTCACTATTCTCTAGCGAAAAGAAAATTTTCAAAATGAAAGCATATCCAATCGCACCCTTAATTTTTCTCTCTCTCTTGGGAGTTGTGCATCCTCTTTTGGGGGCATATGGTTTTTATTGATCTTGAAAAGGCATACGATAGAGTCAACCGTGATATAATGTGGCGCGTATTGAAAAAAAGAGGAATAAAAATAGCCTACATAGATGCCATAAAAGATATGTTTGATGGTATAACAACATGTATCAGGACACCAACAGGAATATCTAGTGAATTCCCAAACACTATAGGTTTGCATCAGGGATCTGCTCTAAGCCCGTACCTTTTTATCCTAATAATTGATGAAATCACTAAACACTTACAAAAATCCATCCCTAAATGTATGTTATTTGCGGACGATATAGTTTTAATTGATGAAACAAGGGAAGGAGTAAATGCAAAATTGGAAGTTTGGAGAGAAGCACTAGAATCAAAAGGTTTTACAATAAGTAGGGCTAAAAATGCAGAATACATGGAATGCCACTTTAGTAAAAACAACGAGAACAATGAGACGAAGGTTAAAATTGATGGACATGAAGTGAGTATAACAAAGAGTTTTAAATACTTAGGATCTATAATTGAAGAGAATGGAGAAATCAATAAAGATGTCACACATAGGATCCGGGGCGGGTTGGAATAAATGGAGGAGTGCATCTTCTATCCTTTGTGACCGTAAAATACCATTAAAATTGAAAGGAAAATTTTATAAAACGGCCATAAGGACCGCAATGCTTTATGGAGCGAAATGTTGGGCGACTAAATATGAACACGAAAAAAAAAAATGAGGGTAGCGAGAGATGAGAATGCTAAGATGGATGTGCGGACACACTAGATTAGATAGAATAAAAAATGAACACATTAGAAACAAAGTGGGAGTAGCACCAATAGACGCAGAAAATTAGAGAAACACGATTAAGATGGTTTGAACATGTTTATAGGAGACCTTTAGATGCACTGTGCGACGTTTAGAAGGTAGAGGTATCAATCACTCACACAAATCAAAAGAGGAAGAGGTAGGCCTAAAAAGACTTGGAAAGAAGCTATTAAACATGACATGTTATTATACCTAGAAATAAACGAAAGTATGGCTTATGACCGTAAAACGATGGCGCGATATGATCCGTATAGCCCGACTTTCACGTAGTGGAATTAAAGCGCTAGTTTGTTGTTGTTGTTTTTGTTGTTGTTTTCTTCTTGTTCTTGAGTGAAGGGTGGGTTTAATTCAATTCTATCTGCCTGTAATTGAAGCATTTAATAGCCATGCAATCTGTTTTTACTGCATTTATTGTCTATTGCGTATTTATGTTCTCATGAGTGGCATTCATGTGGACATTTTCATTTCCTTGTTTTTTGTTTGCTAGTTTGACTATTGTATTTTTTTCGGTTCTTAGTCCTTTGTCTTTTTATTCTTCTTTGTCCTTCTCTGTCTTCTTGTTGTCTCTTTTCTTCTGTTGTTTCTTTTTTCAGGCCTTATGCTCTAAGCTTGAGTGAACTGTTCAGCTTAGAATTTGAGTGAGGTCCTCGATGGCGGAGGAGATGGCTCTCAAGTTAAGTCTCTTCAAACTTTCAGATAAGGAGAAAAAAGGGATATGTTTAAATGAAAGGGATATTGTTGTTAGTGCTGATGTTTGCAGCAAGATCTTATTTGGGAAAATCATTGGGTTGAAAAGGGTTAACTTCGGAGGGCTGAAGAGAACTCTTTCTCTTATATGGCCGGTGCGGGCAGGGACGTATCCAGAATTTTCTTATAACGGGGGTACAAAATAAATACAAGGGATAATTACAAAAACTACCCTCGAGGTTTGAGCTAACAACAAAAAAAACCAAAGATTTTTGAGAATTACAAAAAACCTCTTGAGATTTGGTTCTTTATTATATTTTATCCTTTCATAAGCAAAAAACATTTAAACGCCCCCTTACGTTTGTAAAAATATTATAATTATACCCCCTTCATATAAGATAGAATCAAACATCAGAAGACTTTTTGTAATTTTGAAACTTCTCTGGATTTTTGTAACTACCCTAAATCTCAGGGGTAATTTTTCTAATTTCCCTAATTACAATTATAGAATACATAAAAAAACAATTAATGGGAGTGCATTTTATTTTGTTTACCTAATTAATATATATTTTAAATTATATAATAAATACTAAAAAAATAAAAAAAATAAAATATACTATGGGGGCACGTGCCCCATAGTAGGAGCTATGGCTCCGTCATTGGGTGCGGGGGAGTTTTTCTGTGAAAGAAATGAGTTTTAATTATTTTCAATTTATTTTTACTGACGTGGAAGATAAAAAAAGAGTGTTAGAGAGCAAGCAATGGATCTTTGACAACCAGTACTTAATCCTTAGAGAATGGGTTGCAGGCAAGGTCGTTCCTATAATTTAAAAGGTCCGGTGCGAAACGAAAAGGGGGCTCTTTATATTCACATAAAAAAAGTAATAAAATAATGAGCCTTATATTTCCATTTAGACGTTTCTACTACAAAAAACAGATACTTTAATATCATAACATCATAGATGTAAAGGGGAAAAACTATCAATACATTAGCCATAGAAAATCGATCTCCTTGCATTTTTATCTGCAAAGTCATCAATCAATCTTTCATAATCCAGTTTGTCTAAAAATTCACTCTCAATTGAAATCAAAGACAATGCATTCAGTCTTGTCTGGGTCATTGTTGACCTCAAACAAGGTTTCAACAACTTCAATCTAGAAAAACTTCTCTCTGAGATCTGTGATCACGAGAATAGTCAACAATATCTTGTATGCAATGAATGAATTGGGAAAACAGTTCATTCTTTTCAAAAAGTTCATTATTGCACACTCTGTTTTTGCTTCTTGTGGCAGAATATGTCGCATGATCTTCATTCTTGATATAAATCATCTCCATCTAAATCTGAAACGTTGTATTCTGTATCCCCTTTTCTTTGTAGTTTTCTTTCAAGATTTTTGCAACGAACCTTCAAGTCCTCATCAACTAATGAACTCAACTTATCAGCTGTGAAAAGGAACCCAAAAAGATCTTCATACTCCTCATATTGCTCAAATCTTTTCTCCAAAGACCCAATAATTTGATCAACTATATATAAAAGATAATGAACCCTGAAATTCTCCTCGGCTGATACTTGTGGCATTTGAGAAGACTCGGATAAGAGCTCATCAAAATATTTTTTTCTATATATTTGTCTCTTTTCAGGAAAAATAGGATCAATATCCATTGATGAAAAAAGTTCTTTTGCAGTATTGATTGCTTGGTTGAATCTGATTTCTCTATACTCTTCAAAAGAAGCAATTAAACTCTTAACCTTGACCATAGTAATGTCAATAAGCATATCCTCAGATTGTAAGTCTTTGCTAATAATATTAACTTTACCCAGTATATCATACCAAATAACCATGCCTACTAAGAACTCAAAGTTTCCAAGTTCAAATGTTGCCAAAGACTTAGCTTCACTTCTTATTTTGGAGTCAATGTCTCTTTCTTCGGCAAGTTGAAGTAAAGCTTCTCTAATTTGTTGAGCTTGAAGAACTATTGCTTTCACACTTTCAATGCGACTTTCCCATCGTGTGTGTAGGACCCAAGGGGTGTGAGTGTAAGGTTTAGAAGGGAGGGGGTTGAATAAACCTTACCAACTTTTTGATTTAGTCCATTTAAAATCGTTCATAGTTAATTCTTCACAGTTAAGTCCTTGATGGACAGCTAAGTTAGTTAACCAGCAGAGTTAGCCACTCAACAGACTCAACTGAGTTGTTGATAGAATAACACAGCTGCTAAGTCTAAAGCTTAACTCAACTGTGAAATGTTTTCAGCGGAAGACTTTAACACCCTTAAATTTGGTTTAGATATGTTTTAACACTTGGTTTTAGCACTTTGTTAAATATCAATTGGATAGCAAATTTATCGTGAGACATAAAGTAATATGCGGAGATTGAAGTCTTTGAAATTTAAATGACACAATAAATTTTATAGAGGTTCGAAGATGGGGTAATTCTTCTAATCCTCTCTTCTCCAACTCTTGGAGGAATCCACTAAGTATTGATCGAGTACAAAGTGGTTATCGGTCCGGATGCAAATCTTGATCACATAGGCGACTTGATACTTTGGGACTCGATGCGGAGATGCGCTTGTCACACAAATTGGCTTCTCGTCCGACTCAGCTTCTTCACAGGGCGGCTGCCTTGCTACTACAGCTCACTTGCTCAAGTTTCTTGGATTTGATCACGAAGCCCTCCAAGTCCTTAAGACTGGTTCGACCTTGAACCTTTCTACAATCCTCTGTGGAATGTAGACCCCTTTGATTCTTCAAATATTTCCTCTTCAACTGATTGAAGTCGTCTTTCCTTCACATGTAAGTGTTCGATTGATTTCCTTCGAAGTTCTGGCCTGAGGATTAAGCTTGAATGACTTGAGAATATTTTGTAGGTTACAACTCAAATGATAGCTTGAATGTTCGTAGTACAGGTAGTCAAGGTAACCTTTTCTCAAATTGATTCCACAGCCTTTTATAGTGTTCTTTTGAAAATCACTGTTGAAGAGATATGCTAATTTTCAAAAGACACTTGTGGTCGTTGGCTTGTCTTGTTGCAGTCCTCGAAATTGACATTTCCTCGAATTGAATGAACCTTCAGCTTTTCAGAGTTCTGACACGGGTGCAGTGCTTCCCATTGGTTTATTCCTTTTGCACGCTTTCGGGGTCGAGTACTTTAAGAAAGCGTGGAAATATTACTTGTTTAAGTAACTTTCTTGATTTACGTACAACGGATCCTTTTGATTGTCTTAACAGACGATTCCTTAACTTCCCGGATGACTTGAGTCGACTTCCAATCATTGGATGACTCATCTATCACTTCAACTTGAGACTTGGCTATCTTGGGTTGACTTGACTGACACTTCACACAGCTGCATCTCAGTTGATACTTCTCCAGCCGAGTTCCTCTCTTCTCTTCCTTGCCATACTCAAATTTGCATCACGGTGGAGTCTTCATTCTAGTCTCCGGTTGACTTCTTGCATATTTAGGCATAGGCGACTTAACTCTCGGCTCGAATTTTATCTATTACAATGCAAGTTACAAAGAAAATGGGGTGCCAACTTTCTAGTCTAAGTTTTACATGGCATTTATCAAAATCTAAAAATAAATTTTCCAACAATTTCCCCCTTTTTGATGATGCCAAAACTTAAAGCATACATGCAAAATGTAAATATCAAAGATACATACGAGATATTGCGATTCTGAGAGAATGTATGTAGAATCAATCTGTTTATTGATCATAACATTCTTGTCCTTTACACATTGTTTATAAAGTGTATCGAGCAAACATCTATGTCTACGCAAAAATAATAGAGAAATTCTGATTTCTTATTCAAAGTCTGAAAGACTTACATACTTATGTATTTATAATAGTAAATTACATGAAGGGGTGGACAACAACACTTCATCTCCTTCGCTCTCTTCTTTCCTCATCGGCTCTGTCTTCTTACATACTTTTTCTTCTTCTCTTCTTCTCTTCTTTCTTTCTTTTTCTCATATGCTTTTAAGCGACTTCATCTCTTCTTTTTCTTTCTTCCCACAGTGAGTTTGTCTTTTATTCTCTTCCTCGATTCTCTTTACATACTCAACATTGTTCTTGGCCACTTGCGGGTTAGCTACTTCGTCAAACCCACCCAATAGATCCCTCATTTCTTCCCGGATTTATGTATTCTATATTTTTGGGTAGAGGTCTGGTCGAAACCTCTTCCTCCATCATTTCCTCTTCCTCTTCCTCTGGTGTGTATTGTCTTTGGGGCCTTCTTCTTCCCCAAATGAGTGACCCGGCAGAGTGATCATCGGAGCGACTTCCGGTGGTCTGCTTTGCCTTTTTTCAAACTTCTTCGCATAGCTTGAGGCCTTTTTCCCAATACAAGTCCCAGGCTTGGGCCATGGTCATGTTCTCGAAGTATCCCTCGGATGCGAGTGTCTTGAATTCATCAACAGATCTCGGCTCGGTTCCGACGTCTGAAATGGCATTAGTGTCTCTTCCTGCTGGAATGCCTCCATATTGTTTCAGTATGTCCATTCCACGGGCATCCATTTTTCTTTCAATCTCCGTCATCTCTGTTTCTACTATTTTCCTCTTCTCGGACATGGGCACAGCAGAGTGTTGGAGCGGCAGAGTCATTGGAACCTTGTTGATTATGTTAGCTGTGACAAGTCCTTGTTGAGGGGTTCTAGCAACCATTAAGGTCGTGTCTTTCGAACCTTTCCCCTCAACAGATTTTCCCTTCTTTTCTCTTCTCTGTTCATCAGCTGTCTTTGCCTTTACAGCTGCGTCCTTCTTCTCGGTTGCGGATTCTTTCAACGTTTTTAGGTATTTCTCTTCCCCCTTTTTGGCATCATCAAAGGAGAGAGGAACCCCTGGAAACATGCCAGCAAGCATGAAATCTAGGCGGCTGATAGGCGAGTTGTGCTTGGACTACTGTGCGGAGTATCTTTGCTCGAAATTCTGAGCGGGTGGCTTTCGACTCGGCTATCACCAACTTCATTTCAGCCATAAGAAGGCTGAATTTTGTATTCATGTTTTCTTCCACTCGCAGAAGTTCTTTTCGATGAAATTCGCGCAGCAGTTCCATCTCTGTGGTATGAGATTCATGCATTCTATCAATGTTTTCTTGCATTCGTCTCTTCATATCGGCGTTATCGGCGCTCCGGATCAAGCATCTTATTGTACAATGCTTTGAAGTATCGAACTTGTTCCACACGCATTGTTTACTGTTGTTGCCACCATTCCCGGATCCTGACTACTAACCCACGTAGATCGGCCGTAAGATTTGCATCTCTGTTATCCAGCCTCATGTCCGGGAGGCCTGGTGCCTTTCCATCTTCTCTATTTATGCAAAGATCGCCTTGAAGACTTCCCTAACCTCGGTTGTCACCTCCGTCTCGGTGGAGGCCAAAAGCGGCGTCAAAGTCGAAATCTGCTTTGAACAATGGTATACGTGGGAAGAATCGGATCTGCTTCTATGGAAACGTTGTTGATCTCTAGGCGATTCGTCATCAAGAGCGGCTCTACAGTGAGAAGGGGAACATTTCTTCAAAAGCATCATCACGAACATAGGGAATCTGTTCAATCGGTAACTCGTGGCGTGATGTGCCGGTTGTGTCAATCTGCTGCGCTTTGGGAGCTGCGCGATTCACCGTGATTGGATGGGTCTCATTGTGGTATGGACCCGATTGGGTGAGCCTTAGTTGTCTCAACAGCTTCGGTCTCAGTGGTGCTTCCTATTGAGTTATGCAGTCTCGGCCGTATCGGTGGCGTCATCGGAAGATGATGAGATTTGGAGAGGTGGTTCATCATCGAAATTGAAAGTTTGGCGAGTAGCCTTAAGATCGGACTTACTCGTGCTTGGGAGAACATCCTCGGCTAAGTCTTTTGGATTTGCGGTAGGGGATGACTCGGCCGTCTTCACCTTCGGATCCCGAAATGTTACATCGGGGATTGTCTTGGGAATCATGAAGAGCACTTATCTCCTTCTTAGATGCATCAATGATAGTAGGAGGGATGTTACGTATACGTCTCTTTACCCCGGAAGTCTCAACCTCCCGTTGGCCTTCACTACCTCCTGCCGCAATCTCAAGCTGCGGCGAGGCCTTGGACAATCCCCCGACGACTCAAGCTGTCTTAGGGTCTTGAGTGGCATCCACCGAGTCTCAACTCCATGGATTGCACTTTCATCGCCAGTGTTAACTCTCGGGCGATCCATCATGTGCCTCTGCTTTGCTTGCCAGTCAGCGTCATTGGCCTTGAGCGATTGGCACTCCAGGTGGCGATCTCAAGCCCAATCACCTCGTCGATGACGACTTCTTTGTGTATCTGTTTGTTTTTCCTTCTCCACTTCGCCTCCTAGATTCGTTGGGGTCACCGGCATTCTCCCACCTAGGCTGCGGTGGAGGAGTTTCCCCTCGGCCCGACACACCCGTGAGTGACTTGGAATGTGGTGACTCTTCTCCGGACTCATTTTTTCTTGTGAGTTGTCGATCGTTGGGCGGTGGTAAAGCACCTTGATGAGGGGTTGGCTCGACTTGGGTCCCAAAGTTCCCGGCTTCATCGCCCGATTCCCTTAATGCCTTCATCGAGTGAGCGGTGGAAGTGGTAGCGGCAACAACGATTGCAATCCACCGCACCACTCCCATGGGATCAATCTCCGGTGTGATTTGGAAGATTCCCCCGGGGCCTTCCATCGTTTGCTCATGTAGGATCTGGATTCCCGCATGGCTTGCTTTGCAACTCCAATTCTTGATGGCAGCGGCGGGTCCGGATCTTCATCGCTCTCTAAAAGCATATCAAGGTATGGATGAGTATGATCGGTGGTTCCGATTAGAGGGCGAGATCTTGGCTTTCTCACGAGCTTCGACTTCCTACTGCCATCTCTCCTTCTCCTTGTCTTTGAAGATCTGCAAGATATCTGTGCAGTTTTCTTCATCCAGTGTTTGGACCACTGTGGTCAAACCGAGGAAATTCAACAGTTCTTCTTCTTCTTCAATAAACTCCGGTCTTTGGAACTGTTCTCTTGATCGACTCAGCTTCCACTTCCTCCATTCTCGCAGACGATTTTGGATGTCTGGATATGGTGGGGATAGGATCATCACATCATCTTCTTCTTCATCATCATCTCCCTGTTGCCCTTCCTTTTCAGGAATAGAAGGCAACATACGCCGCTCAACTCCTCAACTCCTTGAAATCGGGGGCCAGTGGAGATTTAGTCTGTCGGCCCGAGGGGATTCAACTGTCTTAGCTGCTTCTTTTTCGTCAGTTGTCCTATCCACAGCTGGGTCTTCGACTTGCCTCTGATGATTGGCTTCAGCAGACTTGGCAGTTGCATCAATAATCTCTGGAGACTCTACTTCTCCAAATTGTTTTTGTCTGTTCGGTGAGTGGCGGACTCAATTTTTTCTCAAGCTCGATCGCTTGAAGAGTCTTCTCCTTTTGGTCCTTACCGAGAGGAATTTACTGGTTCGGATGCGATTTCTCCGAGTCACAGGCGGCGGGGCGTGCTTCTTTCTTTTTCTCGAGGAGGCGGCTTTCTAGGCTTGTCGATCCTTCTTTTCTTGACAACCGGAGAAGGTATTTGAGGTTCCTTCTCCTGCGGCTGCGAGGGGCGGTGACTCGGCTGCGCAGGGCGGTGCATCTTTTGTTTTCTTCGTTGTTGGGGCGTGATCGTCTTTCCAGTGCATGGGCGACTTTTTCTTCTTCTGGAGGGGAGACAACAACATTTCCTTTCCTCGGTTGGTGATTCCCCTCACTTGTGTCGCTCTCTTGGCATAAGCTCTCATCTGTCTCAGGAAAGATTTGATCGGAACATCTTTTTGTTAACATGGAAAGCTTTTCCATGTCGGAGAGAACACCTTTCACCTCCATCAACCGCCAATCACCAGGCCATATCCCGAGATCCTCCGAACAATCCATCTACTTTGAATGACTTATTCCCAATATTCTGGCAGAGTCTGCTGTATACAAACTCAGCCCAGTTTACCTTCTTCTCCTCCATGATCGCACCATCACGATCGGCTTTTTTGACAAACGGTTAAAGCTTCCAAATTTGATGTCTACGCACTTGGCAACAATATCCAACGACTTGTGGTAATCTTCTTTCAGCAGCTTCTTGTCAGTTGTGTAGACAACCTTCGCAGCATAGTCAGGTTTGGCCACTTCCTTCCATACAGCGGCCAGGTTTACGTTAGCCTCATAGATCCCCGACACTCCTTTCGCCGGTAGCAAGCAGTGCTCTGCCAAATCCTTGGCAGTGATTTTGACTTCCTTCCCGTGAACAGAGGACTTGATGCCCTCGTCGTGAACTTCAGCGTTCACATAGAACTGCGCGACGTCCTCCACGTAGGTCATTTGAAACTCCATTGTGAGAAAGGGTTTCAGCCCAGACTTCTCCACTTTCTCAGCTATTTTCTTCACAAGGGTTTCGTCGAACCTCTGTTTGATCATTCCTTCAAAATCCACGATAGAACCAGTGTGGATTTGTTTTCCCAACTTGACAAAATCATGAGTAGATGCCATTTCTTGAAGCTTTACCGAATAAAACTTTGTAAAAGTGTTTTGAAACTTTGTAGGGTTTCGAGAGAAAACTTTCTTTCTTTACTTTGGAGAGAGATGAACAGTTTGTGTAAAGTGAGAGAAAAACGGACGAAATGGTATATGTATGGGTTATGAAAGGACGTGCGGACGATTTTTGAAATTTGATCAAGATCAACGGCTCAGATCTTGCACGCCGATTAACATTTAATTTCTCGCATTTAATGCAGCAGCATTTATATCCAATCATAAGCTTAGTATGCAACTTTTGACTGTACACGTCATAATTATGCTGACGTCATTCTTAAAATTATTCCCGCTTAGCAGAAACGACTGCGTTTTTGTCACTTTGCTCATAGGCGACTCAGCTTGCTTCTTAGCTGATTCAACTCTTCTTCTCTCTATTCACATCGTGACTCAGCTGTCAGCCAACTCGTTGCAGCTGACTTTCCGATATGGCTGATTCACTTAGCTGTTTTAAGAGCTCCGCTCTTTTTCCATCTTTTCATGTTCCATCACTTTTCCTTGAGTCTTCTGAGTGTCAATTCAGCTCAATTAACCCTAATTCATGCTTGAGTTCTTCAAATCTTGATTCACATAATGGTTTTGTGAATATATCAGCTAGTTGCTTATCAGTTGAGATGTATTCCAAAGTGATGTCCTTCTTTTCAACATGGTCTCTTATGAAATGGTATCTGACATCAATGTGCTTTGTTCTTGAGTGTAACACAGGGTTTTGAGTGATTGCAATTGCACTTGTGTTATCACACATAATTGGAATTTCCTTTTCTTCAACTTCATAGTCTCTCAAATTCTTTGTCTCATCCATAAGACTTGGGCAACAAATGCCCGCAGTTTGCCCCCATGACTATGTATTATGCTTGTTTGTGGATGTGGCCATTGAGTTTTGCTTCTTCGAACCAGAAATTAACCTATTTCCAAGCATTTGACATGTACGAAGTACTCTTCTTCACAACTCTACATCCAAAGCATAGTCGAATCGACTAACCAATTAGCTTGAATCCACATTCCTTTGGATACCATAAGCCAACTTCTTGGCTTCCTTTAAATATCTCAATATTCTCTTGTGCCATGTCATGTGGCTTTCTTTAGGAGCTGATTGAAATCTTGCACATACACCTACAACAAAGGTGATGTCCGCCTACTTCTTTGTGAGATAGAGCGGTGATCCAATGAGTGCTCTGTATCTTGTTTGATCCACGGGCTTGCCATCTACATCCATATCCATTTTGGTGATGTATTCATTGGTATTTTCACATAAGACTTCTCTTCCATACCAAATTTCTTCATTAATTCTCCGGTGTAATTTGTCGACTTATGAAGGTTCCATCCTTCAATTTTTTTACTTGGAGTCCTAGGAAGAATGTCGACTCTTCCATCATGCTCATTTCAAATTTGCTTTGCATGAGGTTTGAGAATTTATCACACAGTTCTTTGTTTGTGGATCCAAAAATGATGTCATCCACATAGATTTGAACAAGCAGTATACTCTTCTCATCTTGAATTCTGAAGAGTGTTCTATCTACTTTGCCTTTTGTGAATCCGTTCTGAGTCAGGAATTGTGATAATGTATCATACCATGCTCTTGGTGCCTGTTTTAATCCATATAGAGCTTTCTTGAGCTTGTACACTTTATCTCCAAGAGTCTTCTGCTCAAATCCTGGAGGTTGCTCAACATATACTTCTTCTTCCAATAATCCATTCAAGAATGCACTTTTTACATCCATTTGATATACAATGAAGTTCTTGTGTGCAGCATAGGCAAGAAACATCCTTATTGCTTCTAATCTTGCAACATGGGCAAAAGTTTCATCAAAATCTATTCCTTCTTCTTGGCAATACCCTTTGGCTACCAATTTTGCCTTGTTTCTTACCACAGAACCTTCTTCATTCATTTTGTTTCTGAAAACCCATTTTGTGCCAATAACATTTTGATGGGTTGGTCTTTGAACCAATTCCCATACTTTGTTCCTTTCAAACTGATTCACTCTTTTTGCATGGCTTGAATCCAATGTGTGTCATTCAATGCTTGCGACACATCTTTTGGTTCTATTTGAGAGATAAAACAAGTGAACATGGCTTCTTGTTGAGCTCTGGATCTGGTTCTTACACCTTCTCTTACATCTCCAATGATTAGGTCAGGAGGATGGTCCTCGGCCATCTTACATCGGGTTGGAGTAGGTTAGGCTGGGATTCGATCTTCTTGTAGTCAGTGTTGTCTTGAGCGACTCTCTCATTATCACTTAGTATGATTGTCCAGCTGCCTTTGAGATTCAGCTATCTCTTCTTCATCTTGGTTAATTGTTCTAGCTTCAGCTTCAACATAGGGATTCTTCTGCACAGTTGGCTGATTCAGCTTATCAGCTAACTCTTTAATGTCTTCTTCATTTACTTTGGGTTCATCAAACACCACATGGATGGACTCTTCTATAACCATTGTCCTCTTGTTGAGCACTCTAGGCTTTACTTTCAGCTGAGTATCCCAAGAAGATACCTTCATCAGCTTTGGCATCAAAAGCCTTTAAATTGTCTTTGCCATTATTATGGATGAAGCATTTGCATCCAAATATTCTAAAATATGCAACATTTGGCTTTCTCCCTGTCCAAATCTCATAGGGAGTTTTTGTCAGCTGTCTATTTATCATGCATCTATTTTGAGTATAACATGTTGTGTTTATTGCTTCACCCAAAATCTTTTAGGGACCTGCTTCAACTAACATGGTCCTTGCTTTGCTTCTTTGAGAGTTTTGTTCCTTCTTTCTGCAACTCCATTCTGCTGTGGAGTTCTTGCTGCAGATAGTTCATGAGCAATACCATTTTGAATACAATACTGAGTTATTATTCCATTGAAAAACTCAGTTCCTCTGTCAGGTCTTATTTTAATGATGGTTTGACTCTTCTCATTTTGGATTCTCTTCATCAGCTGTGGTAGCTTCTGCAAGGTTTCTTTCTTCTTACACATGAAAATTGTCCATGTGTATCTAGAATAGTCATCTACTACCACCAAGGTGTATTTCTTTCCACTTATGCTAGCTGGTTCAACTGGACCAAATAAGTCCATATGTAACAGGTGCAATATCCTTGTTGAAGATGGACATGTCTTTTCTTTGAATGATGATTTGATCTGCTTTCCCATCTGGCATGCATCACATACACTCTCTTTCTTGTATACTGAGTCTGGCAGTCCTTCTACAAGATTACTTCTTGCAAGTTTGTTAAGTGTTTTGAAAATCAGGTGACTCAGCTTCTTGTGCCACAGCCAACTTGATTCGGCTGTGCTCTTTGCTAGTAGGCAAGTGCTTGGTGTTGCAGTTGACCAATCCACCACATACATGTTCTTTTGTCTGTATCCTTGTACCACTACTTCATTAGATTCAGTGTCCTTGATTTGGCATACACCCATGTTGAATCCAACATTATAGCCTTTGTCACAAAGTTGACTGATACTTAGCAGATTAAAGTTGAGTCCTTCAACATATGCAACATATGTGATCTCTAATACATTTTTCTTGATGGATCCAATGCCTCTTATTTCTCCTGGAGCTTCATTCCCTCCAAATATAACTTTTACACCTCTAACCTCCTTGAATTTTGATAGATTTTTCTTGTTTCCTGTCATGTGTCGGGAACAGCCACTATCCATGTACCAGGTTCCTTGGCACTCAGCTGTTCCTTGAACCTGCAATCAAGGAATTTAGTTTTTAGGTACCCATATTTGTCTGGGTCCTGAGGGGTTAGTGTTGTAAGATGATCCAACCAACCTATAGCCAAATGATTTGACTCTAAGGGGTTGCCATCTATCTGTGCCATAATCATAATTTACTTTGGCAAATTGCTTGGGGGCTTTGGGTTCATACAACTGTCTCTTTTGTCTATATGCATGTGTGTGTGTGTTTTAGCAATTGTCTTCCTTGGTATTTGTGATACCTCCGAGTGTAGTGTTTGGGTGCATATGTGTGTCAAGATAGCTCTTTTGCCTTTGGAATGGCCTTTCTTTGAGTTCTGGCCTTTGCGCTTCTGGCATGTATTCCATAGATCTTTGTTGATTTTCCACATTGTACCAATCACTTGGCTTGGGTAATTTCTACCATTTCCATCATATGTGTTCCTTTTATAGAACTTCCTGGGGTTTTTGGTAGCTCTGTTTCTTCTTACTGAGTACTTTCTTTTGGAATTTCTTTGAGGAGCTCGGCTGGATTTCTTCTCAGCTGTCCTCTCAGCATACTCAATGACTGTTTTCCTTTTCCTTTATAACCAAGGCCAGTTTGGTTGTGATTGTGCTTTGGAGTGAATGTGTGTGCACCATTTGGAGTTTTGGATTTTTGAGATGCTTCATTACTTGAAGATCCTTTTTCCAAAATCACTTTGGGAGCTTGACTTAGCATAGAGGAATTAAATCCTAAGCCTGTCTTGTCTCCACATTCTCTTTGGCTCAAAATAAGATCATCCAAAGATTTAGATGCCTTAGTGGATGAGGCAATCAGATTTTTGAGGTCATTTTCCCTCTTTTCTATAGCAGCTATCTCTGCTATTAATTTAGTATTTTCAGCCTTTTAGTTCTTTATTCTCATCAGCTATGTGACTCAGAGTACTTAGCTCCTTAGTCAGCTGTGAGTTTTGGCTTTTGAGCAGGCTGTTTTCCTCATTTAGCAGTGTGTGTGAAGATTTAATGTGCTCAAAGTCTTTCATAATTTTGCCTAATGAATCATAAAGATTAGTGGATGATGAAGTATGTGTGTCACAATCGCTGTCACTAGAATCTGAGTGAGATGAGTTAGAGTGTACCTCATCTTCTTGGTCAGGTTGGTCTTATTCTTTGGCCATTAAGCAGATCAAGGCTTCTTCTTCAGAATCACTCGAGTAGTCGGCTTCACTACTCTTTGAGTCTGTTGCGTCTTTTGGCTTGCCTGTCTCAGCAGTTTTTGCAGCCAACATTGCCTTTTTCTTTTCTTGTCTTCTTTTTCTGAAGACTCTTCTTTCCTCTTCATTCCTGTATTTGTTGACTACAGGATATGGGCAATCAATGGCATAGTGACCTGGTTGCCTGCAGTTCCAGCATAGATTCTCAACTTTTTGTTCAACTATTTCCATTCTCGGATTGTCAGCTCTTTGGTACTCGACCTTTTGATGCTCTGCTCTCTTGGGTGGCCTATCTTCCCTTGACTTGGACGGAGCTGAGTGTCTTCTGGAGGATTCACCTTTGCCTTTCTTGTAATTCTTGTTGAAGAACTTGTTGAATCTTTTAACCATCAAGGCAATCTTCTCCTGATCGATGACTTTTTTGCCTTCAGCTCTTTTCCCATCCTTAACTATTAGAGCAGCAGTTTTGGGCACAACTGTCTCTTCTTGGTCTTTTCTTCTCAGCTCAAATTCATAGGCTTTGAGATCTCAGAATAGCTCATGGTTAGATGTTTTTGATAGATCCATGGAATGCCTCAGAGCCATGACCTTCATTTCCCACTCAGCTGGAAGACTTCTTAGAATCTTCATACACATTTCCTTTTGTGCATATTCTTTTCCAAGTGCAGATAACTCATTTGTAATTTTTGTGAATCGAGCATCCAGTTGATCCAGGGTTTCTCCTACAAGTATTTTAAAATTTTCAAATTTTTGTACAGCAACAGATAGCTTATTTTCTTTGATCTGCTCAGAGCCTTCACAAATCAAAGTTAGCTTATCCCAGATTTCTTTGGCCGTCTTGCATGATTTGACTCTGTTGAACATGGCTTTGTCCAAAGTCTTGTAAAGAATGTCCTTGGCCACATTGTCTAGATTGTATCTTTTTCTATCATCATTTGTCCATTCAGCTCTGGGCTTTTAAACCATAGCTGGTCTAGGAGCAACATCCTCTTCTTCTTCAGCTGCAGCAGCTCTTCTTGCAGTTGTGTTCACTTTCAAAATTTGTAGTGGCCCATCTTCTATTACTATCCATATATCATCGTGTAATCTGATAGATGAGCCTGCATACGAATTTTCCAACCATCAAATTCCTCAATTGTGAACATAGGGATGCGTGTCAAATTTGCTTCCATGATAGTAACTTTGCCAAATAAAAGAGTTATGAAAGATCAAGTGCTAAAGCAAGCTTTGAAAGATTGGAGATCTAGTTCAGTAACCAGTGCGGAAGGCTCAATAAACCAACCGCTCTGATACAACTTGTAGGTCCCAAGGGGTGTGAGTGTAAGGTTTAGAAGGGGGGTTGAATAAACCTTACCAACTTTTTGATTTAGTCCTTTTAAAATCGTTCGAGTTAATTCTTCACAGCTAAGTCCTTGATGGACAACTAAGTTAGTTAACCAAAGAGTTAGCCACTCAACAGACTCAACCGAGTTGTTGATAGAATAACTCACCGCTTAGTCTAAAGCTTAACTCAATTGTGAAATATTTTCAAATAAGACTGTAACACCCTTGAATTTGGTTTAGATATGTTTTAACACTTGGTTTTAGCACTTTGTTAAATATCAATTGGATAGCAAATTTATCGAAGATATAAAGTAATATGCAAAATTGAAGTCTTTGAAATTTAAATGACACAATAAATTTTATAGAGGTTCGAAGATGGGGTAATTCTTCTAATCCTCTCTTCTCCAACTCCTGGAGGAATCCACTAAGTATTGATCGTACAAAGTGGTTATCACCCGGATGCAAGTCTTGATCACACAAATGACTTGATCCTTGGGACTCGATCAGAGATGCCTTGGTCACACAAATGGCTTCTCGTCCGACTCGAACTTCTTCACAGGGCGGTTGCCTTGCTACTACAGCTAACTTGCTCAAGTTTCTTGGATTTGATCACGAAGCCTTCCAAGTCCTTAAGACTGGTTCGACCTTGAACCTTTCTACAATCCTCTGTAGAATGTAGACCCCTTTGATTCTTCAAATATTTCCTCTTCAACTGATTGAAGTCGTCTTTCCTTCACAGGTAAATGTTTGATTGATTTCCTTCGAAGTTCTGGCCTGAGGATTAAGCTTGAATGAATTGAGAATATTTTGTAGGTTACAGCTCAAATGATAGCTTGAATGTTCGTAGTACAGGTAGTCAAGGTAACCTTTTCTCAAATTGATTCCTCAGCCTTTTATAGTGTTCTTTTGAAAATCTGCCCGTTGAAGAGATAGGCTAATTTTCAAAAGACACTTGTGGTCATTGGCTTGTCTTGTTGCAGTCCTCGAAATTGACATTTCCTAATATTGAATGAACCTTCAGCTTTTCAGAGTTCTGACACGGGTGCAGTGTTTCCCATTGGTTTATTCCTTTTGCACGCTTCTGGGACTGAGTACTTTAAGAAAGGCAGCGTGGAAGTATTACTTGTTTAAGTAACTTTCTTGACTTATGTGCAACGGATCCTTTTCAGTTGTCTTGACTTGACTGATCGCAGTTCCTTAACTTCCCCAGATGACTTGAGTCGACTTCCAATCATTGATGACTCATCTGTCACTTCAACTTGAGACTTGGCTATCTTGGGTTGACTTGACTGACACTTCACACAGTTGCATCTCAGTTGATACTTCTCCAGTCGAGTTCCTGTCTTCTCTTCCTTGCCATACTCAACAAGCATCACAACTGAGTCTTCATTCTAGTCTCGATTGACTTCTTGCATATTTAGGCATAGTGACTTAACTCAGCTCGAACAGCCCTATCTATTACAATGCAAGTTACAAAGAAAATGGGGTGCCAACTTTCTAGTCTAAGTTTTACATGGCATTCATCAAAATCTAAAAATAAATTTTCCAACAGAGTGGTTGACAATGACTTAAGAGTCAAACCTTTAACTGTTACATTATCTACCAAAATCTTCCACCTCTTTGTAGAATGAGAAAATAATGTATAAATTCGTTGTATCACTCCAAAGAAGTCTTTAGCTTTTCCACATGAATTTGCAATATCACAAAGTGTTAAGTTCAAACAATGACAACCACAAGGAGCATACAAAGCTCTAGGATTTATATCAAAAGTTTCTTTTATACGTCTTGGTGTTTCCCTTCCATATCTACCCCATTATCATATCCTTGCCCTCTCACATCGTCAATATCAAGATCAACACTTTTCAATATATTTTGCAACTCTTCAAATAATCCTTGTCCAGATGTATCATCAACTTTTATGAATCCCAAAAAGTATTCTTAGACTTTTATTGGACTTATCGAAACATCAACACATCTTATAACTAAAGACATTGTTCTTGGTTACTTATATCAGGAGTGCAATCAAGTATCACAGAAAATAAGTTAGCTTCTTTAATTTTTTTAGGAATAGAACTCTTGATTTCAGAAGCTAACAAACATATCAATTCGTTTTGAATTCTAGGGCTAAGGTAATGATGATATACCTTACTTTCAATGTGTTCCTTCATCATGGATCCCATTCAGCAATCACCTCAATCACAGACATAAAATTTCCATTGCTATCTTCATATACTTTCGCATTACTACCACGAAATGCCAAGTTCTGTTTAGCCAAAAATTTCACAACTGAAATTAGTAGATGCAATACCAACCTCCAATGCACCTTTGCTTTCTTGACTTGATCTTGGATACCATGATCAATTGTTTTACCCTTTTCTAATCGGATACGCAAATTAATCCAATCAGTGTAGTTTTTGACATGCTCAAAACTTGTTTCATGCTCTTTAAGTCTAATACCAAGATGCCCCCAATCACAGTATTCCTCATTTGCTAACTGACTTGGTTGAGTACCCTTTTTAAATAACTTACAACAAAAGCAAAATGCTTTGTCAAGTGCTTTTGAATACACTAACCAATCTCTGTGGTGTTTCTGGCCATTTGGTAAAATCCGAGTATAAAAGTTTGAAGAAAAACGTCTTTTTGCTCCATCCTTAGGACCTTTTCTGTTAATACATCTCTTATTAGACCTTTTTCCACTAATTGATCCTTTCACTTAAGATCTAAATTCTCACAATTTCTTGGATCAAAGATGTCAAGTGGAATTGATGAATTTGGTTCTTCATTCACTATAACGTTATCATCACTTTCCGAATAAATAATGTCATCTCCATCACCATCAACATGAGCTTGACCAACATTACCATCATCTTCAAGGCCTCCATTTTGGTTGTCTTCTATTCCATTCACACCTTCATCTATATTATTTTCAAATGTCAAGACTTCATGTAATTCATCACCATCTTTTTGTTCTTCATTGACTAAATCTTTATGTGATGGATTTGTTGATTTCATAACAAATCTATCTAATGCCCCTCTTTGAGACTCAATGAATTCTTCCGCTTGTTTTCTTTTCTTACGTTTATCATGTCCATATGGATATTTTCGAGTAGGAGACATTTGTGATTTTCTAAAAAAACAAACAAACAAACAAATTTAGTGTAAAATATTAAATGCAAGTCCTAAATTACATAGGTTCCACTCTACCCATAAAACAATCTTAAATAAAATAGAAAACATTGAGAAGATAATGAAATTGAAATCATAAAAGAAATAGAATAAGCATTGATATAATTAATATTAATGGAGAAAAGATAAGAACTAAAGATAAATAATTCTCAATTCTTACCAAAAAGATATTTGCTTGAGATTTTGGTTGGTGGCTTTCTTGGAGTTGGAGATAGAACCCTAGTTTATTTTATTTTTTTGTATTATTCATTTCTTTTTTTCTAGAGTTCTTTGCTTTTTTATAAAGCTAAGAATATTTTCCAAATCAGCCGCTGGGATTCTGCCCCTGCTAGGTTAAAAAAATAAAACAAAAACAAATTTGTACTTGTTAAGATTCGAATGCGCGACCTCTGGCACCAAAGCAAGAGAACAAAGCACTTCCGCGTAGAAGCTGTTTTGTTAAATCTGGTATGATTTATTTTACTTTACCGTTCTATCCGTCATGCTTAGGTACAAAAATAAGAAAACAGATTTCATATCAGTGCAGGTTAAAAATCGCGACCTCAAGACTTCTAAAGTAAACACAAGCCACTGCGCCAGGGGCCCTTTTGTGCATATTACTATTCTTTATTTTAAATATACACATATTAAACCATGGAATTAATCAAAAAAAATCGGGGCTCGGGGGCCCTCGCCGGAGGGGGGCCTTGTGCGGCGGCGCCGCCTTGGCCACCCCTAGGACGTCTCTGGTTGCAGGGTTATCTATTGAGAGCCATATATTCAGGCAGCTGGATTTATGGGTGTAGGTCCCAAGGGGTGTGAGTGTAAGGTTTAGAAGGGGGGGTTGAATAAACCTTACCAACTTTTTGATTTAGTCCTTTTAAAATCGTTCAGAGTTAATTCTTCACAGCTAAGTCCTTGATGGACAGCTAAGTTAGTTAACCAGCAGAGTTAGCCACTCAACAGACTCGACTGAGCTGTTGATAGAATAACTCAGCTGCTTAGTCTAAAGCTTAACTCAACTGTGAAATATTTTCAGCGGAAGACTTTAACACCCTTGAATTTGGTTTAGATTTGTTTTAACACTTGGTTTTAGCACTTTGTTAAATATCAATTGGATAGCAAATTTATCAGAAGATATAAAGTAATATGCAAAAATTAAAGTTCTGAAATTTAAATGACACAATAAATTTTATAGAGGTTCGAAGATGGGGTAATTCTTCTAATCCTCTCTTCTCCAACTCCTGGAGGAATCCACTAAGTATTGATCAGAGTACAAAGTGGTTATCAGTCCAGATGCAAGTCTTGATCACACACAGTGACTTGATCCTTTGGAACTCGATCGGAGATGCCCTGGTCACACACCGGTGGCTTCTCGTCCGACTCAAACTTCTTCACAGAGGGCCTTTGCTACTACAGCTCACTTGCTCAAGTTTCTTGGATTTGATCACGAAGCCCTCCAAGTCCTTAAGACTGGTTCGACCTTGAACCTTTCTACAATCCTCTGTGGAATGTAGACCCCTTTGATTCTTCAAATATTTCCTCTTCAACTGATTGAAGTCGTCTTTCCTTCACGAGGTAAGTGTTGGATTGATTTCCTTGAAGTTACGGCTCGAGGATTAAGCTTGGATGACTTGAGAATATTTTGTAGGTTCTGACTCAAATGATTGCTTGAATGTTCGTAGAACAATAGTCAAGGTAACATTTTCTCAAATTGATTCCTCGGCCTTTTATAGTGTTCTTTTGAAAATATGCCCGTTGAAGAGATATGCTAATTTTCAAAAGACACTTGTGGTCGTTGGCTTTTCTTGTTGCGATCCTCGAAATTGACATTTTCTCGTATTGAATGAACCTTCACTTTTCGTAGTTCGACACGGGTGCGATGCTTCCCATTGGTTTATTCCTTTTGCACGCTTCGGGGTCGAGTACTTTAAGAAAGGCAAATATGGAAGTATTACTTGTTTAAGTAACTTTCTTGACTTATGTGCAACGGATCCTTTTCGATTGTCTTGACTTGATCATAGCTTCCTTAACTTCCCCGGATGACTTGAGTCGACTTCCAATCATTGGATGACTCATCCGTCACTTCAACTTGAGACTTGGCTATCTTGGGTTGACTTGATCGACACTTCACACAATTGCATCTCACCGATACTTCTCCATCGAGTTCTGTCCTCTCTTCCTTGCCATACTCACCGCATCACAATGAGTCTTCATTCTAGTCTCGATTGACTTCTTGCATATTTAGGCATAGTGACTTAGCCTACCAATGAAACCCTATCTATTACAATGCAAGTTACAAAGAAAATGGGGTGCCAACTTTCTAGTCTAAGTTTTACATGGCATTCATCAAAATCTAAAAATAAATTTCCCAACAATGGGTTCAAATGTGGAATGTTCCTTCAAACTGGATGTGTACGGAGGTCAGGCTGAAAGTGGGGAAAATATTCTCCAAGGTTAAAGATGTTAGTATCTCTGAAAAAGGAAGCCTTAAAGGAATCCACATTAAGGCGTTGGTTACAGTGGACATTGAGGGATCGCTACCGAAAGGAACTTCGGTGTATCTGGGGGATAATAAGGTATGGATCGATTTTCAATATGAAAAGCTCTCAATATTTGCTTTTACTGTGGTTGTATTGGACACTTGGATAGGAGCTCTGAGACTAGAAATAAAGATATTGATTCGGAAAGTCTCTGCGAGGGGCAATACGGGGAATGGATAAAAGCCGATGAAATCTATTCTAATGCCAGTCGGAGTAGTAATTTGGAGAAACAAAGCAATAACGGATCAACAGCTACCCAATCTGGAACTATGGGTTCAAACCCCCCCAAGAGAGACTCCTCTTGTGAAATTCAGGATACAGTCAATATCCAAGAGGTTGCTATGAGTTCCCATAGTAAGGTGGGGGATGAAGGCAACTTGGGTTCGATGCAGGGCCAGTTAGAGAAGGTTAAGTTATTCAAAGAGTCAGTGGATGGAATGGTTGGGATACCAACCAACAGAGCAGAGTTAATTAAAGGGGAACAGAGTAGCACTAAAGTTGTGATTTTAAAGCAGGAAAAGGCTAAAGGAATAACCATAAAGGGGGGTAAAGAGAATATCTCGGGGATAGAGTTGAATCTTGTAGATATTGTTGTGAAGGACAGTCCCATGAGAAACCCCTTGACTGACATTTCAAACAACAATCTTAAGGGAAAGAAGAAAATCTCTCTACTAAAAAAAGCTGGGAAAACATGGGTTAGGCTTAGAATTAATAATGAAGGAGATGTTAATGTGTCTGAAATGGAGGAGGATGTGAAATCTCAGTGTGGTAAAAAAAGGAAACCAGATGAGATTAAAGGGATGGAATTGGGTGAAATCATAAACTACTGGGACTAGTTATGGGAAAAAAAACAGAAATGACTCAAGAGAGGATATTGAGGTGGAGGTAGCCGACCATAACCGGGCCCCAAAGTAATCAATGAGAGTCAATGTGTAGAATTGTAGAGGTCTGAGAGGGCCCTCTATAGTTTCCCAGCTTAAAGAGTCATGGAGACGTCACCACCCAGAAATGTTATTTTTATGTGAAACAAAAAAAAAGAAAAATTTTGTTAATACGGTTGCTAGACAACTTAGAGTCGATCAAAATTGGTTTTGTGTGGATCCCTTAGGGAAAAGTGGGGGGCTTTTTGTTTGTTGGAACAATGCTATTAAAGTTATTCAGATCATCCCTAATTATTTCAGCGTGGAAGTTGAAGTCCAATTGGAGAGCGATAGTAAAAGTTGGTGGATTGTCTTTGTTTGTTGCGGCCATGAGAGAAAAATCGAGAAGAACAAAGGGAAATTTCTGATGCATGCTAAGGCTAAGTGGGGCTGCCATTGGATTTTGGGAGGGGATTTCAACAATATCTACTGTCCGGAGGAAAAAAAAAGGGAGGCAGAAGTAGGCCTCAAGCCAGTTATGAAAGGTTCAACTCTTTCATTAGTGATATGGGGATGAAAGAAATATGTTCTTTAGGAAATGAGATGACATGGGCAAATAATAGGATGGGGGAAGGTTTTGTCGAGAAAAAACTGGATAGATTGGATTATTGGGTTGGATCATCAAATTTCCCAACGCTTTGGTTCAGGTTTGCTTCAGGAGTGCCTCTGATCACTGTCTGATTAACTTGGATACCTCTCCCAACAGCACGACATTTAAGAAGAGATTCTTCTTTGATAAAAGATGGATTGTGAAAGAGGGCTTTCAAGAGGTTGTTGAAAAGGGATGGAATCTTGACAAGGAAGGGGTGCCTATGTTTAGATTGCAAGCCAAAATTGTTGAGTGTCGGGTCCAGATTCTGAAATGGAGCAAAAACTTCAGGAAAATTAGTAAAGCTAAGATGAATCAAATTAGCAAAGATTTGGAGATTGAAAGGAAAAAGGGTGGGGATAGAGACTGGAATAACTGAAATAATTTGAAAACAGAACTGAACTTGGAGTATTTGCAGGAAGAGCAATTTTGGAAACGAAAGGTGAGAATCCAATGGCTTAAGGAAGGTGACAAGAATACGAAATTTTTCCATGCTTTGACCTTGCAAAAGAGAAAAGGCAATTGCATTTCGAGATTGGTTAAAGATGATCTGTCTGTGGCTGAGAACCAGAGTGATATTGAGAAGGAAGTTGTGGATTTTTATGAAAAGCTATTTTCCACTGATGGGTCTGTGGATCATGATAACATTGTTGGTCAGATTCCTCACTCAATTTCTGAAGAACTGAACAACAAGCTTATTGCTCGGGTTGATGAGCCTGAAATTAGGAAAGCCCTGTTTGATATGCATCCCAAAAAAGCCCCAGGCCCGGATGGTATGTCCCCTCTTTTCTTCTAATATTTTTGGGATGTCATTAAATTCAATTTATGCCATGTTGTTTGCAACTTCTTTGACTCTGGGAGGATTCTTAAAAATGTGAATCATACTTTGGTCACTCTGATTCCTAAATGTTTTAAACCTGAATCTATGTCTCATTTCCGGCCTATTAGTTTGTGTAATGTGGTTTACAAGATTATTTCAAAAATCCTAGCTAATAGGCTAAAATCTTGTCTTGATATCTGCATTTGCCATAATCAATCTACTTTCATCCCTGATAGAATGATTCTTGATAATGTCATTATTGCTCAAGAGGCTATACACTTCATTAATAGACATAGATCAGGAAAAAAATATTTTATGGCTATTAAATTGGATATGGCAAAGGCTTATGCTAGAGTTGAATGGGATGGGTTGAGGGTTGTGATGATTAAAATGGGCTTTGCCCATTGTTTTGTCAATTGGATCATGACTTTTGTGACTTCTTCTTCATTTTCTTTTTCTGTTAATGGTTCTGCTTGTGGATATGTCTTGCCCAAGAGGGGGCTGAGACAGGGGGATCCCATCTCCCCTTATTTATTTTTGATAGTCTCTGAGGTTTTTTCATGCCTTATTAAAACTGCTGGTGATCATAGAGCTCTGTCTGGTCTCAAAATTTGCAGAAATGGGCCTCTTATTTCTCACTTGCTTTTTGCTGATGATTCACTTCTCTTCTGTGAAGCTAATGTGAAGCAGGCCAACTCTGTGATTGATATTCTTAGGAAATATAACTTGTTGACAGGCCAAAAGGTTAACCTTGAAAAGTCAAGTATCTTCTTCAGCAGAAATACTCCTTCTCATGTGCAGAATGATATTTGTCGAGCACTTGTGGAATAACCGGACACCTCTCCTGCAGATACTTGGGTCTACCACTTTTGATTGGGAAGTCTAAGATTGAAATATTCAATTATATGGTTATTGCTGCCAAAAACAGAATCATGAGTTGGAAGAACAGATTCCTCTCTACAGTTGGGAAAGAAGTGATGATCAATGCTGTCCTTTGTGCTTTACCTGTCTATGTTATGTCCATTTTTCAGCTTCCTGTGGGAACATGTAAGGAGTTGAGCAGGTTATTTACTAACTTTTGGTGGGGTTTGTCTGAGAACAATACAAATAAGATTCATTGGAAATCTTGGAGCAAGCTTTCTATTGATAAAGAGGATGGTGGGCTAGGATTTAAAGATTTACAACTCTTCAATGAAGCTCTTATGGTGAAACAACTTTGGAGAATTCTCTCTTTGCCTAATCTCCTTGTTAGCAAAGTGATTAAAGCCAAATACTTTCCCAATGGTGATATTTTTGATATCAATTCTAAGCAAGGCGATTCTTGGATGTGGAGAAGTTGGATGAAGGTGAGAGATACTCTTAAAAAGGGATTGAGATATCATGTGGGAAGTGACAGTTCGATTAATATCTGGACAGCCCCTTGGATTCCTGAAAATCCTAATTTCAAGCCAGGAGTGGATTCATTTCAGATTAATGGGCCAGTTTGGGTGAAAGAACTGATTACAGTTGAAGACCACTCATGGAATGAGGAGCTTATCAAGGCCACTTTCTCAGTGGAGGATGCTCAAAGTATTCTGAAAATTAAAGGGATGCAAGCGGACAAGAAGGACTCACTTTGGTGGCATTTTGAGAATAAAGGTGCTCTCACAGTCAAGTCAGTTTACGGGCTGCTTTTGAAAGATAAGAATTATTCCTTGAGCATGCCTGAAAGCAGTGATGATCATCTTAGGAAAATGTGTACTAGGAATAGAAGTTGTAAGTTGGGAATTAAAGGCAAAATTAAATATTTTTTATGGAAAAGCTTCAGTGGGATTTTGCCTTCTAATTCGGTTCTTCAAAGCAGATGGATGGAGGTGGATGGTGTTTGTCAGCTTTGTAGGGAAGCTGAAGAGACAATTGAACATATCTTCTTTCTTTGTAAAAGAGCACAAAACATTTGGAAGATCGCCTCTGTTAGCTGGGAAGGTCCAATTCCATGTGTTGCGCATGATTAGGGATTAGACTTAGGGAAGGACCTTCTTGCCCTAAGTAAAGGAACTTCACTGACTTTCTCGCCGATTGTACGTCCTTTCAACTGATTTTGGACATGAAACTGAATGCACTCGTTAGGTTAAACCTGGGGCTGAGAAAGAGCTTGTGAGTGAGGATGGGGCTCTCTATGAACAGAATCCGCAGCTATCTTGCTTGAATCTAGCTACTCCCAAACAAATGAATTTTGTACTCTATACGGTATAGCTACACGGGAGAGATCAAACTTCGGAAAAGTCGAACGCTTGAAGCAAGGCACGCACAAAGGATGAGTTCGATCCATTAGGTTCTTCGATTTGTTCGAAAAAAGAAACGAGAGACAAGAAAACATCTTTGATTACGATTAAAAGAAACAATCTCAAATAGACCAAGATCAAATTTCGAGTCATTTCTTGGTGAACATGATCCGCCATAATTTCTTGATCCCTTCATTTATGTGCGGAATAGAGAGAGATTTGGTAGGAAAGTGGAAGATACTTTTTTGTATATGATAATCAAAGGGAGTGGGAAAGTCTGCAGTAATTCTTTGGAAAAGCCCTGGTTCTCTTTGTCTTGAGCTTTCATTCCTCAATCCACTTTGATTCGTTCCTTCATATACCTCCCCACCAATAGATAGAGACAAATGGGAATAACCGAACCACGTCTACAAAATGCCGCATTACCATGCAAATGCTTCAAAGCCAACGTGATGCTCCTTGGTCGATGACCAAGATATTGGCGAATACCACATATGATCAAGAAAAGAGTACCTATAATCACATGAAAACCATGAAAGCCAGTTGCTAAGAAAAAGGTAGAACCATAAATACTATCCGAAATAGTGGAGGCACTACAAGAAATTAATCTTTTACCGACGGAAATTACCGACGGAATAAATTAGTCGCCATTTACCAAGAGACTACCGACGGATTATCGACGTAAATTCATTTAAAATAATACCGACGAATCAGTGACAGATTGCCGACGGAATTTAACGACAGATAATAGCCTCTCGCTAATCTGAAGCTAAATTTCCCGGAAAATTTTACCTCCAAATTTCCCGACGGAATGCAGATAGATTACCGACTAACCATTTACCGACATAAATGTCCGTCGTTATTTACCGACGGACTTGTTCTATCGGCAAATACTGAGGAATTTGTGACCGATTAGCGACAAAATTTCTTCTAAAAGTTTACCGACGGATTTACCCGTCGTTATCGGGCCGACGGACTATTTCATTGGTATTTACCGGCTGGATGGGCGAGAGATTAGTGACGGATTTTGATTAAAAAAAATATATAATAAAAAACTAATAGTAAGACCAAACTAAAAGGTATAGTTCACTTCTAAGTTCTAATGAATCGAGTATAATGAAACACAATATTGTTCAAGTTTATTTGGATTAATTATATATATGGCCAAAACAAAAAATTAATTATAATTTCGGGTCCAAAATATTAAAAATTTTCAAAAACTTGTGAGCTATTAAATTAAACAATGAAACTAATTAAAGTCTTGTATAAAATGGAGAATAAGAATCTTATTTATATGTTCTTGATTCCTTAATTTCAATTGGATCTAAGATGAACGATCTTCTATATATATATAAGATTCTTATTTCTATGTTCTTGTTCTTATTATGAATAATCCTTAATATATAAGTATATTTATTACAAGACGTCATATTTTTGTTGGAGCCTTGTGAGAGAACCATGAATTCACAACTAGAAATATGTATGAATGTTATAACGTGTAGACTCATCTCGACTTTTTGTAAGTAGTCGTGCATAGTCGCAATTCTTTATAGACATTGTATGAATGTCTAGCATATAAAGTATTCTGAAAATACGTCCCACATTAATAGACATTGGTTTTAGAACTATTTAAAAATTAGGGGTGATTATGTGTATATTTTTATTTATATTTTGTTTAATAACTTATTGATTAAATTATTCTGAAAATTAAAATGTTAAACTAAAAACATAAATGCTTTAGTTGTAAAAATAACCTAAACTATTAGTACGAGCCACTATATATATATATATATATATGCTTTAGGGATGTGCAATATTCAGTTAACCGACCACCGAACCAATACCAAATTTTCGGCTTGGAAATTATAATAAAATTTGTAATTAAAAATCACATTGTATATATGCCCATTCTATGTAAAATTTTACCCACTAATATTGAATTTTCAAACCATTTAATCCCATAACTTCTCTTTTAGTTAATACGCGTATCATACCCGTATAGTATCCGTACGTACGAATAAGTGAAAAATACTTTCATTTCCCGTACACATTCTGAAGCGGCGTTAAATACTCCGTACTTTTCAAATAAAATGTTTAATACTCGTATTATAGTTATCCGTATAATACTTGGCGATAAAAACTTCATTTTAATATTTTTATAATATTTAAATAAATCAGAAATTCATTAAAAGTCATTTATAAGTATAATTATATAACCTTTAAATATATATATATATAATATACTATTAGTTATACGTTTTAAGCTTTTAAAAAACAACGTTTTTTTAGGTAAAAACGTGAGGGGTTGTTCCCTAAGGCCTAAAACAAGGGCTGAAGAGTGAAACTGAAGTTCAGTCGCCTTCTCCAATCTCCCGTCTCGCGTCTGCCGACTGCCATTCGTCATCAAACCAAGTCCACCGTTTGTTGATAGGTAATCTTTCTTTTTCTGTTTTTTATTTCACTCCCCCAAATCTGAAAACCCTAGAACCTTTTTTATTTCTGTTTTTTATTTCACTCCCCCAAATCTGAAAACCCTAGAAACTTTTAGTAGGAGTGAGCTGCATTAGGAAAATATCGCTCGAGAGTTTGGGTGTTAGTCTAATTTGTGTGTTCTTGAAAGTGATTGCCCATATTCAGCACCAAGACACCCTGTTGATATTAGCAAATTGTAAAAAGAAACAAATGGGATTCTTCTGTTTACTTGTATGACTATAAGAAATTAGAAGTTTCTTGCTGTTGATATTAGATGTAATGCTATTAGTTCTTGCTGTTAAAAACATATTAACTAGAATTAGAAGTTTCTTGCTGCTAGTTCATTTTAAAGTTATGTAATGCCGATTTGTATCCTTGTTGAAAAAGGTAGGCGCATTTTTGTTGATATTTGGAATTTCTTTTGTTGGATTCATTTATTTTTCCAATTCTACCCTCGTCAGGTACGCCTTTGGAGTAGTTCTCGATATCTGGATCTGTTTTTCTTTTTTATATTCATTTTGGTGGAATTCTGTGATTCCTATCTGTGTCTGTTATGGGGAGATGAAAGTGGAGTGGATTGAATTATCGGATCTCTGTTTTGGTTTATGTCTTTTTCGATGTTCACGAGGAAATATCATGCCATGATTTGTTGTTTACTGATGAGGCTTTTAGTTTAAGTAAAGCAGATCTCTTTTGCTCCTGTAGTCACTCAAAGATTGTGGAGTTATTTAGTATGTGCATGTTTTTTGATGAGTGTAGAATTTCTTGCCAGTGATTAGTTGAATAATGTGCATATTGATTCTTGTGTGATGTATAAATATCTATTATTGATTGTATCCTAAATAATTTATTTGAACCTCATGTAGTGACAGGATATTGTGTACAGTATATCGAAGGGATGAAGTGTTTGATATCTGTAACAATAATAAGATAACAATTTTAAAGCTAGGATGATCACCTGTTTCGAAACTGCTTATTCTTGGATCAGCTATAATAAGACAAGGGAAATGATCAATAAAAGTAAAATGAATTAAAGTAATGACAAGTAAACGTTTGACAAGATTTATTATTTTGTGGGGCTGAATGCTCCTTTACTGTTATTGTACACGTGCATTTTGAGCATATAAAATGCTGTAATGTAACTGTGTCTGAAGCTTTTATTATTTGAACCAAGAAAATCCATTATGCATTGAGGTTTGTTTGTATGGCCATTAGGAACTTGATTTGTATCTGTAGCATATGTTTTTTTGTCTTTTGCGTGCTCATTTTTGCGTAGTGTTTTTTTACTTGTAGATTTCAAAATAAAAAAATTTAACTATCAGAATCTCAATTGGAGTAGTTGTACCTCTTTCATAGTAAGAGTAAATTCCCAGCCTTTGTAAGTTTTTAAGAAATTTTTTTGACCTAATAGAAAAATGAGAAGAAAAATATATTATAATACAACAATGAAGAAACCACTAATAATAATCATAAAATGCAAGTAATAATGAAATATCTACATAAATAGTAATAAATTATGCATACTGAAATAGCTTTGAACTTGTTGACAATCCAAATTCTTATTATAATGTCTATTATATATTTATTTCAATTTATCAGGACATTGAAAAATGAGTGTAGAACGCGAGTGGATGTATAAAAGGTTTGAAAGTAGAGGGGTCCTATCTAGTGAGTTCTTAGAAGGACTAGAAAAATTTATTGACTTTGCCTGTAGTCAAGTAGAGTGGATGGATGTGGATAAAATCAGATGTCCATGTAATCATCGTAAGTGCCAGAATCGCCAGTATCTCCACCGTGATGAAGTTAAATACCATATTGTAAGATATGGATTTGTGCCAGAATATTATGTTTGGGATAGACATGGAGAAACACATGTAGAAGCAAGCAACACCCAAAATGTACATTATAGTGAAGATGTGGAATTAACGATGGATTACCATACAATGGTGATGGATGCAGCGGGTCCCGAGTTTGATCCGAGTGAATTAGAGGAACCTCCGAATCCAGAATCACAGAAATTCTATGACATGCTCAATGTTGCAGATAAAGAGTTATGGACTGGTTGTAGTAAACACTCACAATTATCATTTGTTGCCAGAGCGATGCACATGAAGGCTGAACATCACATGTCTGAAAGAAATTATGATGACATGGTGCAACTTATCAGTGAGATTCTTCCCGATAATAATATAGTGCCCGATAACTTCTACAAAACGAAGAAGATGCTGCGAGGCATGGGCCTGCCGGTGGAAAAAATTGATTGTTGCAATAATAGATGTATGTTATACTGGGGTGAAGACAACACTGCTATGACTTGCAAGTTCTGTGGGCATGCTCGATTTAGGAGGGAGAGTCGAGGGAGTGGTACACGACATAAAAATAATATTGCCTACAAAAAGATGTACTATTTTCCGTTGTGAGATAGATTGAAAAGATTGTGCGCATCTAAAGCAACTGCTAAGGAAATGAGGTGGCATGCAGAGCATATGGTCGAAGATGATATTATGAGTCATTGCTCGGACTCCTTAGCTTGGAAGCATTTTAATGACACTCATCCAGAATTTGCAGCAGAGATTCGAAATGTGCGATTATGTCTTTGCACAGATGGATTTCAACCATTTGCACAATATGGAGCACAATATTCTTGTTGGCCAGTGATAGTCACACCGTTGAATTTGCCACCGTGGTTATGTATGAAGGACAAACACATGTTTTTAACTGTGTTAGTACCTGGGCCAAAAAACCCAAAAGATAAGTTGGATGTGTATTTGCAGCCTCTTATCAAGGAGTTGAATCAATTGTGGGATGTGGGAGTCCAAACCTATGACATCTCGAAGAAGAAAAACTTTCAAATGAGAGTTGCTCTCATGTGGACGGTTAGTGATTTCCCAGCTTATTCCATGTTGTCTGGATGGAGTACCGCAGGACGATTAGCTTGCCCGTACTGTATGGAGAGTTCAGATGCATTCACTCTTTCCAAGAGTGGTAAACAATCTTGGTTTGACAACCACCGCAAGTTTCTGTCGTCAGACCACACATTCCGAAGGAATAAAAACTCATTCCTTAAAAATAAAACAATCACAAAAGTTGCACCTTCTGTTCGATCGGGAGTTCAAATATTAACAGAGATACAAGATCTAGGTCTAATGAAAGCCATAGACATCGGTGCTGATGAAAACAACAGAGCAAAATGTAAGAATTGTGGTTGGAGGAAAAAAAGTATCTTTTGGGAGTTGCCTTATTGGAGCACAAACCTTATCCGACATAATTTAGATGTCATGCACATTGAGAAGAATGTCTTTGACAATATTTTTAATACGGTTATGGATGTACAAGGCAAAACAAAAGATACTTTGAAATCTCGTCAAGAGTTGAATGAATACTGTCGTCGACCTGAGTTGGCACAAAATGCGAAAACTGGGAAATACCCCAAGGCTTGCTACACATTGGATAAGAAGGGCAAAGAAGAATTGTGTAAATGGGTGAAAGAACTTAGATTCCCGGACGGTTACATCTCTAACCTATCAAGATGCGTAGACATGAAGAAACATAGGTTTTTTGGCATGAAGAGCCATGACTGCCATGTATTTATGCAGAGATTGATACCTATTGCATTCAAGGAACTTCTTTCCCCACATGTATGGAAACCACTTACTGAGCTGAGCCTTTTCTTTAAGGAGCTCACTGCCACGGTCATACGGAAAGAAGATATAGACCGATTACATGCTCAAATTCCTATTATATTATGTAAGATGGAAAAGATATTTCCACCAAACTTCTTTGACTCGATGGAACATCTTCCAGTACACTTGGCTTATGAAGCAAGCATTGCTGGTCCAGTACACTATCGTTGGAAGTATCCCTTCGAAAGGTAACGTGAATTTGAAAGTTCACTTGAATTATTATGACTTTATAGTTGAATTTCATTACAAATAAAAACATCGACTATTGTAGGTACCTTCGCAAACTGAAAAAGAATGTCACCAATAAAGCTAGAGTGGAAGGCTCAATATGCAATGCATATTTAGTTAATGAGGCATCATCATTTTGTGAGTATTACTTTGAAGAACATGTCAACACACGACATAGAAAAATACCACGTAATGATTTTGTTCTGCTAGATAGATGATATCCTTCCTACATCCTGCTCCAGCCTTTTCTTCTATTCAAACTCAGCTTGCAAGAGGTGTAGGCAAGTGAGACATAATATTATCAATTAAATAGATTCTTTTGAGAAATTTGAAAAGGTTAGTTTTTATTTATTTATAATAATTATAGTTAGTCATATTATTAGTAAAGTCTAACTTGGATTAAATGGTCTAATTTTGTTGTTTATTTTAGTAAATTAGAGACTAGTAGACTTGTTGTAATACTTGTTTGTCTTGTTCTGAAATCTAAAGTGTGTTGGGAAATTAATAACTAAATTGTGGTTATTATTTTGTCTGTACATATATACTCAGTCTGTTTACATGAATTAGAAGTTATTGCATATATAAAATTGAATGATAGGCTGGGTAGCATGGTGAACTGTTTCTCCCTTTGTTTTCCACACCTGTTGGTTATATCTTTTGATTTCTTTGGCCTTTCTATTATACTCTTATAATTTTCTTGGAATAAGTTAGGCAAATAGATTTAATGTTTTTTTTACAAGAATCAATAGTGAATTGGTGTACAAATCATTTGAAAGGTGAAAATCCATGTCTGAAAATTTTCCAATTAAACAAAGAGTTCCACGTGGACTTTTGCTGCTGCTTTTTATTTTATTACAGATTAAATAGAGTAGTGTCCAATGAGATATATGCATGTGATCGCGTGCATCAATTTCTGGCTTAAAAAAGATTCTTTGATAGGTTACTTGAATTGCACAATATTGTACTATATACCCACATTTTTTTTAGCCATCTTGTCCATGTTCTAATATTTTTTTTCTTTTTGGTAGTTGAAGTTGGAGTCTCTTATAGCAAATGATCAATCTTTGGCTGTCGACTCCAATTTAGACCAATCACAGCGTAATAAGAGGATTGATGATCAATATATTACAAATACCGGGAAATTTCCAAAAACAATGCATCTTTGGCATTGGTAATTATGGCGACTCACGGTATTTTTCTAGTTTACATATTATCGATCACATTATTTTTCATTCATTATTTATGTTGACTATTTTAGGTATTATGATTGTTGTTACAGATAGCTTCTGAAGGAACCTTGATGTTTCAGGCAGCCGTAGAGCGCCTCAAAGAGGAGGCAAGAGCTGAGGGTCGAGCCGAACCCTCGAGGAATGGGTGGAGTGGATGATGGCGAACATGAGCACCACTCAGACTTCACGTGCCCAAGACCTACCTCCCATGGCCCACAAAGCGATCATGATGGTGATGCGAGTCTTAGTGATGATTAGACTATTACTTTTGGTTGTTGGATAAGGGTACATTATGGATATGATTTTATTTTTGGATGTCGTCTTGGTATTATGTTTTTTATGATGGATTTTTGAATGTTGCTTTACTTTGTAGTTTATGTTGGAATTTTGGATGTTAGTTATTGAATCTTCATGTTGGATGTTAAATTTCGGATGTTGGATTGTGTTGTGTTCAATTTTCATGTTTGAGTGGTATTTTTTATTTTGTGAACTTGTTATGGTTAAAATTGATTTTTATAAAGCAACAAATAGGAAATTGAAAAATTAAAATTGAAAAACCAATAATAAACACAAATACCGACGGAATACCGACGGATTGTTGATAGAACAACAATTGCAAATTTCCGTCGGTATTCTGTCGACAAGTATCCATCGCCATTCTATTGGCAAATATGTCGAAATCGCCGGAACCATTCCGCTTCGTATACATCGACAACTATACGTCGCCAATCTATTGGCAAATATGTCGGAAATCCATCGGTAATCCGTCGGAACCATTCCGTTGGTAATTCGTCGGCAACAAGGACGTTGGTAGTCCGTCGGTAATCCATAGTTAGTTGTCGGGTTTACTTAGCGACATATATAAATTGCCGACCCAAAATCCGTCGGAGTCTTGTCGCCATTGTCTTATCGTCTTTTGTCGGCAATCCATCGGGAATCCGTCGGTATATTTACCGACGGAAATTTTTATCTGTCGCTAAGTCATTGCCGACAAGGGTTTTACCGACAGAAATTTCCATTGGCATTCCATCGCCGATCTGTCGGTAAAGCTGTTTCCCGACGGATTTTTCCGTCGGCAAATTTCCAATTTCTTGTAGTGAGGGTGCTTGATAATATTCCATTCCTTGAAAGCCAGTGAATACTAGAGCCATTAAAACGGTAGCTACTAAAGCGTAAACTGCTCGTTTTTCCTTCCCCGCGAGTATAGCATGATGAGCCCAAGTTACGGCAGCTCCGGATGAAGGGGGAATAAGGGTATTAAGAAAAGGGATTTCCCAAGGATCTAAAACCAATCCCTTTTGCCCGCCCGCATAAGACGATGGAGACCGCCTCAGAAGGGAAAGACCATCCCTAGTAGTCGAGTGTTCATTTCCCGCTGAAAAGGAAGCCGGTAAAAAACTGGAAAAAATTCCCTCACTTCGCCCGCCTTCCCTCGCTTCTTAAGATGGACAGAACTCTCTTTCACCCGGGCGGGTGGCCTCCTCCTTTCTTTAATCCACAGGAGGTCAAATTCTAATTGCTGCGCAAGTGACTGAATCCATTTCAGTCTAATTCGATCTAATGTTACCGGGTCTGCTTTTGACGGGAAGATTTTCTTGAGAACATACTCCCCCACTTGATCATGGTAAAGCCATTCCAAAACACGTGGCACTAAATGTGAACCTTATGTACAACTTTGGGGAGGCTCCAACTGACCTCGTATATGCTGTGGTGGCTCTGGAAAACTCAAAATTTGTGGGTCTTTAAAACGGAAATGATTGGTTGAAAATCTTGTCCTCTACTCATATCTTTGCTGAAATCAAACTTCATTTTCTAGGGGAAAATCAAAATATATTTGCCGACCAACAAGATAGACTGTTGGCCGGAACGGAATTGCTCAATCACAAAAATTGATTTTATGTGATCCGAGCAATCCAGAATAGGATCTTGAATCATAATGCGTAATAACATGAATTAATTAATTTGTAATAACAAGAAAGAAAAAAGGATTACCCTTGTAGCGTGCTTTCAATAATCTTTTGCATATTAAAATGGAACAAATGGACTGTCCAGGCTCGAGCAGTGGTCATATTACTCGAGGAAGAATGTGGGATAAGCTCTGGTAATTGGATACAAAAGGCAAACTGAAGCATTTTATCTAGCGTTGCATTAATAGAATCCTACCAACTGCAGATCAATTGATTCACAGAGGAGTGTTGGTGGACCCTATATGTCAAATTTGTGGGATGCAAAGAGAAACACTGGAGCATTTATTTTTTCAGTGCATTAGAGCTCAAAAAGTATGGAAATTTGCTCCAGTGCATTGGTTTGGTACTTAGGAAGATGGATTCACATTTGAAGGTTGGTGGCAAGATATCTCAAGAATTAGCAAACACAATATGGGCCAGGAACGAATGCACTTGTCAATCTTCATTTTGTGGAGAATTTGGAAATCAAGGAACAATTGGATATTTCAGAAGCAAGAGTTGATGAATGAAACTGAGATAGTGAAGGGTGCTTTGAATGAATGGCAAGAATATCAATACGTTAGGAGCATAAAACAGGGTATCATACCTGACAATTGTGTTGCTTCGAAAGCTGCTGAATTTGGGTCACATGCGACATCAGGGAGTAGGATCACACGCTAGAGTGATCGATCTTTGCTGAAAGAATGACACAAGTTTGGTTTTGGAGGTTGGATTGTTGATGAGTCGGGTTCGATTATCTTGGCGTGGTAGATGTCCTATTAGGAATCAGACACGCACAACTTAAAGCCTACGAACAAGGTATCAAGCGGTTGATGATCGAGATCGAAGATAAGGAACTGGTAGATGTGCTCAACTCCGCATAAGTTCTGATTGGAGTACCTCTACCATTGCTGAAGACATTAATTTATTTTGTTACCTATTTGATTCCTGTGTATTTGAGGTGGCAACATCTTCAAAGATTTTTATGGTTAAAAAACTAGCCTTGTTGGCTGTTAGTTCTGGAAGTGATATGAATTGGAATAGCCAATTCCCCCCTTGGTTAGGCTATTAACTGAGGAGGAACTCAGCAAGTCTGTTGTGATTTGTTTGATTTGTAAGTTTTGGTTTGATTATATTTATATAAAAGTCTATCGATTTTGAAAAAAAAAAAAACCAAGCTTTCTTCTGTTCTCCAAGAACTCAAGATTGCAATAAAATTTCTCTTGTGTGTGGGCACAAAATGATCGATAGAAGTAAATAAGTAGGAAGAAATAACTAACTATGGAAACCTTTGTCAAAAGGAAAGTATTACTTTAGGTAATATTCTTGGCAAATTAAATCATATTGATTGGCAAATCATATGATTTATCTTCTTTCCAAAATTATCCCAATCCGTCCACTTAATTAAATACATTGTAGTTCAATAAAATTGAGACGATTTTATCAAAATAAATTGTCCATATTTATTTACCGATCGCGGACTTTAATTCTCTGAATTGAATTATAAATTAAATCTTTCTGTGTTTAACAATTTAAACACTCAATTGACAATATCAAACAATTTATGGACATATGCAAACTCAATATATATTGAAATTTGAAAGTAATATTATATTCAAAATGTCAAAGAGTAGGTCTCCTATACGACCGTCTTACGGATCCTATTCCGTAAGACGGATCCACCCGCACCCAGCGCCCAGCCCACCTGTTATTTGAAAAAAAAAACCACTTCAACATTCCACAAGATTCGAACCCGCAACCTATACAGGCTTAAGGTGGTGTTCTACCACTACACCACTATTGCTTGTTGTGCAATTTCTGTGTAACCATGTATATAAAGTCATTCATAAATACGTCTGCTAAATTGAATAAAAATAAAAAATGTCACTAAATGAAGAGGCTAAGAATCGAACTCAAGTCTATTAAAAAACATAATAGATAGAAACTACATCCGATACGTCATAGATTTTCTATGTCGGACCGAGGTTGTAGCATACTTCGGTCAAGGAAGAATTTATCTCAATAAATGGATACTTATAAAAGTGTTACTTTAACTACATCATATTTATTTTTTATTTTTCCTCTTTTTTTTGTTCCTAGTTTGTAACTGTATTAAGAAATCTGATATTTTATCTCAACAAACGAATACTTTTACTTATAAAAGTGTTACTTTAACTATATCATATTTATTTTTTTTTTTTTCTTCTTTCCTTCATTTCTAATTTGTGACTATATTAAAAAACATGATACTTTATCTCAAAAAATAGATACTTTAACATATAAAAGTGTTACTTTAACTCTGTTTTATATATATATATATATATATATATATATTGTAATATATTCATAATTTGTGACTATTTTAAAAAATATGTTACTTTATCTCAAAAAACAAATACTTTCACTTATAAAAGTATTACTTTAACTCTACCATATTTATTATTCATCTTTCTTTGTGTTTGTTATTAAAAAATCTGATACTTTATTTAAAAAACAAATATTTTTACTCATAAAGGTGTTACTTTAACTCTGATATATTTATTTTTCCTTGAATGTAATGTAATCATAATCTGTGGCTATATTAAAAAATATGATACTTTATCTAAAATAACCGATAGTTTTTTCTCATAAAATGTTACTTTAACTGAGGAAGAAAAAACAAAAAAAGAAAAAAAAAGCAGAAGCTGCTTTGACCCGCGGACCTGGTCAACAGGATTTGCAGATCCGCGGGTCAAATAGGATCTGTCATAGAAATTGAGACCCCTAAGATGGTCCTACATAAGTTTTTGCCAATGTCAAATAAATAATAATTTACTCGTAGGCACAATACTACCGACATAGACAACTACAAGCGTGTTCTTGTTGACAACTTTCTTTTTTGATTGAATTAGTTGACAACTTAATTTCAATTTGTGGTTAGGTAGAATATATATGCTCAGCAAAAAGCCAATTTAATCCGGGGAAGGTGGACTTCCTGTAACGTATTTCTCGGTGGAATAGAATACATAGTCAAATTTCGAATCTCACATAAATTAATTTTCGACATCAAAGAACTTGGTCAGTGAGATAACTCGTAAGATTCGTATAATCTCATTCTTTGTTGTTGGTGACGTTATTGTTTGCATCATATATATATTAGTAAGCCTTACTTTAATAATGTGTGCGTATTTTCAGACACATTTTAAAATTTCTATCATTTCAGAATTGAAAATATTTTGCATTCGGTTTTTCTATAAAACAAAAGGAAATTTGAATTAGTTATGTGGAAATGTTGACTATATATATATATATATATATATAATAAAGACTAAACTAGGTTGAGACCATCTCCAGTAATTTGCACTAATTTGACGTAGAATTTGCAATATTTTAGTGAAAAATTTACATTCATTCTCCAGCAGTTTGCACTACTTTCTGCACTAAAAAAGAATATTCTATAGGATTTCTTTTTTATTCATTTAATATTGATTTTTATAACACTATAATTGATAAAATTATTACATAAGTAATTTTATTTAATATAATATTTATTAAATATTTTATTATTAAAATTAAACAAATTCAGAAAATATTAATTTTAATGAAAAGCAAAATTACAATAACAATTCATAAAATTATATATTATATTATTTTAAAAAAAAATCATTTATAACAAAATAAATTTTGATATTATTTCTATATGAACAACTGAAATAAAAATAATATAATATTGTAAATTAATAAAAATATTCAAATTTAACAAGAAATAAATTAAACAAAAAATAAATCAAAAGAATAGCGCATGAACAGCTGGCGCTGCACTGTACAAAAACTAAAATGGCGCCCCTAAATGGCGCACTGCTGGAAGGAAATGAATAGTGTTGGGCGCTATTATAGCTTTCTGCTGGAGAAGCCCTGAGTTAGTCAGTTACAAAATTGTTGAATTGTTCCCTCTCATCAAGATGAATAATTTCGACCTGAAGGTCAACAATGTATTTAGTTTATGATTTTCTATTTGCGAAAAAACATTACTTTTTAACAATGTATTTGATTACAATATTTTAAAAAAAAAATTGCGATATTAATATTCTAATATAAAAAATAACAATTTATGGGTTTCATTATTATATTTTTATGTCCTATGACCCTATCAATCAAATTACAGTGCGGGGGTTCAATTTGACGTGGGCCATATTACTTTCTTATTTAATGTGGATAATAGGAACTAAAATATTATTTGATTTATTAGTTGGTTTGAATTATGTTTCAATTGGTAGAACATCACATTAAGCATTAATGATTTGATAAAAGTAAAGCTTATAAATGAAAATACATAAGATTTCGTGTCAAAAATTGGACAAAACAAATTATACTTTTTTTGAGTTTTTAAAAAATAATAATAGTTGGAAAGGTTCCTTTTGAGAATATAAGTAAATTGCCTATTAAAGTCTCCCATGTGATGCTACTAAAATTCGTAGATCACTTCTGCTAAGGTAGTTGGTCCACATATCAAGGTAACTCCGATAGTTCAAATCCAAGAGTTAAGTTAAGTCCAATAGCTAATATACTTCTTGTGGAGAGAACCGACCTGCAAAACGAACATCCAAGGTTGAAAGGGCTATAGGTTTGTCCATGGACCGAATAATAGTGTACAAAATAAATGAACTTAAGCAGTTAAATTGTTCTTAACTTATAAATGAATAAAAATGAACTATTTATACATAAAACTTTGGGTCTCATGGCCTCACGGGCTTTATTCGTTATAATTGGACCCCACGTGCCAGTTGGTAATAACTCGACCCAATAACTAATAATTATGGGCTAATAAATAAATAATTTCGTAATTAAATAATTTAAACAAATAAAAGATAATGTAAAATCACTTTTACCCCATTAGTATACAAATATTTTGTATAAAATCTCCAATAAATGGACTTATACTTTTAAACCAATTAAGTGGAGTAATTTTCTATGCTCTTTCTTGTCATTTCTCTAGTAATTGACTTGCAAACTTGGTAACCATTTTTTCTCCTTCCTTTGTACCAAGTCCATGTATGCCACTACCATATGTATAATTTCTTTAGAAAGTGTCAAAATCATACATATAATTTTTCCTCTTATGTCCCTTTCTTTGATTTTAATGTACCAACTTCCATCAATTAACAAATGATTATCTTCTCCATGGTTCCCTAACTATTATACCCTTAGTCCTCTGCACTATCCACCAACTACATTATTTTCTTCACATGAACTCCCAAATCATTTCCAGGTTTTCTCTCCTCCATCTACTCACCATAAACTTCTTTGTTATTCTTTTCCAGGCCCGAAATGGATCAAGCGAACCCGGCGAATTATACCAAACCTGTGGCAATACATTCACGTGTGGTGATACAATCGCCGGAATCGGATACCCATTCCGGGGATTTAATAATCCTCAGTATTGTGGCCATCCCAATTTCGTCCTGGAATGTGACAATCAGGAAAACGTAACCAGAATTGGAATCATGGGCACAATATATCGCGTCCTGGAAATCGATCAAAAGACACAAACAATGAGAATTTCCAGGGAGGATGTGATGGGTAGGACCTGCCCTGGAGAAAAAGTGAACACGACTTTAGACTACACGATTTTCGACTACGCCCCTGGATTCACGAATGTTACGTTTTTGTACGGGTGTCCCGATTGGAATAAGTTCGAATTTGGCTATATTTCGTGTGGGAATATTGGTGGGCACGATGACGGGGCATATGTCGTGCCTGGAAATCAGGGCCCTGGAAAATGTAAGGAAAGTGTTATAGTTCCAGTAGCTTTAAGTGCGATAGGAAATGGATTTGTGAATACTAAGGAAATGGATCGAATTCTCGGACAGGGATTCCAGATCAGGTGGAAGATTGATGGGAAAACGTGTAGTGATTGTGTTGGTTCGAACGGACGGTGTGGGTACGATTTTGAGGTTAATCGGACGGCCTGCTATTGCCCTGATCCGCCTTATTTTTCTGCTACAACTTGTCCCATGGCTAGTGGTGTCTCACCACCCAACACACCACCCCGCTCGGGTACGTATGGTTGAATTTTTTCTCTTTCTTTGGGATAATTACAAAAAGACCCCTCAGGTTTGGGCTAATTACAAAAGAACCCAGAGATTTTCGAAAATTACAAAAAAAATCCTTGGAATTTGATTTTGTATTAAATTTAATGGGGTAAATGTAGTATTTTTATAAATGACAGGGGGTTTTTGAAATATTTTTTGTTTATGAAGGGGAAAATGTAAGACGATAATAAACCTCAAGGGGGATTTTGCAATTTTCAAAAACCTCTGAGTTTTTTTTTTGTAATTAGCTCAAACCCCAGGGGTATTTTTGTAATTATCCATTTTTCTTTTAATTACTTTCTTAACAGGCTTATTTGGCAATTTGGATTTTCAATTGCGTGTCATATATTTGCATTAGGTGTATAAAGTATTGCCTTAATTTATAGTTTGGGTAAATTAGAAGACCTACTCTGCTACTCATAACTTAGTCTAATTATAAAAAAAAAATCAATTACCTTTTTAAATTACATATATGTATACCTCTCTTAAGGTGTTACGAACGTTTGTTTGAGGTTTGTATTTGTCTAATAAATATCGTTCTAAATAGTTGCAGTTTGTAAAATATATACAAATATCAATTAGGTTAATTAAAGTAATTTTGAAAGAGAAATTGATTATTTTTATGTTAAACGGGATTTTAAGGATATATTTTTGTAATTAATCTATGTATTTGGAAGTAGTGATATGCACGTCTAACGTGTGTGTATTTTGCCCCACTAGATAAAACTCTATCAATATCATTCCTTCCTTTTCAAAAACTGGAGTTGTTGTGGTCCTGAAATGTTCCACGTTTTTAGTAGCCACTTTGGTTAAGGATAACAGCCAGTACCAAGATCGCTACTTGCAAGTAGAAGTGTTAAATGGGCCAGGTCGGACCGGTGTCGGTCCACCGGGCCAAATTCTATCGGACCTCCATTTTTGGAGCTCAAACCCTAGTCATGCTGTAAAAATACATGTAAAATACACCGGGTCGGCATTTTGGGCTGTTCGGGCCAAGTCAAATACGCCCGACTCTTTTTGGGCCTACGAAATCACAAATCGGCCTAACATCGATCGGTCCATCCAAATGACTTGGTTTTGACAAAATTTCTACTTGCAAGTAAAGATCTTGGTAAAATATCAGTATGCAGTCTGGTGTATTGTGATCACGAGATTCAACACTTTTATAAATTGAATCTTGGTGAAGCATGATGATGTTGAATCACTCTAATTGTAGTAGTCCCAATGAATCATTACAAAAAATCGCTAGGGGTGCCAATGGTTAACCCGAAGAAGACTCTTCAAAGGCTCAAGTCAGTTCCAAAGTAAGACAAGTCAAAGAACTTGAGAGGAGGTAAGTGCGTAGTCAATTGTGAATCTTTGACGAGGATATGAGGGTATTTATAAGTATGTTAGCGTATTTTCGTGGGTCTTTTGGCCTTAGAGCTTTCATGGCTTAACTTAGGTATAGTACCTAAATTAATAAAATAATAGTTAATCCCATAGAATTACTATTAGTAGGTTTTCATTTAATTGCTGGTTCATAATCTAAATATTCCCATTGGACTTAATTATCTCTTAGGATTATCTGAACTATAGTGAGAGTGGAATTGAGCTGAGATTATGAGGCAAGAACTGATTTGTATTGCAAAAGTATATTGCGGTTTTTTCAGTAATTTATTTTTGATCGACTATACAGAGATTGCAACACACAAATAATCAATTGGTTTTTTCAACTATTCTTCCACACACATACTCACTATTAGAGTTGGCAACGGATTGAGTATGGCCTGAAATCTCATTGGTCCACCATTTCTTGTGAGCTCAACAACATATTTTACGTGTATTTTTGGTCCGACCCATCGAGCCAGTAATTTGGGCAGACTAAAATAGATCCTGTCCTTTTCGAACCACTTAAATGAAGCACAATCCAACCCTATCTTTTTAGGACCAATTTTGCCAGCTCTACTCGTTGTACTTGATTTTCTTTTGATAAGTTAAGAGGAGTGGTTGAAGGGAATGAGATAAATTAAAAAAAAACTGAAAGACTGAGGATTTGAACTCGACCAACACCCTTACAAAAGGTAAAGCCGTCTTAGTTACAAGCTTGTGGTATACTTGATGAAAGTACGTTAAGTGTGTGGATATATTTGTACAATTGTGTGTTAAAGAAATCCATTCTGATCTCCTAACTCTGCCTAACAAAATAGGAGAGTTGGTCAGAAAATTCATGTTTCATTCATATAGATAACAAGACCATCTCCAACCCAAAATTCTATCTTAGTGCAATTTTTGCACTAAAGTAATAGAATTCTGCACAAAACTTAAAATTCATCTCCAATCTTTCTATTTCAAATCTTGCACTAAAAAGAATATTCCTCGAATATTCTATATTATTTTAATACAAAAGTATTTTATTAAAACCAATTATTTTTTAACGTAGTATTATAAATTCATATTTAGTAAATTAAAGAATATCGTAGTATTATATCTAATCTATATTATATTAAATAATATCCATTAAAAAGTTAAACAATTTATAACAGGATTTAAGCGGAAAAAATAAATGTGGCATTCGTGTAGATAAAATTAAAAATACTCAATTTTTTTTAAATTTTTTTTTCAATTTACTATTAAAATTTAAATTTAGTAATATTAATATTCATTTTAAAATCATAAATACAAATTATTATTTTTAAGTAATTAAATATGTAGTTAGAATAATAATAGAAACATATATTAACATATTTAAATATAACAAAATAAAAAAAAAAATCAAAAAAGAAAAAGAAAAAGAAGAATAGGATAGCGTTGCTACAAGATATGGCACAACACTGTTCACATCACCAATTTAGCGCAAGGATGAGCGTTTGGTTGGAGAAGAGATTTTGCACTATTTTAGCAAATGCTAAAGTCTCTCGGTTGGAGATGGCCTAAGCTCAAATATGACAACCATGAACTTAAATATGACATCAACAATTAGGATATTAGAGCATTCTGGCCTAACTTTAGTTTTCAATCAAAATATGGCATGATACCCAAAAAAATCCATTCTCTTGTCTAAGTTTATGGGCTGATCAGGTCAACCCATAAAAAATAAATAAATAAATTACAACACAGTGGTCCCTGAAAATAAATAAATAAATTATTTTACATATATCTCACCAAATTATCTTCTTAATCATCATAGAATCTCTCATACTTCAATGTGATTAGATTAGTTATATATATAATCAACCTTTGTACAACACTTTGTTAGTTAAATACGGGATGAGAAAAGTTCGTTATTTAGTACGTACAAGTATATTATGAATATTTTTTGAAAGTTACGGCGAAAAAATCGGCAAAAAATACGAAAATATTTAATATACGGATTCGTAGACGTACGAGTATAATATAATTGTTCGGGAGTAATAATACAACTTATTTTAACATTATATTTACATAGATTGTAATTCATACTTATGTTTAGATTATATTAAAATTAATTTTAGGTACTTTATAATTTACTTTAAATTATAACACAAATTAAAAATAATTATTTAATAATAGTTAGTAGATTTTTTAAGTGAATTGTATTTATACTTAGATTATATAAAACTTAATATGAGGTTTTTATTATATTAAATTATAAATCCAAGATAATTATTTAATAATAATTACTATATTTATATATTATTAATATTCTTATTTATTATTTTATAATATTGTAATTATACTTATATATAATTTTTTAATAATATTTTTACTTATTTAAATATTATAAAAATATTAATATGAAGTTTTATTCGTCAAGTATTATACACATAACTATAATACGTGTATTAAACGTTTTATTTGAAAAGTATGGAGTATTTAACGCCGCTTCAGAATGTGTACGGGAAATAAAAATATTTTTCAATTATTTGTACGTACCGTACAGATACCATACGGATATGATACGCGTATTAGCTAACAGAGCCCCCCCCCCATTTAAAAAATAAAAATTTACCCTATAAAATTTAAAAAAAAAATTATTTTGAGTATATTTTATATGATTTTCTTATTCGGCCCACCCCACTTTAGCGTATTGGCCCATCCCAAAATATTTCCTGGCTCCGCCCTTGGGTACAACATTTATTTTTTTATGATAAAGGCTCATGGCAGAAATCAAACGTGACAAGACAGCAATATTAACAAATTTAAACAATTTTATATTACTTTAGTAAAAGTAACTTTTTCAAACTACATAATAATGTACATGAAATTTCATCAGAGTATACGTTCGATTAGAATATTATTAATATTGATTAGAATGTTATTAATATACAATCATATCAAGTTAATAGAAGTTTTATTCACAATTTTTATCAATGATGATTCATCGTTAAATAAAAAAAAAAAAAAAAGGCTTCTCGGGGCACAACCAACTGTTAAAGAGAGACTAGTAATCCGTGTTGACTCTCCAGTCAAGTAGATTCGATTCGCAGCTGAAGTAGCCCCCTTAGCTTTAGTTTGGGGTCAATCTGGTAGGGTGTTCAGTTGGAACCGTTCAACCCTGGTCATTCGGACACACCCTGCGACACATTACCTCATGTTGGGCCAAGACATCTCTGGTGCTGCAAGTCATCATGCGACACATCTCGAGATTTACCTCATGTTGGGCCAAGCCAAGGCATTTCTAGTGCTGGCAAGTCTAGGATTAGTCGGGTGTAAACCCCGACATCTGGGCTATAAAGAAAAAAAAGAAAAAAGAAGTAACTTATAGTCCATATTAAGAAGGAAATTAAGAAGGTAATCATTAATAATTAATGATTATGCACAAAAACTTGATTCTAATTTCTAACCACCTAACCCCCAGGGGTTGTCCTGGTGGCGAGCACCCACTTAAGTGGGTTAGAGGTCCCGGAATCGAATCCCCCGGATTACCGTGGAGTGTGGGTTTGGGGTAGGCCCACCTCTGCAGAGGAGTAGTCCCATTGCTAGCTATTGGCGACACCCATAGGCTCGAAGGGCAGTGTGGGGATAGTTCTGAAGACAAAAAAAAAAAAAAAAAAAAATTCTAACCACCTAAAATTTGTCTGTTCCCTTCACCTTCCCCTCCAAAACACAAAACACATGTTTTCCCGGTCAACCAAAGCCAGCTCCAAAAGGGAAAAACAAACGTTCAACGTTCAAAAGTTGTTCAATTTTAGGCTTTGTTTGGCCCTTCAAACAACAACCAAACATGCCGTTTCATTCCCTGATTACCCCAAGCAATGCCTCCGTCTCCCCTTCGCCGCTCTCTTCTCATCGCCATACTCACCGCCGCCCTACTCACGGCGGCGTATTCCCAACCCGCCACCACCTACCCCGACTGCGACCGAACCTTCTCGTGCGGGGACATAAGCAACGTCACCTTCCCCTTCACCGGCGGCGACCGCCCCTCCTACTGCGGCCTACCGGAGTTCGCACTCACCTGCCGCGACGACGCCATCGCCGAACTAACTCACGACTCGCTCGCCTACCGAGTTCTCCAGGTTGATCAGACTCGGAGAACCCTAATTCTCTCGCGTTCGGATCTGTACGATAACTCCTGCACTTCGGATTTCAGCAACACGACTCTCAACAACTCCACAATATTTTCCTACGGTGGCGCCCAAAACGAAGCCCTCACTTTATTCTACGGCTGCAACACGTCCGGCATGAGTATCAGGCCGTACAATCTCTTCAGCTGCAATTCAAGCGGTTTGGATTTTACGGATGCTTACTATTTACTCGGGCCGGTCCCGAATGACCCGATTTTGAGGATTATATATTGTAGCACGAATATTGGGGTCCCCGTTTTGGCGGCCGCCGGGAATCGGCTCTCGGCGTTGCAGATTAGTCTTGAAGAGGCGTTAAATGAGGGTTTTCTTGTGAATTATAGCGTCCCAAATGAGGAATTGTGCTCTCAGTGCAATATGTTGGGTGGGCAATGCGGGTTTGATTCGGTTTTGGGTCAACCCATTTGTATTTGTGGAGATAGGCCTTGTCCACTCCCACCTGGACCTGGTCCAGCTTCTCCGGCGCCTTCTGAAGGTAATTGGGACTTTTCAGTGAGGTGTTAGTTGGTAATTTATTAGTATGTTTGGTGATTTAGAATGACTTAGTTGGTAATTCATTAGTAAACGAATCGAGTAGAGTCAAACATGGGACTGTTCAAGCTTGTTATTGATCTTTGAAAATTGTGTTTAAGCTTGGCTTGTACGAGCTTTAGTTGAGCTAGACACGAATTGAATTCGAATAACTTGATATTTTCACACATTCTATGATATATTTTTACTGATCGAGTCGAGCTCGAACTGAGCTTTATATTTTATTGAATGAAAAAATATGTTAAAGCTTGGTTAGTTAAAATAACGAACCAAACTCAAACGTTCTTTTAACGATTCGATTAACGAGTAGTTTGGTTACATTTTCATCCGCAAGGATGCATAGTGTAATGGTTAAACTGTTGGATACTATTATCACATAGTCACATTCATGGTGGATGATAAAGCTTTTAGTTAGTAGAGCCATAGTTCCATAGCTTGAGTTTGAGTTGTAGTTTATAAGCGTGTTTGTGCTTCCATTGGATGGCTTTCATGAATTCTTGTTGTCCACGAGTTTTATATATACTTCCCTTGGATGGTATATTTTATCTTGGTCTTTGTTTCTGTTTGTTGGTTTCATTTGTAAGCATATTTTCTTTCTGAACTACTCATATACGCTTAAGTCATGTTCGATTATTGGTCTCAGTCTCTTTTGTCGGTTTGATTCTTGTTAGTGTATATGACTTGTTAAGAGTAAAGCAAGTCTTTAGATAAGTTTCTAATTCTTGGTTATTTCGATTGCTGTGGTCATTTACAGTTAAACTTGGTGATCATTCTGGGCAATGTATGTTGCTGGTTTCTTTCTTGATTTCTTCTCTCTAATTATCTAGGATGGGCTAATTAGTTTTTTGAGAATTTGTTCAATATCTCTGAAGTTATCAATATTTATATATGAACTCATATTTTTCAATCTCATGGCTGCTGCAGAAAGAAATCGTTCAACTACGGGAAGGGATGTAGGTATGATCTCATTCGAATGCATAAATACTTATTTCCAAACTTATTTTCTTTCACAAAACACATTATGCTTGGATAAATGAATAGTTTTCCTCTCTGTTTTGCATATTCAGCCCTTTTCGTAGCTGGCGCAGTTCTTGCTGGTGTTGGCCTCGGATGGTTAATTTTCCACTGTAGACAGCGGGTAAAAAGCGCGTTGCTTCCCAACCTGCTCAAATTCTGAGCAAGGAAATTAAGACTCCTTCAAGCAAAGGCCTTTTGTCCCTTCCTTCAAATAATTTCACCAGAAGTATACCTTCGTATCCTTCTCCGAAATCAGATCTTGGTCGAGGAAGTTCGTATTTCGGAGTGCAGGTCTTCAACTGCACTGAACTTGAAGAAGCTACTAATAATTTCGATCCTTCTAGGGAACTTGGAGATGGTGGATTTGGTACCGTATATCATGGTATGAATACAATTCTTGTTATTCGCTTGTTAAAATGTATGGTTAATTACAAAAATTACCCGAATTATATAAGAATCCAATTATTTTTCAATATTACAAATAGGGATATTACAAACCCCCCTGAGATTCAGGCTACTTACAAAAACATCCAAAGGTTTTTGAAAATTGCAAAAACTCCATTGAGGTCTTATTCCGTCTTTACATTTTCCACTTCATAAGCAAAAACTTTCAAAAATCGCTCCGACATTTTTAGAAACGTAACAATTACCCCCTTAAATTTAACAGAATACAGATCCTCTTTCTCACAGCATTTTCGGGACAGGCTCAGTGCTTTCTTTAGCCTTGGGAGAAATCGATTCGTTAGTGAGAATTAGGGGTGGGCATCGGGTCGGGTTTTCGGGGTTTCGGGTTTTCGGGTCGGGTACCCGATGTTGTCGGGTAGCAAATTTAGACACCCGACACCGATCCGATAAGTTCGGGTACCCGACTTTTCGGGTACCCGAAAAAGTCGGGTACCCGGCCAGTCGGGTTCGGGTACCTGCCTTTTTTTTCTTTTCTTTTTTTTTTTTTGAAATCTTGTTGGGCTTGCACTGTACTGAAGAAAAATTGCCCAAATTGCCCCTTTTTTTCTTTTTTTTTTTCTTTTTTGGAAATCCTGTTGGGCTTGCACTGTATTGAAGAAAAATTGCACAAATTGCCTGGGTCTCTATTCTACATTGGATTAATTTTAGTATTAATTTTTATTAGATTAGTTGAAATATAAAACTAAGATAAACACGTGTCATGAGCTTCAATTTAACTACTGACCTGGGTCTCTATTCTAATTGTGCTAAAGACCACGTAAGAGAAAAAACTCAAATATTAATGTCCAAATGATGGATCGGGTTTTGCGAAAGCGGCGAGAGGGTGAACCAAAGTGAACAAAGGTGGTATTTTCTTTTGCAACTTTTTTTTTAAATAGGCGGGTACCCGATCGGGTTTTCGGGTTCCGCTTAAAGGACCCGATCCCGACCCGTGTTTTTAAAAATCGGGTTTCGGGTAACCCGATACCCGAAAATATTTTAAATTACCCGACCCGATCGGGTAATTTCCGATCGGGTCGGACGGGTACCCGAAAACCCGACCCCGAATGCCCACCCCTAGTGAGAATCGATTGAGACTTAATCATAACTGAGCCTTCTCTGACCTTCTTTGTCTGGGCAATTAGCTATAAAAAAAAAAAAGCAAGAAATGAGAGCTAGAACTAATGCCATGCCACACCTGAGTGTTTTTTTGTAATTATGAAACATCTTTGGATTTGTTGTAATTAGTCCAAACTTCAGAGGGATTTTTGTAATTATCCCTTATGAATACTCCTGTATTGAAGGTTCAATTTGCAAAATTAGGTAAATACAAACTTTAAAGCGGGTATTTGTAATATTGAAGATTAACTGGCTTTTTTGTAATTAAGCTAAACCTCAGGGGTAGTTTTTATAATTATCTCTAAATTGCATTCAAGAACTCGAAATGACTTTTTGTTTTTCCAAACAGGGGTGCTGCCTGATGGCCGTGTAGTTGCAGTTAAGCGCTTATACGACAACAATTTCAAGCGTTTGGAACAGTTCATGAATGAAGTCGAGATTCTAACCCGACTAAGGCACCAAAACCTCGTGAAACTGTACGGATGCACTTCGAGACGAAGCCGAGAGTTACTACTCGTTTACGAATACATACCAAACGGAACAGTGGCCGACCATCTGCATGGAAAACGCGCCAAATCTGGCTTGTTATCTTGGCCCGTTCGGTTGAACATCGCCGTTCAAACAGCCGAAGCGCTAGCTTACCTCCATAAATCCGACACCATACACCGAGACGTCAAAACCAACAACATACTTCTCGACAACGATTTCCACGTAAAAGTCGCCGATTTCGGTTGTCCCGATTATTCCCCAACGGCGCGACTCACGTGTCGACCGCTCCTCAAGGGACACCTGGCTATGTCGATCCCGAGTACTACCAGTGCTACAAATTAACCGAAAAGAGCGACGTGTATAGCTTTGGTGTGGTGTTGATCGAGCTTATATCGTCCGCTACAAGCGGTGGATACCAATAGGCACCGCCACGATATCAACTTATCGAATATGGCGATTAACAAGATTCAAAACCGTACATTGCATGAGTTGGTCGATTCGAGTCTTGGCTTTGAGACGAATAGTGTTGTGCGAAGGATGGTAACGTTGGTCGCGGAATTGGCTTTCCGGTGTTTGCAACAAGAGAGAGATATGAGACCATCGATGGAGGAAGTGTTGGAGGGTTTGAGAGGGATCCAGAACGAAGATTTGAACGCTCACAAGGTAGAAATTGTCGATATGTCGATGGATGACGACGCTGAGCTATTGAAGGGTATTGTCGACCCGACCTCGCCGGATTCTGCTGTATGAGGTGACCCTTTAGTTTCTCAGTGTTGGCATTACAAATAGATGCTATGAGACATGTTTAGAGATCATCATAAGATGTTGGAAATATGAGGTAATTTGAAGTTGAACATATTCATCTCACTTATGATCTTTTTTGTTTTCCTTGAATTCCTCTCTTTTGTGTGCTTGTTAGGTCTTCAAGACATGAAACTACTTTTCGGAGATTTGAAATACATAGTGTATATCTTCTTGTTGATATGACAAAATTCCTCATGTATCTGAATTGTAAACATGTTTTAATTAATAACAAATTAAATATGTTTTTCTAAGGGTTTTGATCGGAGTTCGAACCGAATATCTTTTAGTTTCTTTGAAATTTATCTCCTCCCTTCCAACTAGTACTCTCAACTTATTAAAAAAATGTGTTATATGCTTAATGACTTGTGGCTTGTTTAATGTATATTTTCTTTTTTTTTTGACACAATTTAATGTATATTTTCTCAAGTTTCCTATGATTGCTAAATACTGTGAAAATGCGACTTATCATGGCAATGGTGGAGCTAGGAAAATTATCGGGGTTGGGCCAACATACAAAAATGGGGTTGGCCGAAATCGGCATCAACTCGTGGAGTCTTATTCTATTTCTTCTTTTTTTTATTTCCTTTTGGGAGAAATTTGAAATTGAAAATACTATTTCGTTGATCTTAGCCCGGTATATGCTTTCGACTTTTATTATAAGAGCTCAACAAGTGGGCCCGACAAATATCTTGGGCTTGAGAGCGTGAGATACTTCCGGCCCTTATTCGCGAGACCTCAATAAGTCGGTCCAATAAATATCTTGGGCTTGAGAGCTCAGGAATCAGGATACACCCAACTAGGGGTGACCACGGTTTCGGTTCCAAAAATCGCCAGTTATGGTTCCTCACTTTGGGAGAACCGGAACCGTTCCTCACGGTTCCGTTTCAATTAAATTTTATACTTAATATTATTAATAATATTAAACTATCTATATATATACTATTAGAGTATAGAAGAATCAAATTTCACGTAGTTCGCTTACAACATTTGGTGTAAAACGTGTCTTATGTAGTTACGAATATAAAACATCATAATAAACATTTAACATTTCTTCTAACATATGTTTACCAAAAAAAAAATTGTTTAACCTTAAAAAACAGTTTCATCACGGTTCCACCAACAGTTCTAACCGCCGATTCCATGGTTTTGAGACCAAAGAATCGGAACTGGAACCGGCCTACACGGTTCCGGTTATGGTTTTGGAACCGTTGACCACGGTTATTGTTTAAGAACCATTGACCACAGTTCCAATTTGAAAACCGATTTCGATTCCATTTGGCCACCCGCCACCCCTACACCCAACCCTTATTGACGAGAGTTCAACAGGTCGGCCGGGTCTAGACCCCATCAATCATGCGGGCTGAGTTCAAGTTTATGCGCAAGACAAGGCCTTACAAAATAGTCCCATCTGTTCTTATTCTTCAAAATAAACTAGCCAATCCCAAGCGTTTTAAGTGATCTTTTTATTTTGTAACTAGTTTTTTTTAAATAATATATATAACATGTCTGACTGTAAGTCCAATTATATTTTTGATGTGATAGTCCATAAGATCAAGAGGTCTATGCATTCTGGTAGAGAATTCTATCTTTTTTCTACCCGATAAATTCTTTTTTATTTTTATTTTTATGTTGACTGATCATTCATTCTATTAAGATGGTTTAGACATTTTTATAGGATTTTAGATGTATCCGTGCGATGTGTGGAAAGTAGGAAATCACTCAATTTTTTTAAAAAAAAAGTAGGGAAAGATCTACAGAGACTTGGAAATTAACTATTAAAAAAGACATATTATATCAAGAAATAATGATTTGACCGTAAACAATATTGCGATATGTTCCATATAACCTCCCACGTAGTGGAAAGTTTTTTGTTGTTGTTATTGTCCTCGTCGTCTCATTCATTCATGAGAGATTATAAGTGGATTTTCTCGACAATGCGCAAGTGCCCTTTTAGTAGAAAGATACGTTTCAATAGTAAGAAAGTAAATAAAAAGTTGTCAATATCAAAATTTCAATTAAAAATAAAATTACAAAGAAGCTATTTGATTTAAGAGGGGAAATAGACTGGATCAAGCCAGACTTTACGTTGTAAGATCTAGGCCTATTTTACTAAGTTTAGGCTCAAATTTAGCCTATTATCTATTATAGGCTATTTTCATATATTCGCCCTGGTCTTTTTACTTAAAATGCTAGGTCGGAACCTCTCGAAAGTATGTTTACACTTATTATTTAATTACATTTAAATATATAAGACACATATATCTATATATAGGGAGGGGGTTATATGAGACCACCTCATAGGGTAAGTCCATAGGGACCAATCCTAGCCACATATCTAGATTTTTCAATGGTTGTGATTTTAGATGTAAACCCGCATTACACGCCGGAAAATAGGGGAGGGGCAAATTTGTAATCCCACAAAATTCCCCAACAAAAACGGATTCTGTTACCTTTTATAATCATCTTCTCCAAATCGATCCAACAAAATCAGCATGACATACAGATCTCTTCATTCTCTTCCTTCTTCTTCATCGAACGCTTCTCATGAAATAAACTCACTACTGTGAGAAATCATTCATCCTTCTTCTTCAACGCACTATTGTGTGAAAAAAGTTGCAGACAATTTGCCATAGTTGCTAGAGCTCAACTTCAGTTCAAAGTTTGCTTATGAAGATGTAGTTTGTTGCTTGTGTAGATATGTCATGGTGCTTTTATATACCATTAACTATATAAGCAAGTCATAAGCAAAATTCCATACTACATAAGCAACAATCCTATATTACATAAGCAACAAATATACACTACGTATGCACCACAAATACATTAACTACATAACTAAGTCATAGCAACAAACACATACTACATAAGCAATAAGCCTATACTACATTAGCAACGAATATACACTACGTATGCACCACGGATACATTAACTACTAAGCAACTCATAAGCAACAAACTCATACTACATAAGCAAAAAGTCTATATTACATAAACAACGAATATACACTACGTATGCACCATGAATACATTAAATACATAATCAAGTCATAAGCAACAAACCCATATTACATAAGCAATAAGTCTATACTACATAAGCAACGAATATACACTACACATGCATCACAGATACATTAACTACATAAGCAAGTCATAAACAACAACCCTATACTACATAAGCAACAGATAATTTTTTTTGAAACTAAACGCTGGAGAGAGAGAGTGTGCATGAAAAGTGGGTGAAATCGCGTGAAAGAGGGAATGAAATCTTAGTAACTGATTCTAAAGTGCCAAATTACCACCCTACCCATTTTAATTGCTGAAACAAAAAAAAAAACATAAAAAAGCCCTAAAAATTTGGACCACCCAAAATTGTTGATCTATGGTTAGGGTGTGTCCCCATGGACTTACCCCAAGTAGGAGGACCTATTTGATCCATATCTTCTCTCTATCTCTCTCTCTCTCTCTCTCTCTCTATATATATATATATATATATATATATATATATATATATCTCTTCAGAAAAGATGTGTATATAATATACTACAATTGGTATTATGTATGTAGCGTTGTGGGCTAATAAATTGGTCAGTCTGTTAATGGATTCTTTCAAATGAATGGGTCCGACTCGTTAATGTAAACGGACTTTATAACCTTAATAGGCCCAATTATTAAATAGACCAATCCAAACCTAATAGCTAATATAAGTCAGACCATAAGCCCCTGGATAGTTTGGCCTATTTCCACTCCTATATTTTGATGACTTATATAAACAAGCATTGCAAGGAGCAATTACAAAAAATTATGAGTGGGGCCATTTTCTTCATTTAAATTCTTTTTCCCCATTGTTGTGTTTCCCTTATAGGTCGGTTAGTAATTGTGAAATTTGTGCAATTTGAACCCCTTCCACTAACTTTAGGGGTTGGCCTAGCTGCATGGGGTTGTATTTTCAATCTCAAGTTATGGGCTCAAATCCTAGGATTGGCCTAGCAGCATAGGGTTATATTTGTAATTTTCAGGTTATAGGTTCAAATTTTGAGTATTGCAAAGTGTGAGGTTGGGGGTCTTGTCCATGCCACGGTGGTGGATCCTCACACACACACTGAGTGGGTGTGTGAGCGATCCAAAGGTGGATCACTCACTTGGGTGCCACTCCACTTGGGTGGCTAAGAAAAACCCGAGGTTGGGTTGTCCTTCATTATCCAGAGGGCTAGGACCATCCCTAGTTAAGAATAACAAGGTTGCGATTGGATATGAGCGAAATATTATTTTTATTCCGTTGGAGAATTTTTTTTGACCAAACATGCGATTGTTTATGAAAATTTTCAGAAAATATACTATTCCTTCACTTTCACTTTTTCTCAGTTTTTCTTTCACCAATCACATCTACACATTTTTTCACAAAAAAAACAATCATTATTACACATTCTCCCACAAATTTCACTATTCACCACTCACACATTTCTAACTATCAATCACATTCAATCATTATTTACTATATTTAAATCAAATCAACTTTCATCATTACATATCCATTCACACTCTCAAAATTTTCCAAAAACTTTCATCAGAATTTTTTTTCCACTATTCTCTAGCGAAAAGAAAATTTTCAAAATGAAAGCATATCCAATCGCACCCCAAATGTCTCATAGTCCAAAAAAAAAATGAGATTTATACCTCAATTGGTGTGAGGATATCTCTAGATAGTAAAAGTAAAAAAAAAAAAAAACTATTTAATTAGGGCCGCCAAACTCAGTAGAACCTCACCATAGTATAATACTATAAAGCATAGGTGGACCACAACTTTCAAATTGAAATTTTTTGTGTCCATGAAATTGGTCATGGCCTATATTGGAAAAATAATGGTTCCTCTATCTTGATTTATTCTTTTTTTTTTTTGAGAGAAAGGCGAAATATTATTAGGAGATTATCTGCGCCAAAACATTAAAATTAATATTTTTATTAACATATATCCTCACTTAAAATATTAATAACATGGACTCACGGATTTCTCCACTGTTATTTTAGATGATAAATTTATAAAAAGATTTAGAGTTCTATGTTTTCATACAGAAAATTAATTTAGTGCTAGTTTAAAAGGAGATGGAAACATTTGAAATGGTGTCTCCATTATTGCTTAATTTGAGGCCCAAATCCAAATTTTCAGTTGTTCACTATGGTTTTAGACAGTTTGGTCGTTAGCTACTTTCAGTTATTTAATTTAATTTTTTAAATACTACGACCAACAAATAATATAAGTTCTTCTAGAATCACTTTTTTTAATAAGTTGAAAGACTCATGGTTGGAGGAGGAGTTAAATTCCAAATAAAATGAGAGATATAGGGTTCGAACCCTAGTTATCAGCTTTAACACCCTTATAAAGGGTTAGTGATACCACTTGAAATTACAAACTAAACTAGTGGTAATTTTTCTAGAATAACTACAATCATTAATATTTCATTTCTTTCAAATTCAAGTCATGGATGAATACAATATGATAACGAGGAAGGAATGTCAAGAACTTAATTCTTGATATGACCAACGTAATTTTGACTACCAGTTAGTGATTGCAACCCATTTCACTTGGAAAATTCTAGCTAATTTGGCAGGGCTTAAATCAATTAAATAACAAGTGAAATAGCGACTATTATATATTTATATAATTAGGAATCATTAATAAAGTAGTTTATTATTTTAATTATGTGATTAATTAGAACATAGAAGTGGCTAATCACATATCAATAAAAAAATCATGTGTTTTTTGGGGTTTTATTTTTTTCCTTTTGCCTATGTTAGTTTTTCATATGAATGACAATTGGGCGAGTTAAAATTAGATATATAACGAACCTATCAGATATGGAATAGGTTCATATTCGGTCAAATGGGCATTTTGGTGGATCTTTGATATATTCTTTAAAGTCTAATGGGTTTAAGACGAGTAATGAGTTTCGTAGGACCTACCCCCACTATATATATAATATTTATCATTAAAACATAATTACCTATTTTAACTTATTTATTATAACTTATATATATGTAAATAGTGAAAATAAAAAAATATCAATTTTGGCGGGTCAAGAATTAAAGTTGTTGGGTTGAGAATCTAGGCCCTAGGGTGAGGCGGGTAGGAAAGTTTCGGGTTCAACTTTTTCTTGATGCAAACCAATAGTGTTAGTCTAGTGGCCACGTATATTATATTTTAATGAATAGGCTTGAATTTAAGTCTCTACAATGACAAAGTAGAATTTTAAAAATGAGCTTTTTTGTGATACCAACATATTTCGAATTTAGTTAAACCCACTTTCATCCTAGTTTTTATCCCATCTTATTATTTTATATTGCAATGTGTTGAAAAATTCTTAATATGCTTCCACAATTCAACTTTTAAGTTGCACCAATTGTCAAACTTCAGGCTTTTACTTTTTAGTAAATCGAAAAAAACGACTAAGGGCGAAGGAACGTAAGAAAATTCTAGTTCAAAATTCCAAATTCAATCACATCGAATATAAGAGTAAGTCTCCCGTGAGACAATCCTTTAAAATAGATCTCAAAAATAAATAAATAACACTACACAAATATAAATAAATTCAAAAAATAAAATAAACCCTAAAGAAGATAAACCCTTAAATTATAAACCCAAAAACATAAAAAAAAAAAAACACTAAAAAATAAATCCAAAAAAAAACCTAGAAAATAAATTATAAACCCTAAAAAAAATCCTAAGAAAAAACTCCAATACTTGTGTAACGTCTCCGTCTCACGAATTTTAATTCCGTGAGACGGCCTCGCATAAGTTTTTGCCATACAATAATTAAATCATACAATAGCTGTAGTTATATTCATATCTAATACTCCATCCGTCCCAATTATATAGTCCAGTTGGACTTTCACACAGATTAAGAAAAAATATTAAAATTACAAATATGCAACAAATTTACTTTATTTGCCATTATTTAATGAACATTTTGAATTACAAAATGTATATTAAATAGGGTCATAATATTAAAAGAATAGAAAAAATACTATTAAATATGGAAAGTGGACTACATCCCAAAAAGAAATAATGGACTATATATTTGGGACGGATGGAGTATTAATTATCCAATCGATTGGCAAGTGTAAATTCATTTCCCTATAATTTATTTGGATTCAACTTTTCAACTTTTTTTTTTTTTAGTACAAGTGGGAGATAAAGATAGAGGATACATGACTCATATGACATCGAACTCGAGTTTAATTGCTTCCTGGATACAAATCTCTATCATTGGAGAGCAAGGTTGAACCCTGAACTAAAATTTCCGAAAACATAGAATTTGGCAATTTTATTAACATTTCTTGGAAATTAGACATAAGATATTTATTATACAGTAATTAAATATGGTAATTATTCCGTCAATATATTTCTATCACCGGCTTTATTGACTTAGCTGACGTTAAGCAGTTAGGGCCCCCCTTATAAAATCTTCCTAAACTTAGCCCCAAATTTCATGTTCTCCAAACACACACACACACACACACAGATACAAATTGGAGCCAGCCATGGAAATAGTTCCATTCAGTGGGAAGCTGATAAAACGACAGTGGAGGAGAAGAGGCTACAACAAGCTCTCACCGACGACCAGAAGAAACGTGAAAATCGCGAGATTCGGCAACGACGGCGGCGGCGCCTCCAAGCCTCGCCCATGGCGGCTGCGCCTGGCTCCGAAGCTTCGGCTGGCGAGGGCGGCGGCCTCGCCGCTGAAATTGTGGCGCAGATTCAAAAACGCGTACGTGAAGATGATGCTGAGAGTCGCCAACAATTCGGGGACGTCCAACGCCGGCAACGTTTTTGGCGGGAAAAGGATCCCGAGATCTGGAGATGCTCCATGGAATATTCTAGAACGGAGTTCGAAAATAGGTTGGTCCTTGAGATTTATAAATCCATGGTGGCTTCTATTGAGCTGGGCTACAATAATAAGTAGCCTGTTCAAAACCTGAGAAGCGTGATGGGTAATATGCGCGCTTTTGGTTTATTTTCATTTTGCGGCCACGATTTATTAATTATTATATATATGAAAAGGATGAAGTTTAAAAGTGAATGTGACTATGGTGCTGAAATAGTGAAATGGATGGCTGTATTGCATGATGGTGTTTTAATTTTCTTGCAATTGCGATTCTTTTATTTATTTATATATTTCTTTTTTTTTTGTTTTTTTTTTCTGTTGTGATTTTGCAAATGTATTATGTAAGTGATGTAAGTACTATTAGAGGCCTGATCAGTCTTGGAGTGGCTAAGGAAATAATCTTTTTCCCATTATGTGAGTAAGTATACAGCATAATCCATCTTTTTTCAACATGGTCACATGGATGTTCAATTTATTATGTAATGAAGCAAAATTGGTTAGTTTTTTTAAGTTTTTTTTCTCAAACTTGATTTTTTTACAACTTATGTTTAAAAGTTCTCAAATCTTAGTAGATATCTTCCAAAAATGAATGTTGAGGCTTCATTGGGATTGATGGATTTAAAGATATGCATTTTAAACTCGTAATAACAAATCCATCGAGTTTATCTGGATAAAATTATTTTACAATTGATTTCAAATTGTTAAATTTGTTTTTTTTAAAGGAAACTTTCATTAATTGAGTTATGGTGCTGGAATTCATCCAGACAAAGGTGGGGGAGGGGCGTAGTCCCAAACATAGATTCAAATGACATTTTCTTAGTATCTGAAGCAAAAAAAATGTGCAACACTATTATTCTAACGTCGAGTCCATCTTCAAAAATAGCTCCACAACTGATAGGAAAATGAGATTCATCGTTGACATCATAGCAACTGCATCACCAAAAATTTCCACAAGTGATAGATTAAGTTGACGGGCGACAAAGAGAGCTTATCGTAGGGCTATAAGCTAAAACTTCCGCGACTTCCGTATTGGAAACACCAAGTACATACACATGCAAAAATTATTTAAATCAACGGAGAATTTTTTCGATTTGAATTTTTCGACATACATATAAGTATACTATGCCTCTTCAACGATGTTATAAATACTTTATATAGTTAAAACAAAAAATCAAGAATGACGAAGAAAGACAAAAAGGATCTGGTCAGATATATCATGTTTTGGGCTTTTCTATCTTAATAAAAATTCAATATTCAAACATATTTATTTAAATACAGGCTCCCTTGATAATGGGGAACTGCAAAGTAATTCCAGAATTTGTACTTAGTCAATGGTCAGCCCCCGTGGTAGAAAATAGAAATATATGTGAGAATGTCATTCGACAGCTGTTTATAAAAGAAAATGAGTACTTGACTAAAATATATGTGAGAATGTCATTGTATTATTTCAAAATAATAATTATTTAATTATTATTTTGAAATACTGGCCGGGGTTTGGGGTGGGGAAGAATATTGATTTTTTTTTAAAAAAAAATTTCGAATCAATTTTTTATTAATTTTTCAATAAGAAACAATTTAAATGTTATTTCTATTTTTTCTTAAATTCATTGTAAGTAGATTTAAATTATCAAAATTGTAGTAGTTGAAATTATATAGAATTTGTTTTGTTGTGCAATAATTCACGAATATATTTAGTTGTTTCATAAATTTTGGTTTGAAATTTTGCAACTTGAAGAATAATAGTTAAAAACATAATTCCTTATTTAAAAATCTTTTATTTTGCTTAAATTTGATAAAAATAATTAATTTATAAATCGTAAACTTATAGTTAAATTATATTTATCTCATTTATATGTAGAGGAAATAAAAATTATAACTATTATTTCTGTAAAAAAAAAGTGACATTTTTAATTCATATATATTGTGAACAATACTGAGGGCACAGTAGGATTTCAATTCCTTGATTTCCTATTTATTGTTATCTTACGGTGCCAATTTTGGTAACGGCCGGAGATATAGATGAGAATTGCAATTCTCCAAATAAAGATAAATGTAAGCAAAATAAATTTAAAATTTAACTAAGATTTTTTTATTATTAGACCAACCCTAAAAGGGTTAGCTTTTTAATTAAGTCCATAGTATATAATGGTCCATGGTGTAGGCAGTAGGAATGAACTCTGAAAGCTTGTTACTTATCTCTTATTAATATTTTTTTTGACAAATCTTGTATTAATATTTTCATATAGCAAAAATTCGAAATATCAGTTTTCGTTTTTCTTGTTTTCCCTAACTATATACATAGCATTAAATAAAAGTTAATTTTGATGGCGCTATATTTAAAAAGTGAAACAAAATGGTTGATGGCAGTGTGGTAGGTAACCGGCTCGGCTATCCTTAGAATAAAGGGGATGAAAAATTTGGGGAAAGAGGGGGAGGGGGCCCACCCAACTGAATCCTCCCTTGGTTGTGGGTTAATGCTATAATATTCGTTATTTTCTTAGCGGCCCTCCTCCCTCCCAAAAAATAAAAAATAAAAATCATGTAGATGCGGCTGAGGTTATATTTACCTTAATTCATCAATTAAATATGGCCAATGTAGCCTATAAGCGGCTCTCAAATATTAATTAAAGAATTTAATGAAAGTTTTGTTGGTTTATATCTGATGCATACAAAATTAGCATCAAATATTATTATGTTGCAGTTTGATGAAAAGATTTGGATTTAATAAGGATTAGGAAGAAACATTTCAATTGACTCCGATGTTAATATATTCAAGCCAAAATCATCTAGAATAGAAATCAGAGTAAATGAACCAGAGATATGAAAGGAAAAACTGGAAAACTTGTATTGAATTGAAATAATCAGAGTTTTATACATTGAGTCTTATTTATTGATGAATGAAGGATAACAGAATAATAATAAAACTAACTACTTTAACTGTATAACTAACAAAACTAATTTTGTGTACTTTCTTGCTTTGAATTGGATATAGAATATTGACACCCCCCCACAAGCGGTGCATGGATATCGATCATGCCAAGCTTGACCATAAAGTGATTAAAAATGTTTGGAGGAAGGGGTTTTGTAAGTATGTCTCATTGATTGGTGTGTTGATGGAATGTGAATGATTTTTATAAGGCCAACTTCAATCTTACGTCGTACAAAATGGCAATCTATCTGGATATGTTTTGTCCTTTTGTGATGGCATGGATTGTGAGCAACACAGTAAGCAGACTTACTATCTGTGTATACCAGAGCTGGATGAATATGTGGGAACTGTAGATCTTGCAACAAATAAACTAACCATTGGATTTCACAAGTGATTGCAAAGAATAGCTCTATATTCAAAACTGCAGATGATTTGCTAACTGTTGGCTATTTCTTTGCTTTCCATCAAATCAATGAGTCTCCTAAATAAATTGCATAACCTGTTATGCTTCTTCTTGTTTATGTACATCTTAACCAGTCTCATCAAAAAACCCCTTTAATTGTATTGAGGATGTAGATGGATAAAATTTGATGTATCTTAATACTCTGTGTGCAGCAGAAAAACGATCTAATGTAGGTTTAGACATGAATTGTGACAATGTCTGAATAGAATATGATATCTCAGTCCTGGTAATTGTGAGGTATAAGAGTCTGCCAACTAATCTTCTATAGAGTGAAGGATCATCAAGTAAAGTAGTATCACCATCTTTAAATTAATCAATTTTTGAATCCATGGGAGTAGATAAAGTTTTTTAGCCTAGGTATCCTACTTCTGTCAATATGTCTAGTGCATATTTTCTTTGGCACAAACTTATACCTTTGCTGCTTCTTGCTATTTCAATTCCCAGGATGTATTTAAGGACCCCTAGATCATTGATGGTGAAAGTATAATCTAAGTGAGTTTTGATGTCTTGAATTTATTTCATGTTGTTCCATGCAAGTATTATGTCATCTATATAGACACATAAAATGGTTATAGATGTAGAACCAGTTTTTATAAACAGAGAGCTATCAGATTTTGATTGAGAAAAACCCAAAGTAAGAAGGCAAGAGGTAAGTTTTTGAAACCATTGTCGTGAAGCCTGTTCCAAACCATATAAGCTCTTTTGAAGCTTGCAAACCCTTTGATCTTCACAATAACCTGGTGGTGGAAACATGCACACCTCTTCATCTAAATCTCCATGTAGGAATGCATTATTCATATCTAACTGATGTATGAACCAATCTTTTGCAGCTGAAATTGCTAGAATTAGTCTTGACTGTGGTTAGTTTTGTGACATGGGAGAAAGTATCAAAGTAATCCAATCCTTCTTCTTGAGTGTAACCATTTGCCACTAACCAAGCTTTGTATCTTTCAATTGTACCATCAGCTTTGTACTTGATCCTATATACCCATTTGCAACCAATACAATATTTATTTGGAGGTAATTCAATTAGTACCCATTTATTGTTCTTTTCCAAAGCTTGAATTTCAACTTTCATAGCATCTTGCCATTGATCATATTTCTTTGCTTGAGCATATGTCTTAGGCTCAGTGAGATGGCTTAGCTGCTGTGAAAGCTTTATGGGATTTTGACAATTGAGTTGTAGGCAAAAACTGAGAAATACTATATTGCTTCCCAGAAACAATAATTTGAGCTGAATGATCCTGTCTATGTATTGAAGGAGGCGGGCACAATCATATCTGTAAGATAATGAGGAACTGTTCTTGCCCTTGAAGACCTTCTTGGTGGATGATGTATCTCAGATTCAGTGTATGTAATAGATTGAGACATATCATTGTGATTAGGATACAAATTAGTATCAGTTGTAGGATCAACTATAGGATTAGTTGTGGTGTCAGCTGTATGAAAATCAGTTATAATATCAGCTGTATGAAAATCAGTTGTATCAGCTGTAATATCAGCTCTATGAAAATCAACTGTAATATCAGCTGTATCAAAATCAACTGTAATATCAGCTGTAGTAGTATCAGCTGTGTTAAAATCAGAATTGGAAATTTTTGGATGAAACCATCAAATAAGAAATCATCTATTTTAGAAGTTGGAAACATAGGAACATGTGAGTTCAATGAATCTTGATCAATAGAGCTAAAAGGAAAATTATGTTCACAGAATTGAACATTTCTGGATACAAAAACTTTTATTGTGTTCAAATCGTAAAGCTTATAACCTTTACATCCTAAAGGATAACTAATAAAAACACATTTTGTTGTTGTAGGATCAAATTTTGTTCTTTGAGATGTGAGAGTAGAAGCATAAGCAAGGCAACCAAAGTCCTTAAGTGATTGTAATCAGGGACTTTGTTGTACAATAAGAAAGATGATTTATTATTAATGACAGGGGAAGGAATTGTATTAATGATGTGTGCTGCAGACATTATACATCCATTCCAAAAAAAATAGGCATCTTTGACTGAAAAAGTAATGCTTTAGCAACTTGTAAAAGATGTTGATGCTTTCGTTCAACAAGTCCATTTTGTTGTGGTGTTTCAACACAACTGGTTTGGTGCACTATACCATAAGTTTTGTAAAAATCTATAAGAATAAGCTCACAACCATTATCAGATCGTAAGATTTGAATTCTTGCTTTGAATTGAGTGAGTACCAGATTATAAAAACTAAGCAAGTGAGATTTTGTTTCAGATTTGTCTACAATAGTCAAAGAATATTTGAATCTATTATAAGAAGTAACTGAAAAAGGTCCCCAAATGTCACAATGGATTCATTCAAAAACAGAAGTAGTACTAGTGGATCTTCTAGGAAAAGAAATCTTCTTTTGTTTTGCATAGTGACAGATATCACAAGTCTCAAAATTATCAGAAGTACAATTGATATCAGGAATCATAGAAAGTCTGCTAGAGGATATATGACATAATCTATTGTGCCAAAGCACAAAATTCTTTGGATTTATTGAAGTAACAGCTGAGTGAGAAGCAAGATGATATAAGCCATGAACTTGTTTAGCAAAACCAATCATCTTCATTGTTTTCATATCTTGTAATACACAATGAGATGAAAGAAAGCAAGAAAGAAAGCAAGCATCATAATCTGATATTTTTGTGAGGTTAGAGATAGATAACAAATTATATGTAAAAGATGGCACATATAATATATTATGCAAAACTAAAGAATCAGAAAATTTTACTGTGCCAATGTGAGTAGCTACAGTGTTGTTACCTTTAAGTAGATGAATAGTGATAGAAACGTGTTTAGGCACACTTGTGTATAGAGATAAATCACATATCATATGGTCTGTGGCGCCTGTATCAATTATCCAAGAATGATTGTGTGTGAAAGTGGCAAAACATGAATGATTTGTACCTGCAGATATAACAGTTGAAACATTCTCTTAAGTAGAAGCAACAGTAGTGGCTGCATTCACAGATTTAATAGGAATCTGATTCTTTGCAGAAGCCAGAAATCTTTCAACCATATCACTTGAAAAGATCTGATTATCATCATTTTGAGAAGGCTCAGGAGCAGCTGAGTTAGCAGTTGAATTCACATCTGAGTCAGGAGCATGCCTAGGACCCTTAGGGCCTTTCCAATTAGGAGGGTAACCAATGAGTTGAAAGCATTTGTCAACAGTATGCCCTGAATATCCATAATGGGAGCATTTTGGTTTCTTCTTTTATTTGTTAAACTGAAATCTTGGATTAGAAGAATTCTTGACTAGCATAGCCATGGAAGAATCAAGTGAGTCAGAGGAAATTAGAGAATTACTCAATCCTCTTTGAGTTTCTTCTTGGAGTAAAAGGGCATAGACCTTTGCAAGACTAGGCAGTTTAACAATAATTGGCTTCTTATTTGAGCATAAAAATCATTAAGACCAACCAAGAATTTTATGACAGAATCAGATTGCTGAAGATCAGCCATAGCAGTAGAAACATTACAAGAACAATTACCACAAACAAATTTGACGAGTGGTCTGTGACTAACATACTCATCCCAGATGGCTTTAAATGAATTAAAATATGTAATGATGGATTGAGCACCTTGTGAAATGGAACTCAAAGCCTTATCTAAATGAAAAACTCGAGGGCCATCGCTTCTGACATAACGAAGCTTCAATTCATCCCAGACTTCCTTCGTAGTAGTAAAATACATCAATATTTGCCTAATATCTTTGGAAATCGAATTGAGTATCCAAGAAAGAACAAGATTATTGGCCCTTTGCCAATATGGATACAGAGGATTAGAGACTGGAGATGGAATTTGTAGAGAACCATCAATGAAGCAGCTTTTGTTCTTGACATTAAGCGCCATAGGTACAACTCGACTCCAAGAAATGTAGTTTTCATCGGTGAATGGCTCATACACGATTTTTGCGTCTGGATTGTCACTCGGGTGTAAAAAGAAAGGTGATGATGGCTCATCAGCAGGATTTCGAGAAGTATTGATCTCATGAGTGAATGCCATAACAATGGATTGACAGATTCAACCAAGAAAAGAGACAAGAAATTATCAAGAAAATGAGTAAAGGAGCAGCAGTTCTATAGAGATTAAACTGATACCATGTTAATATATTCAAGCCAAGATCATCTTGAATAGAAACCAGAGTAAATGAACCAGAGATATTAAAGGAAAAACTGGAAAACTTGTATTGAATTGAATTAATCAGAGTTCTGTACATTGAGTCTTATTTATAGATGAATGAAGGATAACTAAATAACAATAAAACTAACTCTTTTAACTGTATAACTAACAAAACTAATTTTGTGTACTTTCTTGCTTTGAATTGGATATAGAATATTGACATCCATGTAAGATAAATTTGAAATCCACAACAATTACAAACATAGCTTATAATAGGAGTTTATGGATTTGATATCCATCGTACAATGACCTTATCCAAATAAACTCAGTAGGTTTGTTATTGTGGATTTGAAATCCTTAACTTCTAAATGAAGTATTAGTTTTTTCGCATAATTTCTATTGAAAGTCTATATTATTGCCTTTGGTCATTTAATTTAAAAGGAATGTTGAGAATAATAAATTTAAGTGGTTTTGAGTAATTTAAATGTATTTAAAAAGTGTACCTCATTTTCGTGGAGGAGACTTATTTGCATTGTAGAAAGGAAAGTGTGATGTTTTTATTATTACCAAATCTATCATCCACGTTTACGTTTAGGTCCAATATTTACAGTTTGATTCAGCTGGCCCAATTTTAAATATCAGTCCGGCCCAAACAATTGGGACGCAATATAGTTACATAGTGGTATTAATATCAAACACTTCAATTTGTTTGTTACACTCATGAGTTATTGTTAAAGAGGATAATAATGGGAAAAAAACCTAAGATTTGTGATAATTAAAAAAAATCTAGGGAGGTTTGATTTAATCTTTCATTTTGTCATAACCATTAGTTGATCTGACAAAATCTGCTGATTTTATCATATATTTTACAATTACATCACAAATATTTCTAAATACTACTAATAGTAAATATTTATATAAAAAAGTTGAGAGATGTAAATTATATTCAAAATTTTTACTATCACATCTCCATCTAAAATTATACTACAAACCTTATAGGGTCTATAGCTCAATGGTACGTATTCTCACCCTTTGCAAGAGTACTATTGATCAAGGTTCGAACCTGAGTCTTTTTGTTTCTTTGATGCACTATCTCATCAACGCCTCCCAACTTATAAAAAAAGTAGTATTTTATTTTCTGATGATAATAATATTACAAGGTGTCTCTATATAAAGACATGTGGATTACAAAAATAGAGGAAAGAACTAATGAAAAGGAAATGATACAAAAATCCCTTAAATAGTGCAATACGGTCCTGGATTAAAGGCTAGAAATAATCTAAATATTTTCTTAAATTAATCAATCTTTAATACAACTTATTAAAAAAAACTATTCCTAAAATTATATAGGATTCTAAATGAATTGAGCCAATTCGAATAAAATATTATTCAATATAAGTTTGAAATTCTTTCATGCTGAATCTTATAGATCAGTTTAAACTCACGAGATTAATCGACCTGTTAGAACTCAACTAACTTGATGTTTGTGTATATACTTTACTAAACAATCAAGTCAATTCGAATTGGCTCTAAATTTTATCATATAAAAATATATATACTTGACTTTTAATTTCCCAATCTACTTTCTTATTTCACTTTATATTCCACCATTTATATGAATAACACATGTTCATGCAATAAAATAATCAACACACATATTGAGGCCTTGATGGAATTGGATCAAGAAATAAGAAATTAAAGTGGTACAGGAAATCTGGTACATAAACAATTTAGTTCACCTTTCACCCCTAAAATTACATACCAATTTAAGATGTAACATTTTATGCGGGTCGGAAACCCTAGTTCCTTAATGATAAAACAAAGTAGGGTCTCTCTTAACAAACTAATTAAAATTTGGCAGATAAACTTATCCGATGTTTGAACAAACATGGCAAATTTGCAATTTGGATTTTCTGAGGCAAAATAGTAGTGTTTTATCTTGCATTTCATTTTATCAATACATATTTTTAGAGGTGTCAATTTAGGCCCGGTCAGGTGGGCCAGCCCGACCAACCCGGTATTTTTACCTAACTCGGCTGTAGTTTTTTATGCCCGAAAAAATGGGGCTTATTTGGCCCAGACTGACCCGATTTTTTCAATGAATTTTCATCGGCTGGGCCAGTTTCACTACAAGAAAAACGCAAAATATCGATGGATAAATCCGTCCCTAAATCAAAAAAATCCGTCGCTAACACAAATAGCGAGGGAATCATGAAGGATATTTTTTGTCTGTATCTAACTCATCGTGAAGTCCTTAGCGACAATCGAAAATGTCCGTCGTTGAATTTAGAAATGGATTCTTTCATTGCTAAATTGATTTACCGCTATAAACAATGTAGTGGGACAACAAAAAACGACAAAATAACGACTAATTACTGATGAATTTGTCCATTGTTAAAGTTACACGTTGGGCTCCAAAAACAACGCTCTGGTCTCTGTTTTGCCCAACCCGATTTTGCTCTTGGTGTGGTGGGCCAACACCGCCTGGCCTGGTTATATTGATAGCTCTACATGTTACTCATATATTGATAAAGTCATATAATGTACACATAGTATATAATATTGATAAAACGAAATATAAAATGAAATATTATATTACAACATTTTGCAACAGATATTTCGGGATGCAAAAAAGAAATTAAAGGTCAACAATCCATGCATAAATTCAAGACATCCATGCGAATGAAATGTTTTGACGTAAGATATATTTTGATGTTGCCCATTTAGAATTAGTTAGAGACTAGAGTTGTAGTAAAGAAGCAACCACATATTTTTCAGTGATATGATTAGAGAAATTGGTTTGCTTAAAATAGTTAAGAAATCATATTATTATCCACCAAAAATCATTTAAATCTCATCATTAACAATTTAACTAAAGACTGTCTGATAGCACCTTCTTCACCTTACTATTCGTGCATGCCACGTTATTTCCTCTCCAACTGCCCTCTTATCCACTCCCATTTCACTATAATCAGACATAATCTCCTATTTTATTATCTGTTTTATTTGATATTTATTATGGATCACAATTACAAAAACTACGTACATACCGTTTAGCCTAATTATTAAAAAACTCCAATTATCTTTTAAAATTACAAGTAACCAATTGAAATTTGTATTTATCTAGCAAATACCATCCTCTCGAGATCTATTATATTGATGGTGCAATTTTTTAAGCTTAAAACAAATACCGATGATATTTGTAATTGATGCTCCACGCAATGGTCCAACTTCTTCTCCGGGGCTGGCAGTTCTTGGAGCTGGGAACTTGTCCGCGATAATTCAACAAATATTAGACAGGCACTGGGCCACTGGGGTTGTCCCAAGAAAGCCCCTCTAACTCTCAAGTCAGTCTCAGTAGAAGAGAAATCCAGAACACAAGACAATATAAAATATCATTAACTGCGAATGATTCAAATTACTTACAAATAATGAGGAGAGACCTTTTATACATGGGTTGATGAGCCGCATAGACCTTGTAGGAGAAAACAGGCGCATGGACCGAATAATTATATTTGTGATCCAATAATAATTAATAATATTGAATCATTAAATAAGTAAATTTAAAAATCAAATAATTCATAAAATAATTAAAATATGAGATATTGGAAAAAGGCAATTTTGTCCCCAACAATATTTTTGAAAGATAATTGTTATTTTTGTTTCTCTTGTAATTAGGCTTTTACCTCAAGGTAGTTTTTTGTAATTAATCCTATTTCTTATATATTGTACTCATAACATTCATATTAATTCTAGCTGCCCATCATTTCCTTCCACTTTATTTTTATTTGTAGCTTAGGTTAACATTTTTGGGTTTTACATTATTGATTGGAAAATTGAAATTGACCTCTTTATTGTTGGGGTAGAGTTTGATTGGAGTTTTGTCTATTTTATTTTGGTTTTGACAGTATCTTGAAATAATACTGTTAGAGACATGCGATTTTTTTAACTATTTGCTATATATAATTTAATGTTACGTCTTGTATTTTATTATGCACAGTATATATATCTTATCATTCTATTTATTTAAATTATTTTTTTAGTACATTCATTCATTCTTTTAAATTTATATTTAACCTGTAAAACTTAATTATAAATAATTTTTTTTATAAAAAAGTATGTGCACATTTCCACACATAATTGCACTAAAAACTCAGTTTTCACAAGTACACAATACAACTCCCATGGACTAAAAGTAAAGAACTTCAACAAACCGCACAATCTACACTGTAGGCAGCTCACTGGTCCCACCATTTCTGTTAGGCTTTTTCTTGTAACGGTTTCAGATCTACTTGCCTGTACCCCACCACTCACCAGCAAGTTTTCCCCGCCAAAAAATTCAACTCCAAGCAATTAAACCCGTTACATCTATACCACATATCAACCTGGTCCATCATGATAAACGGTACCGATTCTTCTCATCTCTAAATCTCCTGTGGAGCCACACACATCAGATAATTTCTTCCCACGCTTTTATATTTCTGCTGCCTTTTGCTTTAGGCTCAATCCTCTCCCACTCTGTGAAATGCAAACGGAGAATATTTCATACGATGCTCTCGTTACAACCTCCGCCGCCGATAAATCCTCCGCCTCCTCGGCGGCGCAGCCGCCGCTGGATTTCTCTCTTAGCAATCCGTTTCTCTCACCTACGTCGCCTACCTACGTGAGCTCGAACGCCTCTTTCTACTCCTCGCTCTTTCAAAAGTACTCTCCGACGTCTCCCTCCGACACCGCCTCGTTCGACGGCGGAGACACCGATCGCCGCCTCCACGATGCGAACTGCGTCCTCGAGTACCAGCAGCTCTACAACCGTTACACGCTCTGTCTCGCTCAGCTCCGCGATTCGATGGAAGAGGTTGACGCCCTCCGCCGCGAGAACGACTCTCTCCGCCTCTCCAATGCGGATCTCTCCCACCGTGTCGCCTTATTATTCTCACGCGATCGGCTTTTTTCCGAGTTCAGTCGCCTCAATATTGCCTCTCCCTCGGCCGCCGCGTCGCGTGCCGCTCACCTAACATCAGCAACTCAACCTCTTGCTGAAAACAATCGCGTCGAGCGGAGAAGTACCCAAAGAGTCACGCTTCCGAAGAGCATTTCGGTGCGATCCAGTGGTTATCTCAAGATGACTCCACCCGGTCGTGATACGATTGATCATAAAGCAGTGAGTCAACCTGCTGCTGCATCGGTGAGTTAATTTGATCTCTGACGTATCGTTTCAACTTCCACGTGAATGATTCTTTTTAATTGCTGATGTCATAAACTTCAACTTCACGCAACATTTTCAGCAATGGTGTCATTTCGTATTGCCAATATGAGATTTCCGCAACCAGAACATTGAAAACAAATAATTAAACTGTGTGTTTAATTGTCTGAATTTTGTTTCGTTATTTGATCAGAATAAGCTGAAACTTGGCGCATTCCGTGCATGTTCAACAAGCAATTTGACAAATAGATATTGCAATTTTGGTTTATGAATATCAAAATCCATTGAAAATAAGATCTATAACAACTTATTATGAAGCTTAAAAACAGGAGAAACAGACTAATTGTTTAATTAAAATACTAATAGTATTATTTTTGTTTTTTACGCATCAAAGAGACAAAGACAATGCCAAAATCCCAGTGGGGATTATGTTCTTCCATTTGAATAGAAATATATGCTGACTACTATATTACATATCTAATTACCTGATGCGATTGAATGAAAAAATCTGATTGTTTTGTGGTATTATGTATATGCCTAAGAGTTACGTGCCTTATTCTGTTCCCAATTTTGACATTGACGTATCGGCTGGGAAACAGCAAAGAGTGTATGTACCAGGGCCCAAAAAGGAAGAAGCACTGGAACTCGACGTGTACAACCAAGGAATGTGGAAAACGGAGCTGTGCAATAAGTGGCAGGAGACGGGGCGTGTCCTTACGGCCAAAACTGCCAGTTCGCGCATGGAATCAAGGAACTGCGGCCGGTGATCAGGCACCCACGCTACAAGACTGAGGTCTGCCGCATGGTGCTGGCGGGAGACATCTGCCCGTATGGTCACCGCTGCCACTTCCGCCACTCTCTCACTGAGCAGGAGCGGCTCATGGCGCCACCTCCACATCGTTGTTGATCGTTGAGGATTCAGAATTAATTGGGAAGTAATAAGAAATTAAGAATTACGGATTGAATTTTTTTCCTTTAAAAAAAGGAATTCTGTGTGGGAATTATACTTGGGGTACTTGTAAAGTTGTTGATCCTGGTAATTGATATTTTGTTGAATGATTTTTTACATGAATATTGGATAGTGTTTAGTCCTATATATAGAGTGGTTAAGATTGGACTTAAATGGGCAACTGTTGATGATGAGATAGTGATGATGATAAATTCAATATAAATTTTTTTGATGCAAGTAATTAATGGTAGTAAGTCAATCTTCAAATAGTTGAAATACCATTTGGCCAATCTCAGGCTTTTAGCAAAGTTATATAGTGTTTCCATTGCAACTCTTAAGAATATGCCAGGTTCACTATATATAGTTTATCTGTGCATATATGATGTACTACTTTATTTTGTGAAAAATAATGAATATATTTAATCCTCGTTATAATCCTACTGTGTTATTATCTAAACTAGTCTTTTACCCGTGCGACACATTGGGTGTATATCAGTGAGATATTTGTTTTGTACTATTACATGTACATTTTTCTAATAGTTATATGAATTTCGTCATCTGAATTTTGGTGCCAACATTCCCGTGAAGAACCATGTCCGTTGGTAATTAAATAGAATGGGATGTGGAATCCCCGCTTAATTCAGGGATGGAGTGGGGATTTGAGCGGAGATGGAGATTTCTCGTTTCTCTAGAATCAATGATGGAATAGGGACAATATTTATATCCTTGCCTCCCCTTCCATTCCGATTAGATAAACGGGATTCTCCGTTCTCATCCTCATTCCCCGAATATGCATATTATATTTATCTATTATTAATATTAACTCTATTTATAATTTTTTATTATTAATTCTAAAAATTAAACACATGAATCTTAACAATTCTACTTGCTCTCATTCTTTGTTTTACAAAATATGGATTTATGTTATTTGTATTTTCAAAAAAGAGAGATTGCTTTAAGTTTTAAATTTCAAAAACTAATTAAAATATAAAAGTAATTATTTTTATTATAAATCATACGGTTAAACAATAAAAATAATTTATTATAAACTATAAAAAAAACTTTAAATACGAAATTATTTGATTGCGTAATTTTATGAATTAAATCTATTTATAGATCATGTTTATCTATAAGAAATAAAAATTTGAAAAAAGTTTTAACTGATAATGTTGATTTTTTATTATTAACCAAATGTTGAATATTTAATAAATTGTCTGTACAATCAATAATAAGGTCATTTGAAATTTGAATATTTTTAGGGGTTTAGAAAGCTGAATAATTGTAAATACTAAAAGAATTAAGCAAAAAACATGTTTTTATAATTAGCAACACATTTTCAAGGGAAAATGAAACAATTCAAAAACAAAAATTATATATATATATATATATATATATATATATATATATATATATATATATATATATATATATATATATATATATAGGGGATGGTTCAAATGGGACACCCCCCTATATGAGACGGTGGGGATTCATCCAAGCCATTGATATTTTCCAATTGAGAGTCCAGATTTAATGACTGAAATTAGATTAATAATCAATAATTAAAATTACTAGGGGTATAATAGACTATTTAAATCTTAAGTTTATAACTGCTAAAATCACGTTCCTAAAATTTAGGGGATGATATGCACAAAATCAGGCAACAAAAATCCTTCTAAAAATCTTGTATATGTAGTTAAATTACTATTTTACTGTATATTTAGTTCGAAAATCCCGTATCTTTATTTTAATATTACTGTGTAATTTAAAATGTTTAACTGTATACATATCAAATTTTATTAAGGTGTATATTTAGTTCAGTAATACTGTGTATTTACTATAATAGTACTGTGTAATTTAAATATTTTACTGTATGTATATCAAATTTAACTACAGTGTATGTTTAGTTCAAAAATATTGTGGCTTTACTCTAAAATGGCTTACTTTATGCATGCCGAATTTAATAGAATTAAATAACCAACCACCAAGTCAAACGCCCCTAAATTATAGGAAGTGATAACCACAAAATAATGGCAACAAAATCTTACCAAATTAAACCCAATATAGCCCAAAAAAATGGCGGATAATACCAAAAATTTCGAACCCATGTAGTCAACGTTTCCTAATTTGTAGGATGCAATTCAATACACAGTGAAATAAATATATATTACAGTGAAATTTCGATTTTTATACAAAGAACATGCCCTAACCGCACAAGAATATTAAAGTGAATAAACAAAGATTATTTGGAAGGACTAAACACGTTCTTATCGACTTAGTATGTATCTTTGTATATCATCTTAAATTATTTGGAAGGATTAAACACGTTTCTTATTTTTTTTGTATAAAATAAATGCACTTCAATACACAAAGTGAAATAAATATATAGTATAGTGAAATTTTGACATTTATACAATATAACGCTCTTAACCACACAGTAATGTTAAAGTGAATAAATAGTATTATTTGGAATATTATACACGCAGTAAAACTGCACTAATTATACAATATTCGAATACTAATTACACAGTAAAATTGCACTAATTATACATCATTGTAATACTATGCACGCAGTAAAACTGCACTATTTATACAACATTCTAATACTATATATGCAGTAAAACTACACTAATTATACAACATTCACAAATTCTTAACAACACGACTGCCCCTTCTCATTTTCTTAGGCTGAGCATTTGCTTCTCCCGCCCCACTACTCGTACCACCAATATTAAGCTGCCTTTCTTGTTGTCCTCTAGTCATCTTCACAAATTAGCAACTGCAATTAAGAAGACAAAGAAAATATCATCATAATACAGTAAAATTATTCTAACACTACACAAACATTTGATGACAAATACATTAAAATGTATTATACAACTACAATTGAAGTTAAACTATGTTGAAGACATACAAAAAAAATGTACTATAGTAAAACATCAAAAATGTATTAAATAACCACTAAAACTCAACTAAGAATACAATAGAATAATATCCAGAAAAGTCGAAGTTGAAAATACAAATCCAACCATGAAATTACTAGAAATCGAAATCTCCAAAAAAATCAAAGACAACTAAACCCTATAACAATAAATCCCCAACAATTAAAAGATAAAAACCCTAGAAACTACACAAACTACTTCTAAAAATTTCAAGATTTGGGTAAAAATTACATACCAAGAAATTAAACAAAATGTGCGAAACTTAAATGCCCGCCATGATAACCCACCGCCCGGTGTTACACCATCGCCATCGTCTTAATTGCCCAAGTCCAGAAATTAATAAAAAAAATAAAATTCGAGCAAGGCAATATCGGACCGTCGCAAAATCGAACGATGGAGGAGAAAATGGTACGATGGCGGATTTGTTTTTTTGCAGGCCTGCGTCACCATCCTCTTCAACGTCGTGATGGTCTTCTTCATGGCGGGTCTCGCAGTGGAGGATGGCGGTGGCTCCGAAGATTTTGGTGCAATGGACGGTGGTGTCTGTGCGTAATACGCAACGATGGCGAGAAGATGGAGTGTGAGACGGTGAGAAGATGGAGTGTTTGAAGGTGAGAAAAAATGTTTGAAGGAGGAGAAGTGACGTTTTTTTTGTGATTTTTTGGATTTAATTGGTAAGATTTGAAGCCCCTTAAACTCAGGAACCGAAAAAGGAAAATTAAAACTTACCTTCTACACTCAAATAAAAAGACAGATTTGCCCCTAATTAAAAATCCGAAAATAATATAAATTACCTATTTGACCCCCCTAAAAATCCTGCATTAACTACTTGCCTAAAATAAAGGGATTAATCTGAGCCATACAAAATATCAATCCAATGGCTTGGATAAATCCCCACCGTCTCAAATAAGGGGGGGTGTCCCATTTGAACCAATCTCTATATACATATATATATATACATATATCAAAAAAAATTATCAAATAGCCAAATTCATATCTAATTCCAAATGTACAACTCTAAAACTTGAATATCAAAATACGTTGATAAATATAAAAATAATTTCTATTAACATAAAATGTACGTTAATAAATAAAAAAATATGTTTCTATATATAAAATACTATTATGAATAAAATTTTATATTAAATAAATCATAATTTTTGTCTTAAATAAATATATATAATATTATATGTGGATATAAGTGATATATAAAATTTTGATACATATTTTGAGATATGTTTTTCAATTAAAATAAGAACTTTTTAATTTAATTTAATTAATTTAAATATAATTTTATATAAGTATTAAGGAATGGGCTAAGCCTAAAAAACAACTATAATATGTTATAAATAACCAAAATTGTGACGACCCGACCCTTTTACCAAAATCGCACACACTTATTTTAAAATAATCATGAATTTCAATTTTAATTGCATAAAGAAATTTATTTAAATTAAAGCATTTATTTTATCGAGCTTTATTTTAAAATTTCTGAGAATTGAGATTGATCGTGCCCATAACTTAGAGAGAATACTTTATTAACTTGATAATTTTAGAACTTAACATTCGAGGGCTTGTTGGGAAATTAATTTTTAGATTTTGATGAATGCCATGTAAAACTTAGAATAGAAAGTTGGCACCCCATTTTTGTTGTAAATTGCATTGTAATAGATAGGGCTGGTCGAGCTGAGTTAAGTCAGCTATGCCTAAACATGCAAGAAAACAACTGGAGACTAAAAGGAAGACTCCGTTGTGAGGCAGTTGAGTGTGGCAAAGAAGAGAAGACAGGAACTCGACTGAAGGTGCAGCTGAGATACAACTGAGTGAAGTGTTAGTCAAGTCAACTCAAGATAGCCAAGTCTCAAGTTGAAGTGACAGATGAGTCATCCAATGATTGGAAGCTGACTCAAAGTCACCTGGGGAAGTCAAGGAAATGCAATCAAGTCGAGACAACTAAAAGAGATCCGTTGCACGGAAGTCAAGAGAATTACTTAAACAAGTAATACTTGTTTGATACATGTTTTTATCTTAGTTTTGATGATTTTATTTTGTCACCAAAACAATGTTTTTAAAGGTTGTCCAAATACTCCTAAATGATTTAAAATGGTTTTAATATTTTATGGAGTATTTCCTCTAGTTTATTTTTGATAATAATGGACAACACTTTTAATGATTTTATGTCAATGGGTTTTTACTCCTATAACAAGATTTCTAAATGTTGTCTAAATACTCCCGATTGGTTTAAAATATTTTTACTAAATTTTCTGAGTATTTCTTGAGTTTTATTTTCGACAAAAATTGACAACATTTCTCTGTCTCGTGGTCGACCGTCGCCCTATAGGGCAACCCGCACGAAGATGATTTTTGAAACAAAATGAGACGGAAGTAAAATCAGGCAGTCGGCCGGCCGCTCGGCGTCGACCGATCCGGTCGGCCGACGGCCGCCTTGCAGGGGTCAACTGCACTGCATGTTTCGTTTTGAAACAGAACAAATCTTCTTCGATTTTTCATTAAGGTGGACCGGTTGAGACAGGGGTCGACCGGTCGAAGCCTATGTCGGCCATTACCGGCCGCCCGTTGTAATTTCCAAAGTGTTCTTCAAATCTCTTATTTCGTGCGACGGGCCGCCTGCGTATTGACAAAGAAAAAATATGACCGTTTGACAAACAGACACATTTCCTTAAATTGTGGGATTGATTTCTAACAGCCATATTCTTGATTTTAATTGTATTTTTCTCAGATTTTCAATCCCCAAGAGGAGCCTATGCTTGATCAATCATCTCCTATAAATAGAGGAAGTTTTGGAGCAACCACAACAACAATTGAGATACAACACAACAAGATACACTTCAAGCAAATACTTGGTCTTTCATTGTTATTATTCTTGTTGTACATTTGCGTAGCTTATCACTTTCATATCCTTGAGGTCTAGGCTATTCTTGATTACACTTTGCACTCAAATTGTATTATTCATTATTGAGTTGTAATCTTGATTTTTGGTTATCATTCAAACACAAGATATCCTTGTGAGTGTTCTTGTGGTAAGAACACACTTGGATGATCTAGGTGATAGGTGCAAGAAGATTGTGGTGATCTTCTTATTGAGGTGTTGAAGAATTTGGTATTCTTCAAGGTTGAAGATTGTGGTAATCTTCACAAGGTGCCGTTGGAGATTGTGGTAATCTTCAAGAAAAGATTGTGGTAATCTCAAAGGTGGTGTTGAAGAAGAGTGTGATGCTCTTCAAGGTGTTGTAAGTTGAATTTGTATTAATTTTGGTAATTAATAAAATTCTTTTTCTTTTTGAAATCCATCCCGATATACTCTTTGGGGGTAGAGGATTAGGCCCTGTGGGTTGAACCTCTTTAAATCGATGTGTGTTGTTTACATTCCGCACCTTTATTATTTTGTTTGAGCATTCGGTTGTAAAAAGAGGGCTAAATCGAAAAGATGGAGATAATCTATTCACCCCCTCTGATTATCGTAGCCGCTGACTTACAAGTGGTATCGTGAGCCAAACTCTTTGGCAAGCTCGTTTCACATCGCGAGTGAAGAGAAACGATCGTCGGCTACTTAACGAAGCTCATCTATCCGACACCTCCACCACCAAGCCACCACTTTTTGATTCCAAAAATTTTATTTTTTGGAAAGAAAGAATGGAATGCTACTTACAAGGTTGCGGGTTCGACATTTGGAACACCGTCATTAATGGAGAATCCATTCCAATGAAAGATACACCACACACCTCAAAAGGCTTCAAAAAGCTCAATGATGAAGAGAAGAAAATCATCTCCTTAAACGGTAAAGCTCTCAATATTTTGTATTGTTCATTTACTAATTTGGAATATGAACATATTGTAGGAATAAAATCGGCACATGAATTATGGCAAAAATTAGAAGCCATCTATGGAGTAGTTGCAAATGAAAGGAGTCAAACAAAAACATCTACTTCTCAAAGGGATACAAGTTCAAATCTAAGGAACAAGCCTCTTACAACTTCCAATTATGAAGAAGTTGAATATTGTTTTATGGGCATCAATGAAGAAAACGAGGTATGTCTTAAACCCTCTACTTCCTATGATATTGTCATTCAAAATGATTATAGTGATTTGCAAAATGATTATGATGAACTTCAAAATGAATTCCAAAGCTTACTTGTTAAATACAAAAATTTGAAAAAGGAATTCAATATTTTGAAAAATGATAAGGATAGTTTATTTACTTCATATGAATCACTATCATATTCTCACACTACCACTCTTGATAAGGTTAGAAATCTTGAAAAAGAAAATAGTACTCTTGTTGAGAATATTAAATGCTTGAAAAATGATTTATCCAAATCAAACTTAAGTACCAATAAAATGTCCAATATTGTTGATATTCATAATAGTGATAAAGGACTTGATCATAAGCCTAATGTTGTTAATCATATGAAAAAGGATCAAGTCACTATGCATATTGGCCATTATGCTCCTAGAATTATTACATGCTTTTATTGCGGTAAAAAGGGTCATATGGTAAATACTTGTCGGGCTAGAAATAGCTCTAATTATTGTTGGAGACCTAAAAGTCTCAAGACTAATCCTAAAGGACCCAAACACATAAGGGTACCACAAAATAATGTGTTATTAGGTACCCGACGAAATAATGATCGAAGAAAATTCATACCGCCAAGAAGACATCAAATGACCGGTTCATTTGATCAAAGAAGGAGAAACTATTCACAACAAAGCCAATTTCCAAGAAAAGGATATAATCAAAAATGGGAAGAACACAATCCTTGAAAATGGCAAAGACATCATCAACAAGATGATTTTCAAAGAAGAAGAGACTCTCAACAAAGGGAAGGCAACAAACCTTGGAAATGGAGTAATCAAAGAAGTCATCATCAACAAAGTGACTTCTCAAAGGGAAGATATCATCAACAATGGGAAAGACACAACCCATGGAAACGGCGTAATTGGTAAACCGTATCTTCCCATTTATATATGCATTTTATTTTAATTCTATGCATGTTTTTGTGTCTTAATTGCAAAATGAGTCTTCAAGTATTTATTTTTAATTTAGGTCTTTTATATATTTGTGAGTTTCAATATTTTTAAAAGAAGACCTTGCATGATTTTCTAAAACTCTTGTGCATTTAATTAGACTTATGTGATCTATTATCTCTTATGAAATCTTATAGCATAAGGTCTTTTTGATATCTCCTATTACTTGCCTACACCTGTATTTTTTTTGTGCAAACTTTGTCTAAGAATTGTGTAGGATATGTATCTCATATTCATTGGCCATTTCGTCATCAAGTTTCTTAAACTATCGAGGTATGTTGACTCGTATTTTTCTTAGAACTTGATATTATGCTCATGCACATATCTTTCAAGATATTTCATTTTAACCCCTTAAGAGCCCCTAAATGATTTTGCAAATATTCTCTTAAAAAAAGGGCACTACTTGTTAAGTCTCGATTTTCTCGAATATATGTTTTCCCGAAACCCATATTTGTTGGACTTGATCCAAGACTATCATTTCGCAAAGTTTTAAAACTTTTGGGGTGAAAAATCGAATTTTGGAAAACTCTGGGAAAAGAAAATTTACCTCGACGGCGGTCAGCAGGGCGACACGGCCGCCCGCACGTCGACCGATCGCACCCTACCTCGGCCGGCGCCTGGCTAATTTTATAGATAAAAACGTTCTGTTCTTCATTTTGAAACAGACTCTCAAACCCCCCAACCCTTGTTGTGCGAAAATCACCCCCTTTCTTCTACTATCTTCAATTCTTCATCAATCCTTGTAATCTTTCTTGCTAATTCACTTCTTTTTGCAAGAACTTCACATATATGGCATCTCCAAGAAATTCTACCGAACGAAATCCTCAAAAGAGGAGAAGGAGGCAAAGGGGAGAATCTTCTTCCAATCCCCAACAAGATGATATTCTACAAGGAGACTATCAAAATCGGCTTACGGAAGAGGAGATTGTTGAATTAAGAGCCGGGATTTCAAAATCGAGCATTCATTGGGACTCTAGTAAGTTATCACTCCTCTACGAGCCTCCCACTAGAGCTAATAGATTTTGATTTTTAAATAAACTTGCGGAGGAACATTATGAGAATATTGGATTGAATGATAAGAAAATTGCGTGCACTCGTATGGTTCGTTTTCAAGCATTTCATGATGAATTTCCGGATATTAGAGCTTATTTTGAAATTCAAGGATGGGTTTCATTTTGGGATAATCCGTGTTTGCATTACGATGATGAGCTTATAAAACTTTTTTATGCAAATATGTGGATTGTTGATGCTACGGTAGATAATCCGTTGGAACTTCACACCTTTGTTAATGGTAGGCATTTTTCATGGACATTGGCCGATATTTGTAATCACTTTAACGTGCCAAATGATGGAGTGGTCAATGTGGATTGCGCTCATTGGGATGATAACATTTTAGGTGTTTCACTAGATGAGGTGAAAACCTTTTTAGGAGTATATCCCGAAGTGACATACTCGGCAATGCCGCCAAATTATCGGATTATATCTATCATTTGCTCCTATTGTGTTTGTGGAAAGGAAGTAAAACTTCCAAGTAATCTCGAACTCTTTCTCACCTATAAGATTGTTCGAGGAGAAAGAGTAAATTAGGGGGCAATCTTTGTGTATTGCTTGTTGGAATCTAGAAAGCTTACCAAGAAAAAATATACCTTGGGTAATTTGATTTGCCGACTCTTATATTTATCGGGATACCCTGAAAATGAAATGAATACCGAAATTCGTCACAATGATTTTGATAATGCCAACATTCTACAAATGGTAAGAATGCGACGACATTTACCACGGGTTCCTACCAAAGCCGCTAGGGGACGTGCCCGACATCAACAACAACATCGAGATGATTTCTTTAATGACAATGAGGTTGAAAATATTGGAAGAGGTGAGTTTGACGAACAAAGAGATGATGAAGAAGAAAATGAAGAAGAAAATGTGGGAAATAAACAAGAAATTAGGGAGGAAGAAAATGAGGAAGGAGATGAAGACGAGTTGGATGTTGAAGATCTAAATCTCAAAGAGAGAATGGCCAAAGTGGAAAGAGAAACATTTAGAGATGTGGCCTCTCTTAGAAAAGAGCTTCGGGTTGTGAACAAGGAAAATTCTAGTTTGAAAAAGTCAATTGGCAAATTGAAGAAATTCATCAAAGATCTCATTCCCGGAACTTGCTTCTCTTTGGACGAAGATTGATGTCCCCACCCCCTTTACTTTCTAGCATTTTCGTTGCTTTGGATTTTTATGAACCTTTGTAAAACTCATTTGTACTAATGATATTTGCTTATTTTTCTTAAAAGGGTTAAAATTGCAAGTTGAAAATGACTTGTGGATGATCATGATTTTGATGGAGTATTTGATGGTAAAAATACTCTTATATGGCATGGTTTGATAATTGGTATGAAGTACTTGATGGTAAAAGTGCTTCTCTTAATGCTTTGATCATTATGCTTAGTTGGATATGTTGGGACATTTGATATATCATACATGTATTGTTTAAGGCATGACTTATATTACTTGATGGATGCTCTAATTTTTGGCATTTGTAATGCCTTGATCCTTCTTAGCTTATATTATCTCAATTGGGTTGAACCCTTGAGAATCTACTTTGTTGAGCCTCTTATTTGATGAACAAATGTTGCATATGTTGCATATGATCTTATTGAGCTTTGGAATGAGGTTGATTGATGATTATATGAAAATTTTTGGCTTGAAACTTTTACAAGGACTATATACAACCTCTTTTATTTTTCACGCACACAAGGTGTTCGATGAAATGTCGCAATGAAACTTTCAACTTCTACATGATTCTCTTGCTTCAAAATGTCTTAAAATCTTTTTGAAATCATGTTTTTAGCTAACTAATGAGCTTATGGATCTCTTATGCTACAATTCTCCCATTTTCCTTGGACTTTAAGTATAAATTGCTCGATGGTTGATAAACCGTCTCGTTTGCGCACTTTGATATATTTGTATGATGTTTTTATCATCCTAACATTCTTTTGATGATTCCAAAGGGGAGAAACAGATATTGGCTCATTAGCTCAAAGAAGCTAATAAAAGCTTGTCATAAAAGCTATAAGCTATGGCTCATAAAAGCCATAAGTTGTGATTCGTTTTTAGTCCAATTTTTGCTTGATGGACTTATATAATTGTTTAATGATGTTTTGTGGACAGAGCTTATAAGCTCTTGAACAATTTGTAAAAGCTAAAGCTTTTAGCTTATGGAAAAATTGCTTTTGCATTATTCTTGATATGCTTGTTGATAGGGGAGCTTGTGCTTATTATTGAATATATTTACTCCCTACTTGGTTGCTTTAATATTTTTGAAATTTTGGTTGCTTCCAAACGGTCAAATATTTTTACCGGAAAATCATTTCTAAAATTGCTCTCTTTGTTTGTGTAAAAATTGTTTTGGTTTGTAATCATCAAAAAGGGGAGATTGTTTGATACATGTTTTTATCTTAATTTTGATGATTTTATTTTGTCACCAAAATAATGTTTTTAAAGTTTGTCCAAATACTCCTAAATAATTTAAAATGGTTTTAATATTTTCCGGAGTATTTCCTCTAGTTTATTTTTGATAATAATGGACAACACTTTTAATGATTTTATGTCAATGGGTTTTTACTCCTATAACAAGATTTCTAAATGTTGTCTAAATACTCCCGATTGGTTTAAAATGTTTTTACTAAATTTTCGGAGTATTTCTTGAGTTTTATTTTCGACAAAAATTGGACAACATTTCTGTCTCGTGGTCGACCGGTCGCCCTATAGGGCAACCCGTACCTGAAGATGATTTTTGAAACAGAAAATGAGACGGAAGTAAAATCAGGCAGGTCGACCGGTCGCCCTGGGCATCGACCGGTCCGGTCGACCGGTCGCCCAGGGGTCGACCGGTACCTGCATGTTTCGTTTTGAAACAGAACAAATCTTCTTCGATTTTTCATTAAGGTGGACCGGTTGAGACAGGGGTCGACCGGTCGAAGCCTATGTCGACCGGTCGCCCTGTTGTAATTTCCAAAGTGTTCTTCAAATCTCTTATTTCTGTGCGACCGGTCGCCCTGTGCATTGACAACAAAAATATGACCGTTTGACATGGACACATTTTCCTTAAATTGTGGGATTGATTTCTAACAGCCATATTCTTGATTTTAATTGTATTTTTCTCAGAGATTTTCAATCCCCAAGAGGAACCTATGCTTGATCAATCATCTCCTATAAATAGAGGAAGTTTTGGAGCAACCACAACAACAATTGAGATACAACACAACAAGATACACTTCAAGCAAATACTTGGTCTTTCATTGTTATTATTCTTGTTGTACATTTGCCTAGCTTATCACTTTCACATCCTTGAGGTCTAGGCTATTCTTGATTACACTTTGCACTCAAATTGTATTATTCATTATTGAGTTGTAATCTTGATTTTTGGTTATCATTCAAACACAAGATATCCTTGTGAGTGTTCTTGTGGTAAGAACACACTTGGATGATCTAGGTGATAGGTGCAAGAAGATTGTGGTGATCTTCTTATTGAGGTGTTGAAGAATTTGGTATTCTTCAAGGTTGAAGATTGTGGTAATCTTCACAAGGTGCCGTTGGAGATTGTGGTAATCTTCAAGAAGAGATTGTGGTAATCTCAAAGGTGGTGTTGAAGAAGAGTGTGGTGCTCTTCAAGGTGTTGTAAGTTGAATTTGTATTAATTTTGGTAATTAATAAAATTCTTTTTCTTTTTGAAATCCATCCCGGATATACTGGGGTGGTAGAGGATTAGGCCCTAGGTGGGTTGAACCTCTTTAAATCGACGTGTGTTGTTTACATTCCGCCACTTTATTATTGTGTTTGAGCATTCGGTTGTAAAAAGAGGGCTAAATCGAAAAGATGGAGATAATCTATTCACCCCCCCTCTAGATTATCGTAGCCGCTTGGACTTACAATACTTCCATACTGCCTTTCTTAAAGTGCTCAGTCCCAGAAGCGTGCAAAAGGAATAAACTAATGGGAAGCACTGCACCTGTGTCAGATCTCTGAAAAGCTGAAGAATCATTCATACGAGGAAATATCAATTCCAAGGACCGCAACAAGACAAGCCAACGACCACAAATGTCTTTTGAAAATTAGCCTATCTCTTCAACGGGAAAATTTTCAAAAGAACACTATAAAAGGCTGAGGAATCTATTTGAGAAAAAAAGGGGTTACCTTGACAATCAGAAAACAAATACGAGCAAGAAAAGCAATATCTGTAACCAAAAATATTCTCAAATCATTCAAGTTCAATCCTCAAGCCTACATTACGAAGGAAATCAATCCAACACTTACCTGTGAAGGAAAGACAACTTCAATCAGTTGAAGAGGAAACATTTGAAGAATCAAGGGGTCTACATTCCACGGAGGATTGTAGAAAGGTTCAAGGTCGAACCGTCTCAAGTTTTTGGAGGGCTTCGTGATCAAATCCAAGAAGCTTGAGCAAGTGGGTCAGAGTAGCAAGGCAAAAGCCTGTGAAGAAGCCGAGTCGTACGAGAAGCCACCGTGTGACCAAGGCATCTCCGACCGAGTCCCAAAGGATCAAGTCACCGTGTGATCAAGACTTGCATCCTGATCATTAACCAAGTATTAAAACTACTTAAACAAAATTCCAGGGTGTTAAGTCTTCCAC